>CM076580.1:707607389-707992366 GCA_034641835.2 Pinus albicaulis | reverse complement strand
CCAGATCAGCTAAGGAAGAAGTTGGACAGCAAGGGGGAGAAATGTATTTTCACTGGATACAGTGAGGAATCCAAGGCATACAGGTTGTACAACCCATCCACCAAGAAGTTTATTGTGAGCAGGGATGTTCAACTCATTGAAGAGGAAGCTTGGGATGGAATCATAGAGAAGACAGTAAATGTAAAACACTGTTTATCTCATGATGAGAATGATGATGAGTTGGTTGAAATATATCCCCAAACAGCAACACCAACAAAAGAGCAGCAAAGCACACCCTTGAGGAGAAATGACAGTGCTTCTCCAAGCACACCACAAGGAGGAAATTCAAGTGCTTCTTCAAGTACTTGTACACCTACTGAAAGAGGTAAGAAATTCAGAAGTTTGAAAGAAATTTATGAACAAGATATAGCTAATGAAGGTATCAATTCTTTTTTTGCTTTATATTGTCATGTTGATGATCCTGTTCATTTCGAAGAAGCCATCAAGGATAAGAAATGGATAGAAGCTATGGATGAGGAAATAAATGCCATAGAGAGGAACAAAACTTTGGATTTGGTTGAACTCCCAAAAGGTAAAGATGTCATTGGTGTTAAATGGGTCTACAAGACCAAGAGTAATGCTGAAGGCAAGATAGAGAGACACAAGGCAAGGCTTGTTGTCAAAGGCTATAAGCAGAAGCATGGCATAGATTATGAGGAAACTTTCGCACCGGTTGCAAGAATGGAAAACGTGAGAGCAGTGTTGTCAATAGCAGCACAAAACAAGTGGAAAGTTTACCAAATGGACGTGAAGTCAGCATTCCTGAATGGAGTGTTAATGGAAGAGGTTTACATTGAACAACCTCTCGGTTATGAAAAGAAAGGCCAAGAGCACAAAGTATGCAAGTTGAAGAAAGCTCTTTATGGGCTGAAGCAAGCGCCAAGAGCGTGGTACAGTAGGATAGATTCATATCTACTGGAAAATGGTTTTGAGAAGTGTGAGGGAGAACCCACCCTCTACATCAAAGAAAAAGACGGTAAAATTTTGATTGTAGTCTTATATGTTGATGATGTTATCTTTACAGGTAATGATGATTGCCTTATTGAACATTTCAAAACAGTCATGAAGGAAGAATTTGAAATGACTGATATGGGTTTGTTGAAATACTTCTTGGGAATAGAAGTAGAACAAGATGAAAATGGTATTTTCATCTCACAGGCAAAGTATGTTAATGAGGTACTTGAAAGATTTAACATGCGGGAATGCAAAGCAGCAATCACTCCAACAGTGATGGGATTAAAGCTCAGTAGAGAGGACAGCAGTAAGGATTTTGATCCTAGTTTATACAAGAGCATAGTTGGCAGCCTCATGTATTTGACTGCAACTAGGCCGGACATAATGCATGCTGTTAGTTTGATTTCCAGATTCATGGAAAAGCCAAAGGATGCACATTGGCAAGCAACAAAAAGAATTTTGAGGTATGTTAAAGGTACTAAAAGGTTTGGTATTTTTTATACTACTTCAGAATGTTCAGATTTAGTTGGATACACTGACAGTGATTGGGTTGGAAGTGTTGATGATCGGAAGAGCACTTCCGGTTATGTTTTTCATATGGGTTCAGGAGCCATTTCATGGGCTTCTAAGAAACAACCCATTGTAGCATTGTCTACAGCAGAGGCGGAATATGTGGCAGCTACAGCAGCAGCGTGTCAAGCAGTTTGGATGAGAAAAATGTTGAGAAGCTTATGTCAAGAACAGGTAAAAGGGACAGTGATTTTTTGTGACAATAGTTCAGCTATTGCATTGTCTAAAAATTCTGTTTTTCATAAAAGGACAAAGCACATTGACACCAAGTTTCATTTCATACAGGAATTGGTTAGCAATGGTAAGATTGTTTTGCAACATTGCAGAACGGAGGATCAATTTGCAGATATCCTCACAAAGCCACTTCAGCAGAAAAGCTTTGAACATTTCAGGAAATGCATGGGTATGCAGGAAAACCCAGCAGTTGAAATTAAGGGGGAGTGTTGGAATTAATTTCCAACTGCCGCATAACCGGACAGCGAAAAGGACAGCGTAGGCAGAGCCAAGTCCGAGGGGGTCGATGAGGCCAGACCGGTGGAGGTGTGAACCCCATCGAAATTGCTGACGTCATCAGCAGCGGGGCCCATACATGTTATCCGTTTTAACAAATGGTTGCGGGGTTTAATTTTATGCCGATCGCACATGATTTAAAACAATAGTTGGTTTTAAATATTTTATATGTTATTTGTTTTGTTTTAATATATGTGACATATATATTAAAAAGCCCGTGAGGCATGTATTGTAATTTTTTTTAATTACACAGCAGTGTACATATATAAAAAAAAGGGAAAAGACATCAGAACAGTTTCATTGCACAGCAGTGTGGGAAGGAAGAAATATCACAGTGCCACCAAGTCAAAGCTGTGATCCAAGCATTTTAGAGCGGTGCTGACAAAAGTTATTGAAGCCATTAAGAATTATTCAAGCGGTGAATTTTCTGGGTGTGTCAATTAATGACATTAAACAGGGCTGAGATATTTTGTTAATATACATAGCAACGTATTTTTAAAAACAGAGACAGAGAATTGTAATGTTTTTTTTACACAACAGAGTGTTGTTGTTAAAAAAACAGAGAGTGAATTTGGAATTGCACAGCAGTGTATTTTCCAGAGAAACAGAGTATTCACAGCATTGAATGTTTTAGTGAGACAGAGTGTTATTTTTAAATAACAGAGAGATAGATTTACAATGTGTTTGCAGCAGTTAAACTATTTTGTAATCCCTCTTTTGAGGAAGAATTTTAACAGCAGTTTTTTTTTATATATGGAATATAAATTTTTCTGAGTTGAAACTCTGTCTGTGAATGAGATTTTAATTTTTTTTTCTCTGTGTTAAGAAGGGGAGTTTTATTCTCCAATTATGTTCTGGAATTTGCAAAATTCCAACACAACCTTGGTCATAGTTGGTCCATCGTCGCATTGTGACAACAATTGTCTCAATGTTTAAATCAATTCCCTTGGGTTCACCAATTCCTTTGGTTTATAATTTTTTGGGTAATGGTTTTCCCTTGGGTTCACCTATTGATTTGGTTTATAGTATTAAACTCTTAGGTTTATAATGTTAATCACACATTCAGTTTATTACTCTCTTGAGTTTAAAATACTATTTCTCAGGGTTTGTTAATTTCTTAGATTTCTCAGTTTAAAATATTAATTCTTAGCGTTTATTAATCTTTATTGTTTATAATATTCATCCGTTAGGTTTATGATATTTATCCCTTGGGTTCGCTGATTCCTTTGCTTTATAAGATTAAACCCTTGGGTTGATTAGTTCTTTTGGTTTATAATGTTAATAATCTCGTTCGTTTATTAATATCTTATGTTTAGAATATTCATTCTTATGGATTATTAATTTATTAGGTTTTTTAGTTTAAAATATCAATTCTTACGGTTTATTAATCTCTTCTGTTTTTAATATTGATCCCTTATGTTTATAATATTTATCCCTTGGGTTCACCAATTCCTATGGTTTATAATATTTAAACCTTTGATTTATGATGACATTGGGTTTGTATTATTAATTATCCCTTGGGTTTATTAATATCTTAGGTTTTTTGTTTTTAAATGTTGTTTCATATGGTTTATTACTCTCTTGAGTTTAATATTATTAATATTATTAATATATATTATAAATAAATATTCAAATATTTATTAATAATGATTATTAGTAATATTAAAATATTATTATAATAATATTAATATATTATTAGTTCTTTTGGTTTATTGTTAATATAACCATCTATGATATTAATATATAAATAAATATGAAAATATTAAATATTATTTATATTATTTTTATATTTATAAATATTATTAATATATATTATATATATTTCAAGTTAATTTATAGTAGGTATATAGTTAATATTATTAATATATTAATAAATATTTTTAATATATATTATTAATACTTATTATAATATTAAAAATATATATAAAATATTTTTGTATATATTAATAATATTATAATATTACTAATATTCATTATAAATAAATATTCAAATATTTATTAATAATGATTATTTGTAATATTATAATATTATTAATATATATTATTAATAATATTATAATATTATAATATTATTAATATATAATAATATATATTAATAATATTATAATATTATAATATTTATTTAGTAATATTAATAATATTATAATATTACTAATAATCATTATTAATAAATATTCAAATATTTATTAATAATGATTATTAGTAATATTATAATATTATTAATATTATATATTATAAATAAATATTCAAATATTTATTAATAATGATGATTAGTAATATTATAATATTATTAATAATATTTTAATATTTTAATATTTATTTAGTAATATAAATAATATTATAATATTATTAATATATATTATTAATAATATAATCAACTATGATATAATATATATTATTAATATATTATTAGTTCTTTTGCTTTATTAATAATATAACCATCTATGATATCTTAAATTATTATATATTATTAATATTTTTTTATATTAATATATATTATATATATTTCAAATTAATTTATAGTATGCATATAGTTAATATTTTTAATATATTAATAAATATTTTTAATATATATTATTAATATATATAAAATATTTTTGTGATTTTAATCATAATTAATATATTTAATATATTAATATTCTTATTAATATATAATATATATTTTTCAAGTTAATATAATAAATTTATTATATATAATATTTATTTATTGATATATAAATTAATGTGATGGGTAGTGAATATAGGCCTATCAACCACATTGGTAAATGTGGTTGTAAATCTATTTTATATACGCCTATCGGCGTATATCAACCACATTAATTTTACTAATATAGTTGTGCTAATTATATTTAAATTAAGTAAGAGATAATAACTACTATGTAATACTTATTTAAATCTGTATCATATTCCAAACTTATAAAACATTAAATACACAATACATATTGAAAAGTTTATATATATATATATATATATATTTCTAAAAATATAATATATAACGTAATGGTCTGACGATGATGACATTGCATGTTTTTGTCACCCTGCTAACCATGGCGCCTTGTGATCCTTTGGCACAAACGGCATTAAACGATTATGAAATTGCATGTTTTTGTCACCCTGCCAACCATGGCGCCTTGTGATCCTTTGGCACAAACGGCATTAAGTAACTGTCAGTTAGCTTTGTGGTGTGGGCTCGCACCTTATTTCCTATCGAAAGCTTGAATGCTTTTCATTGCACCGAACAATATGGAAAATAGTTGATTATAAAACGGAGTAGTTTAATGAGTCCATAGTTTTGTTATGAAAATATTGGTAATATTTTGATTAAAATTTGGTATAAATTTTGGGAAATTTAAGTTATAGTTGTGAAATTTTGATAAGGTTGAAATTATTTTTATTATTAAGAAAATTATTATATTTAAATATTGTTGTAATTATAATTAAATGTTGTGAAATTTCGATAGTGTTGAAACTATTTTTGTTATTAAAAATTATTATAATTAGATATTATAAAATTTTAATAATGCCAAAACATTTCTACCCTAAAAAACTATTTATATTAATATTTTGAAGTTTTGATAGCTTTGAAGCCATTTCTACCAATTACAAAACAATATATATTTAAACACTGATGCCATTAGATTTTTTGAAAAGAAAAATAGAGAAAGCGAAATGTCAGAGAAAAATAATTTTGCGTCCTCGTAGACAACGACTTATAAAACAATGCACATTGACCACGCTCTGACCGACTCTACTCTCTATATTATATTCCAACTTATGTGATACGCTGGATACTGTCTCCGAATGCGATGGACACGTGTGACTTAGAGGAGTATATCAAGTTGGCGGCAAACATAAGTCACCATGGATTTTTTTATTTTTTTAAATGTAGTTATCAGAGACCATCTTACCAAAAAAGATCACGATGCATTGAAATCCTTATATTTACCCTTAATGGGTTAAAATATTTATATTTACACTGCGGAAATTAGGATACAGCCAAGTATGACTACCACCGTTACCAGACTGAAAATCTCCGCTTGTTTCAGCGTCTCCAACCCCAATTGTCTTGTCATTTTGGGGTATGGTTGCGCCCCCAATATGGGTTATGCTACACAAAAGTGACCAACTAACTATATATGTACACAATTTGACGTACTTTTGTGGTGTGGGGTAGAAAAAACGAATGGACGAAGGGTTCTCTCAATTTGGAATCCTCCTCCCAACGCCACCTCTCTCTCCAGATGGCTGCAATAACTCTCGAACACAACCACACTCACCTGCAACTTGAAGCCCATCAGAAACAAGAATTCCATCTCCATTCTATTTATTTCTTCGCCGCTCACGCCTCCTACTCTCGCGTAGTACGAATTCTTGTAATTCCTGCTCACAAAATCAAAACTGATATTAAAATCTTGAGACTAATGCTTCAAAATAGCAGGTTTTATAAAATCAAGCAATAGATGATAATCAGAGCATTGGATAGAGGATTGGCTTACCGGTCTTCGAGCAACTTGGAGGCCACCATGACGGTAGTAATGAGCAGCCTGTGGACGTTGGCAGACGTAATGCGGAATTGGGGATGGAATTGAATGAGGCGGTCGATGTAAGCATAGGCTGTCACTAACGCAGAAGAACTGCAGTTAACATACTTCAAAATCCTCTCCAGATACCGCTCTATACACGTCTGGTACCTGCACAGCGTCGAACACGCAGTATTTGGGAGGCAAAGAGGTGGGGGTGTAAGAGGCTGCAAGCCTCTCGTTTCTGGCGAGAGTCTGCTCCACCAGAGATGACAACACCGATATGACCATGGGGATTGGGGAAAGTGATAGCTCTGCATCTTCAGAATTTTCAGAATGGAGGGAAAAGAGATGTGATGTCATTCTTCCTGGAGAAACTATGCTCTCTGCCATTGCCCTTTATGCCTCTGGTGAAACTGTTCTTGGTGAAGGAACTTTGTGTGTTGATCAATATTGTGGTAGAGAGAATAGGATGCCTTTCCAGATTGCAACGAGGACTTGTCAAAGTGGGAGTGTTTTTATAAGGGAAAAGCGAACTCAGCAGAGGCGGCTCTGTACACAAGGAAAGTGCAGAGAAGAGTCGTGTGGCTCGGGTTTTCTGAGACACAGCCAGTTTGTTTGCCATAGACAATCGTACGATTGTGGGGACGTTCTGTACCGTTCAAGATTCGTCGATGGTAAATAAAATATTTTGTTGCAACACCGTTTTCGCCGGAAATAATTTATGGAAAAGGATTGCAGAAATACAACCAAGGAGGGAGGCAAGAAAGATTTATTAATTACAATAATGGAGATTATTGGTACTACCAGGCTGGAAGCCTTAACCTTAATTCTCATTTCCCTAAGCGATATACCCAATTGAATTGGTTCTGAAACTGCTGCTCAAGTCTGCTACAGCACAGACCCACCAGAGTACTTGGTAGTGGCAAGCATTGCGTTCGATCGAATTTAATATGGGAGCAGGCAGGCAGAGAGGTGCGTGAGCACAAAAATATCCATGAGATTAAATTCGGCTTCACTAACATTCGGGGACCCTTAGGACAACCAAATCCTTCCGAAGGGCGAATTCATGTACTAAATGTGATAAGAACCATTAGAATAGATTCAACATCATTAACATTCGGGGACCGTTTCGATAGCCAAATCCTTCCGAAGGGCAATTTCATTCCGGCAATGTGATTTTTTTTTAAGATGGAAAACTAATGATTCCCCTGTTAATGTTTTCTGTCGATGCACAGATTGTACCGACCGACAGCGTGTTTGTGATTTTGAAGTTTTGATGAAGTTTTACGAATATGTGCGTGGGACGTGTTTCATGTGACAAATTGGATTTCATTTATCAAATCCCTCACGTTATCACATTCTCGAAGAAGGACGTGGACAAAGCTAAGTCCAGTGATTTAATTTAGCCAAGGTTGGCGTGCCCTATTCTATTTGAAATTTATGTGAATCTGGAACTGTATGAAGATATAAATAGGAGTTGTATTTGAAATTTATGTGAATCAATAAATAGGATTTGTCTTTAAGTGCGACTTTTTCAAGGTTTTTTCCTCATCATAAATATAATTCATATAAATTTTGAGTAGTTTTTAGTGCGACTTTTTGACGGCTTTTTTCTGTGTAATTTCTCTAAAATCCGGCAGGAATTTATTGAAAAGAGGAATTTGATTGCTAATCTGGCACAATGGAAGTGCCCTAAGGGTTTTTGAGGGTGCTGAATCCATATATAAAGTCAAAAAACCAGATTAAATAACAAAAACTAAAATTTTAACTCAAATTTTTTCACCAAATTCCGGCACCTAAAATTCCAAAAAGTCGCACTAAAAACAACTCTTATAAATATAATTATATAAATTTTGTAATATTTTAAAATTTATTTTTTAATTTTTAATAATATAATTTTAATTTTATAATTTTAAATTAATTAAAAAATTAATATTATAAATCGGAATTACAGATTTAATTTCAAAATTTAGTGATTATCTGATACATATGCATATTGTCCATGTGTTTGTAAGCGTCCTCCCACGTGTAGTTGGGTCCATAGCAGGCTACGTGATAATCATTGGCTTGGACGTAGTTGCTCGCTTGGGTTGGCAGTTTGGATAGCTTGTAATAGAAGGGTGAAGACTTTTACACGTGACTTTTATCGGTAACATGACCTGGAAGGACCATAAATGACGAAGTATTTAAGTCCTTGAAACTTAACTTGGTGTATTCAGTGCATTAATATTTATCTTGTTAATCAAGGAACCGTGTATTTTAGAAGCTCTCATCATCACAAGAAAATCTTCAAACTAAGAAACATTTAGCTTATCACTTAAATGTTGAAACATTCTATGTACGAAATGGTACATATAAATTTCGAAAGCTATTTGATATAAGATTTTTTTTTTAACATGTGTAGAATCATCTTCTTGATTTTAATTGAATACTTTTTTTTAATAAATTTTTAAAATAAATAAATAAATAAATAAATAAATATATATATATATATATATATATATATTAAATTTAAATTAAATTTGATTATTTTGTATTTAATATATAAATTTAAAATAATATAATTACTATATTTTATAAAATATTATAATATAAATTGATTAATTAAGTTTATAATAATTTGATAAGTGTGTTTATTTTGGAATAGAAATTTTAACATTTTAATTTAATTATCAAAATATGATGGTAGGGATTTAACTTTCACAAAATATTCTTAGTAGTAATTACATATCAAAAGTTAATATTTATCTCCAAAATAGCTATGCTTTTTCTACGGTTTTTATTAAATTGATTAATTAAAAAAAATGTCATATGAACAACTTTGATATGGAATGAGTTAAGTTTTTTGGACATATGGTATTAATAAGCGGTTTTGACCCATGGTATTGTGACAAAGTCTATTTACAAGTTAAGAATATGGATCATTAAGAGCCTTATTAACCTTGTCCCCAACTTAACACGTTGGTTTTTTTGGTCAAACCTATATTAATTTTAGTTTGACCAAAAAATTTTGCAAATTTTCTATAGTTTAATGTTGTATATTGAAATTTATTATTTTTTAACAATAATTTAATTTATTTATCTTCAACCTTACTCTTATTTTGTAATGATAGTCAGAGTAATATTCCTATATCTTATTATTATAAGGAGAGTCACTTTTGCTTTTCGTTTAGTAACTTCCATTTCTTAAAGTTTTATTTCTTGATAATTTTAAAAGGAAAAAACAAAATGTTTGGTTCAATAAGGATGACAAGTGGAAGATTAGTAGTTATTGGATCCTGTCTCTCTCTTCCTAGGATTTTCCCTTTCCTCCTTATGACTCTTATTTTGATTCTTTATATTTGATATGTTTGTTATATATATATATATTAAATTGATTGAGTTGTTCCCTTTGAGTTTTTTAGTTTTTTATTTGGGTAAATCTTATTGGCTATGGTTATTTTGTTTGTTATATTTATAGATTTAATGATTTATAATATAATTTATTATTGTTTATTTAATCTGTATTTATGATGACTTTCAATTAATTTTTCTTTTGATTTCATTAAAATTAATTAATAGTGCTTTATTGCATAGTTATAAGAGGTAAAAATTATAACTCTTAACGACTATTTTTATTATTTTATTATTAATTTTGGTTTTTTTTCATACAGGATCGGTTATGATATATTTATCTGAAAAGGGGAGGAAGAGGAACTTACACATTACATGCACACTCCTCTCAGCTTACTAAACATATTTAATTGTTGGGAGTGCTTAACTGCTATAATGCTGCAACTACGGCTGCTGCTTACATGCCTTTCTAATATGGAGGCTATCACATTTAGACTACAGTGTCTAACAAACTGATTAAGTAAGATGATACATCTTATTTTCATGATAAACTAAATTAACACCTAATAAACAGAAAATAATACTGAGAGGATCAAATGGAGGAGGAGGTTCATTTGTTGACTGTATTTTCGCTCTCCCTATGGCCACTTCCTTGATCCATAGAATTGGAGCCACACTCAGACTTTTTGGTGAGAATGTTCTGTAGATAGTTGATGGTCCCTTCAAGGTGGGTACAACACTTTTTCACATCCATCAGTTCTGTGCTGCATTTAGACCATTGTTGTCGGAGGAAGGAAATTTCTTCTTTGGTGTGTGCCTTGTTCTGATTCATCTGGTTCTTCAACTGCTCTATTACCACTTTGTATGATTTACAAAAGACACAGGGGTGGCTCTTTTCATCAGAGGGATCCATGTTCATATGATGAGTGGAGGTGGAGGAGTTGCTTCCTTTAGTCAGAGACACGAAGGGCGCTACTTTGAATATGGCAGCCGAGGCTTCAGGAGATTGAGGGGAATGCTTGGATGAACTTGAGGAGGGCGGAGTGAAGAGATTATTGTGGTGTGTAGCTGTAGGAAGAGAAGGGGAACAAATTCTGGTAGAGGAGGAGGGGCAGAAACAATGATGAGGGATATGGAACGGAGAGCGAGGGTCGAATGCCCAGATCGGGGGCAAAGAGCTGCAAAAACACGAGAGTTTGACAGATGATTCAAGACGGGGAGGGATTTCACCTAAGAGAATAAGAAGTGCTGGATTGAGCAGTAGAAGGATGCGCCGAGCATGTGAGAGGAAATGCTTCCCAAGGGTCGAAACAGAGAGCATAGGTGGATGAATTAGAGATCTTAGGGGTGTATTTAAAATGAGGGGAGCGATGCTGCACTATAAGTTCATGGGTTGGCGGATACATTTCTAAGGGAGAGTACGCTGGGTAAAGTTGAAGAGGATCCTAAGTGGATTCAGAAATATCCTTTTCTGAGGATCGTTGATTTTTTTGCAGGTGTGCTTAGAGATTCGAATCAGACCAGGTTTGTAATGATTCTGTCCTTTGAGAGAGAGAAAATCCATGATGGTGATAGAAATGGGGTGAGCCTTCAATGGATGGGCATGGCTGTGATTAGTCCATCAATGTTGGCCTATCCAAATTCTTTGTTGACTCCCTCATTTTCTTGGAAATCAGCTTGTTTGTTGTTGTTTCTTAATATAGAATAATAATCGGTCCCTCCAACCAGCTTTGCATATTGATTCACTCTACTCAGAATTTGACAGAGAGCAGCATTTTTTGGTTTGCTTCCACTTACTAATAGTATTAGTTGTGTTGTAGTCAATTGTGTGGTGGTTGCTTTGACGCACCAATTTGGCTAGGATGTAATAGAGGGCTATGACTGTTCTAAACAATAGTTTAACTTCCTTGAATATCTTATCCCATGATGTTTTCTCACAGGATCCAAACACAACATGCATGTATCATGGCTAAGAATTATATTATTAGTTATCTTAATATGTTTGTTAATAAAGAACATGGACATGACATACTATATATGCTTATCCATATTCATGTATGAATCAATCTAAATACATATGGATAGACCTATTTTTGGTCTATAAGATAATTTTATACTTCTCTTTTTATCAAGTGAAAGCTCTAAGCCATGATCTCTCGCTGAAAATGTTATAGAAAGGAGAGTGAAATTATCCAATTTTCAGGGGATTTTTTTTACTGAAAATGTATGATCCATTTCTTCATGAGCCATTCCCTCGAGCAATAAATCAATTTGATTCCCCCAAACTGTTAAACGATTCAATCACTATACTATCATTGTTAATATAATAATTTATTTTATTAGTAATTTGGGTTAAATTTTTTTGTTAATATAATAATTTATTTTATCAGTAATTTGGGTTCGTATTTTTTTTCAAAACTAATACAACTTTTTTTATTAATATAAAAAAAATGCTACATTGATAGCATTTTCGATCTAGATTGTGATTGCACTTATTCATTTAAGGATAATGACAGAGACTTGAAGAAGAAACTATCATGCAAATGACATAATTGTAGTTGTTTGTTTAAGGATTTTGACAGAGACTTTAAGAAGAAACTACCATGGAAATAACAGAATGTATAACATGAACAGATGTGGGGATTGAATTTGAAACTACTTTTCTTGCTTTTCTTTCTCACAACCTTAATCCAACCTACATGGGGCGGGTCAATCAAGGTAATTTGCAGATTATTGTTGAGAGTTGAAGGTGCTTATTTTTAGAGTAAGAAGAAACTGATTCATGAGCACACTTCAACATAATTGACGAAACATCTTTAACAACCAATTCCCTATTTCCAGAGTTACCAAGGATCCCAACTGAATTGTCATAAAGTTGATTTGTATCAATAGTTTGGTCTTTATCTCCTTGAAGCATATCATCATCAATGCCCTCATCCTCTTGATTAGAAGGAGAAGAAGGCTTTCCCTTCATAGTGAGAGGTTCACAAGGCTTCCAACTTTTTGATTTAGAAAGTATGTTATGTTGATTATGGGTGGAAATTGACCTAGGGCGGGAATTTTACAGATGAGCAGTTTGAAGACAAACATGGCACCTAAACACTATATTCTCATAATCCATGAATATGGTCCAATGGTAATCACCAATTTTTAAATGGATTTTTATTGATACTTATTGACAACCCTTTGCTAATGTCAATTTCCACACATTTTGGTGATGGCCGTTGAAGATGCATCGAAATTAAGAAACCTAGGAATAATGAACAAGTGACTTTATGAAAATGGGATGGTTGAACGCTTAGGAGTAATGAACAAAGTGACTTTATGAAGATGGGACGGTTGAACGCTTGATGAACAGGGGAACGATACCCCTAAATCACAAGATGATAATTTTGACGAGGAAGTGGCATCCAAGGATGTTGTGTTGGATCCTCAGACAAGCGTCTTCGTTCTGCTCTATCTCCCTCCTATGGAGGCTGCGGATGTAAAACAAAAAGTCCCACTACTTGTGTACTTCCACGAAGGGGGTTTTTACATTGAATTCGTTGCTTCATCTGTGTATCACAGCTATCTCAATAAAGTGGCTGCAGAGGCCAAGGTGATTTGTGTGTCTGTGGAGTACTGGAGAGCCCCTAAGCCCCTCAACATTTTATTATCTTATGCTTCTAATATCACTAGAAGATTCTAATATCACTAGAAGAGTAACACTGGCAATAACATTACCTCATAAAATTAAGATAAGTTAGATATAGTTGTCACAAAAGTTAAGTTACAATCAATATCGTTATTAGTAAGCTGGTAAAAAAACATGTGTTGTATTATTATACTAATTATTTTTCAAATAAAAAATAATATATAAATAAAATGTAACTTAAATATTAATATATTATATATATTAAAATATATATTATTTATTTAAATGGGTATTACATTCCAAACTTTTACAACATTAAATATACAATACATATTGATAAGTTTACTTTTATTTGTGTATATATATTTTTCTAAAAATATAATAAATAACGTAATGGATTGACCATTATGACATTGCATGTTTTTTCCACCCTGCCAACTATGGCGCCAAGTGCAGGGTGTGATCCTTTGGTACAAACGGCATTAAGTAACTGTTAGTTAGCTTTGTGGCGTGGGCTCGCACCTCATTTTCTATCGAAAGGTTGAATGCTTTTCATTGCACCGAAACAACACGGAAAATAGGTGAATATAAAACAGAGTAGTTTAATGAGTTCATAGTTTTTTCTGCAAATATTGGTAATATTTTGATTAGAGTTTGGTATAAATTTTGGGAAATTTTAGTTATAGTTGGGAAGTTTTGATAACGTTGAAATCATTTTTATTATTAACAAATTATTCATATTTAAACACTGCTGTGATTAGATGTGAAGTTTTGATAGTACTGAAATCATTTTTACGATTAAAAACTATTTATATTAAAACACAATTATGATTAAATATTATAAAATTTTGATAATGCTTAAACCATTTTTATCATTAAAAAACTATTTATAATGATATTATGAAATTTTGATAGCTTTGAAACCATTACAAAACTATATATATATTTAAACACTACAGCGATTAGATTTTTTGAAAAGAAAAATAGAGAATGCGAAATGTCGGGAAAAAATAATTTTGCGTTCTCGGTAGACAACGCCTTATAAAACAATGCAAATTGACCACGTTCTGACTCTACTCTCTATATTATATTCCAACTTATGTGATACGATTTATACTGTCTACGAATGCGATGGACACGTGTGACTTAGAGGACTAAATCAGGTTGCGGCAAACATTAGTCACCATGGATTTTTTTATTTTTTTCAACGTAGTTATCGGAGATCATTTTACCAAAAAAAATCGCAATGCATTAAAATCCTTACATTTACCCTTAATGGGTTAAAATATTTATATTTGCACTGCGGAAAATTGAAATCCTTATATATACCCTTAATGGGTCAAAATATTTATATTTACACTGCGGAAATTAGAATACAGCCAAGTATGACTACCACCGTCACCAGACTGAAAATCTCCGCTTTTTTCAGCGTCTCCAACCCCAATTGTATTGTCATTTTGGGGTATGGTTATGCTACATCACAGAGTGACCAACTAACTATATATGTACACAATTTGACGTACTTTTGTGGTGTCGCGTGGCACCAGAAAAACCGAATGGACGAAGGGTTCTCTCAATTTGGAATCCTCCCCCTAACGCCACCTCTCTCTCCAGATGCCTGCAATAACTCTCGAACAGTACATTCACACTCACCTGCAACTTGAAGCCCATCAGAAACAAGAAATCCATTTCCATTCTATTTATTTCTTCGCTCGTCACGCCTCCTACTCTCGCGTAGTACGAATTCCTGTAATTCCTGCTCACAAAATCAAAACTCATATTAAAATCTTGAGACTAATGCTTCAAAATAGCGGGTTTTATAAAAACAAGCGATAGATGATAATCAGAGCATTGGATAGAGGATTGACTTACCGGTCTTCGAGGAACTTGGAGGCGACCATGACGGTAGTAATGAGCAGCCTGTGGACGTTGGCAGACGTAATGCGGAATTGGGGATGGAATTGAATGAGGCGGTCGATGTAAGCATAGGCGGTCACAAACACAGAAGAACTGCAGTTAACATACTTCAAAATCCTCTCCAGATACCGCTCTATACACATGTCTGGCACCTGCACAGCGTCGAACACGCGGTATTTGGGAGGCAAAGAGGTGGGGGTGTAAGAGGGCGAAAGCCTCTCGTTTCTGGCGAGAGTCCGCTCCACCAGAGATGACAACACCGATATGACCGTGGGGATTGGGGAAAGTGATCGCTCTGCATATTCACAACTTTCAGAACGGAGGGAAAATAAATCTGATGTCATTCTTCCTGGAGAAACTATGCTCTCTGCCTCTGCTGAAAGCGTTGTTGATCAAGGAACTTTGTGTGTTGATCAATATTGTGGTAGAGAGAATAGGGTGCCTTCCCAGATTGCAACGAGGACTTGTCAAGTGGGAAAAGCGAACTCAGCAAAGGCGGCTCTGTAGACAAGGAAAGTGTAGAGAAGAGTCGTGTGGCTCGTGTTTTTTCAGAGACACAGCCAGTTTGTTTACCATAGACAATCGTACGATGTGGGGAAGTTATGTACAGTGCAAGATTCGTCGTTGGGAAATAAAATATTTTGTTGCGACAACAGTTTTCGCCCGCCGGAAATAATTTATGGAAAAGGATTGCTGAAAATACAACTAAGGATGGAGGCAGGAAAGCTTTATTAATTATAATAATGGAGATGATTGGTACTGCCAGGCTGGAAGCCTTAATCCTAATTCTCTTTTCAGGAAGCGATACACACAATTGGTTTTCCTTTGAAACTGCTGCTCAAGCTGCCTACTGGACAGACCCACCGGAGTACTTGGTAGTGGCAAGCATTGCGTTGGATTGAATTGAATATGGAAGCAGGCAGGCAGAAGGGTCCCGCTGCTTCCACAGGTGCGTCAGCTCAAAAATATCCATCAAATTACAATCCGCTTCACTAACATTGGCGGACCCTTTGGACAGCCGACTCCTGCGGAAGGGCGAATTGATGTAGGCAATGTGAGAAGAACAATTCAACTTCTTTAACATTCGAGGACCGTTTAGATAGCCAAATTCTAAGCAATTTTACGCACTCAATTCGAATTTGAATTTTTAAAAAATGGAAAAGTAATGATTCCTGTTAATGTTTTCGGTCGATGCACAGATTGTACCGACCGACAATATGTTTGTGCGGTTGAAGTGTTGATGAAGTTTTATGAAAATGTGCGTGGGAGGTGTTTCATGTGACAAATTGGGTTTCATTTATAAATCTCCTCACGTTATCACATTCTGGAAGGAAGACGTGGACAATACGTTATCTCCTGTGATTTCATTTAGCGAAGGTTCGTGTGCCCTATTCTATTTGAAATCTATGTGAATCTTGAAGTGTATCTTCATATATATAAATATAAAATTGTGTGATTTTTTTTATTATTTTAAAATTTATTTTCCAATTTTTTATGATACAAATTTATTTTTATAAATTTAAATTAATTAAAAAATTAATATTATAAATCCAAATTACAGATTTAATTTCCAAATTTAGAGATTATCTCTTACATAAATCTCATATGCATATTGTCCATGTGTTTGTAAGGGTCCTCCCACGTGTAGTTGGGTACGAAGTAGGCTACGTGATAATCATTGGCTTGTTAGTTGTTGGTTTGAGTTGGCAGTTTGTGTAGCGTGTGATAGAAGAGGGAAGACTTTTACACGTGACTTATATCGGTAGCATGCCCCCGAAGGATCATAAATGATGAAGTATTTAAGTCCTTAACGAAACTTAAGGGTGTCTTGATTCAGTGCATTAATATGGAGATAGTGGTTTTTAATGTGATTTTTTAAAAGTTTTTGGATTTATTTGTCTGATTTAATTGGTTTAGAATTTAGTAAAAATTCATTGAAATTATAGGTAAACGCTGCACAATCTAAGTGCTTTAGAGGTTTTTCAGAGTGCTTAATCTATATATGTAGTAAAAAACAATTTAAATAACAAAAATCAAGATTAATCACATTAAAAACAACTTTATTAATAAAAAAAAATGTATTTTAGAACCTCTCATAATCACAAGAAAATCTTCATACTAACAAAAATTAATATGTAAGAAATGGTACATATAAATTTGGAAACTTATTTGATATAAGATTTGTTCCTTTTTAACATGTGTAGATTCATCTTCTTGATTTTATTGCAATAGTTTTTCTAATAATTTTAAATTAAAATATAATTAAAAAAAAATATCATATATATGTGTGTGTGTGTTTGTGGGGTCTACAATAATGAGGTTGGCTGTTAAAGCACTCATCACAGGTTCAATTCTCTTCCTCAAGCACTCATCACAGGTTCAATTCCCTTCCTAGATCAGAGTGATGTGTCTATCGCAGTACTTCGAAATCATTGGTCGTCTGATTTCGGCCATTGGAATTCTTTCATTTTCTAAACCCGTGGCTAATCGAAGCCATAGCCACAAAAAACCCTCTACACCAACTGCAAAGCTCAAGCATTTAAAATGCAGCGCCAAATACAAAGACTACAAGTTGGAGGGTTTATGTAAATTGTTTTAGCTATAGGTTGTGGGCTTCATTCTAAAGATCATTGATTGAAGATTGGTTGGCCCAAACTTACAGCGGTGGGATTCTACCACAACTAATCCATTCTTGTCTGTGATCTTGTCTTGCAAAATATCATTATGCATCAATTTTGGCGGAAGATTTGGACAAGACGGGGTCCCTGTATGTTAGGTCATTTTCATGCTTAAATCAGCTTCGAGACGTGGACTGCAACATCTAGAATTAAAAAAAAAATAGTATTTTTATCACGGAATTCCCGGTGGAACAACTTAACTTGAGTGGAGAGAGAAGCACAATGGATAGTGGATAGTGGAGAGAGTAGCACAGAGGACAAGGACAGGGACAGTGGGCAGAGCAGCAAGGGAAAAGCAACAAGTTTTCAGTGGTCAGACCAACAAGTATTGAAGGGTTAAGCATAAAATTGAGGGTCAATTTTGGGCAGAGACTTTGATTACCCTTAATATCATCATGATAATGGGACAAGAAACTTTAGAACCCATGGAAACAAATGATATAGGGTAAGTGAAAATTTCCTCATCAGCCAAAACTGGGAAGTGGGTTTGGGTCAATGCCAAACAGTATCGGGGGATTTTAAAACAGGGACTAGCTCGTCTAAAATGGGAGCAGATAAGGAAAAACAGGTCTTAAAGGGAAAGTACTCAGGTACTTCGCAAGAAACAACATTCAAACAGGTCCTCTTTGCAAGCATGTGGCAACATGTCCAAAGGAAAAGGAAAATTCATTGATGATTATGCCTTATATAGTCCCACATCCACACCTCTCACTTGGTCATCTAATCTTTATGTGAAAGAATTGTTAAATGTAAAATAAATGTTGAAAGTAGTAGAAGCTAAAGAGCTAGAAAGAGATTGTCCAATCCATATAATAAAAATTGAAAACCATGCTTTAGCAGAAAGCAACAAAGTTCTGAAGGAGCAAGTGTCATTGCTACAGGAAGCTCTCTGAATAGGGAAAACAGAATGGAAATGCATGAAAGCGGAGGTGCAAAACATGAAGAAATTTGTAGTGGAGAATACAAAGGTGATGAATGCTAAACCATCCCAGGATAAGGGGAAAGTAGTTGCCCAAATAAACAACAATGAAGACACATCAAGAGAAGAGAGGAAAGGAGATTCCGCAAACTCTCCAAAACCCGGGCTCAAGTTATTAGCAATTCTGCTAAGAGGGAAGGAGGAACAAACATTTAGGCTGACAGCATGCAAGATAGAGAAAGCAAGGAAAGACATGATTGAGCATCAAACATAATTATTAAAGGGGTGAAATATTATGGGAAAAATGAATGTACTCTTGACCTTGCAAGAGACTTCTTGAAAGACAAGCTCCAATGGAAAGGACAAATATGTCAAGCATGGAGAGTAGGTAAGTTAACGGTGAGAGAGCCATGCCCATAAAAGTCAACATGCCCAGCTTGCGTGATAACGATATCATTCTAAGCAAGAAGCAAATCTTGAGGGGTTCTCAGTTTTTTCTAGAAGAAGATTTAACTATAATACAACAAGAGGAAAGGAGGGATGAAATGACAAAAGTTGGGGCAGCAAGAGATGAGGGAAAAAGAGAATGGATTTATAAAGGTAAATTTGCGATAGTGCAATTTGGACCTCCTTCCAAAACAAGGCATCAAAACGATAACAAAGAAGAGGCAACAAACTCTTTAGCAAGAAATGAGGAAGCAAGATCAGTATGGGAAAGCAGGGACAAAGACTCAACTAAGAGTCTTGCATGTCAAAACAAATAACAATCAAGTCGTACCAAGGTTTCCTTAAGATTATTTTGTTGGAACTGTAGAGGTTACCCATGGAGACGAGGACCTGGGTTATGGCCTATTGCAAAAGGTAGAGACATAATTTACCTCATAGAAACATATGAGCATGAAGGGTGCAAGAAACATTTGTTTGAAGGGTATTGGAAGATAGCAGGGTGGAACAAGGCAGCAGGGAATGGCAAAGGGCATGAGGGTATCATGGTATTAGTAAGAGAAAAATAAGGTCGTTTCATTCAGCTAGAAAAAGAAGACCCAAATAAGCAATTGTCTGGCTTAAAATATCAGAAAATGAAAATCACATTAGAATTGCAGCATGCTATTTTGCGCTGCAAGTTTAAAAAATATACAAAAGTAGAGGGTTTGACCACAAATATCCCTTTGCAGCCCTAAAAACAGATATTGCAATATATTCTCAGCTAGCTGAAATCCTTATAGTGGGGGATTTCAATGCTAGAATTGCAGGTGAACACGTTAGCTTTCTTTGTTGTAAAGAAGACGGTGACCCTATCTAGCTTACAAAAGAGTGTAATCATCACTGGGAACGAATTTCAGAGGATAAAGGCTGCAATCTCTTTGGAGAACAATTTCTTACGCTATGTGGGGCTTTCGATTTAGTCATTTGTAATGGTTTGACTAGATGGGAAAAGTACGATAATTTCACTTGCAATACTTACAATCGAGCAAGTGTAGTAGATTATATAATTTGCTCTCATAGTTTGTGTGAGAAAATGGAGGAAGTGCTGATTGGAGATCAAATTTGGGACTTAAAATCAGATCACAAGCCAATTTATTTTAGTTTCTCTTAGATCAGAAAGAAGCAATTAGGGTAAAAAACTCACTGTGCTCAACAAAATCCCCCAAAGGGCAATGGAAGGAATTAAAAGTGCAGTTCCTTATGCTATCATGTTAAGTGAAACAGAGGCTGCTCCTAATGAAGCAATTTCTATGGTGCGAGTCATAAGGTATTTGAAAAAAATTGAGCAAATGGAAGAGGGTAGATGGCCTAAGGTTGTGTTTAGTGACAAATTGTGCAAAATAAAGAATACTTGGATGCGGAAAAATAACAAATGGTTTAGTAAATGGGGTATTTGCTTGAGAATGTGTCCTACAAACAGTAAAGAGATACAAACTTTTGTTATGGATAAGTTCCAAAAACTTACTTGGGAGAAAGAGCTAGGGAGAAAGAAGAAGTATTACATTGAAGAGTTTAACCCCACTCATAACCATCAGCAAAAGGCGTACATAGGGGCCAATATTTCTTGGAGATCTAAAATTCTTATTGCTCATTTAAGGACTAATTCTCATCAATTTCGTTGTGAAACAAAGCGTTAGAAAAGGCCAAAAGAAATTTGGGAGGAAAAAGTATGTATTTTTTGCTCTTCTGGAAAAGTGGAAACAAAAAAACATTTCATTTTAGAATGTGAGGCCTCCAAAGACAACAGGGAAAATTAGGCAGGTATTTTGGCAACTAGTGCTTGGGATAGTCTATTCAGCGAAGAGTTTTTCGAGAAGCTGTGAGCGGTTATTGTAAAACTTCACAGGAAAAGGGCCGAATACAAGAGCCATATGGAGAAGCAATCTGTTCCATAGGCTATTTTTAGTCTCGTGGACTTTAAAAACACTTTCTTTCTTTCTAGACATGTTGATGAAGATGTAATCCTACCAAAATTAATATATATATATATATATATATATATATATATATATATATATATATATATATATATATATATGTTATTTTAATTATATAATAATTAATTTTAAATGTAATTTGATTATTTTTTAATTAATATATAAATTTAAAAGTAAAATAATTACATTATTATATATTTTTCATTTAGTATATTTTACAAAATATTATAATAATAAATAATTTTTTTTGTTTTTGGTAAGCTCAGTAGTATCTGTTTTTTCTATTCATTTTCAAAAGGGCATATTACATGATAGATTATCTTCCTAGGCCTCAATATCCCTGGCTGGGAAACTAAATCTGTTCTAACTAAATCTGTTCTATTGGCAATAGGAAAGTATTGTAAGCCATCCAAAAACAAAAGAATTTCAGTCTAGCATACTCAGCTTTTACAGCAGCAATGTTGGTGACTTTGACATAGTTAGACAAATTGGACACAAGCCTACTACTTACATAGTTCAACAACATAAACATAAACATAGATAGACATAAACATAAAAGACAACATGACTGCACTCATCTCAGCTCTCTAAGGATTCAATCTGCCCCAGGTTTTTAGCACTGGACCCCGACATCTTTGTTTGCTCAGGATTCTTCAGAAATTTCTAAATTTCGTTAGGTTGGGCGTTCTATCCCTGGACTTGGAATTGTCTTGTGAATTTCCTCCATTGGAGGATCAACTTGCATGTATAATAATAAATAAATAAATTAAGTTGATAAGTATGCTTATTTTGAAATAGAAATTTTAAAATTTTTAATTAATTATTAATATATATTAATTAGATAATAGGGATTTAACTTTTATAAAATATTCTTATTAGTAGTCACATATCAAAAGTTGAGATTTATCTCCAAAGTAGTTATGCTCTTTTTAAAATTTTCATTAAATTGATTAACTAAAAATATATCATATGAACAAGTATGATATGAAATGAGTTATGGTTTTTTGGACATGTTTTATTGGTAAGCCGTTTTGACCCATGGTATTGTGAGAAAGTCAATTTACAAGTTAAGAATATAGGTGGTAAAGTGGAGGTGACCCATGGTATTGTGAGAAAGTCAATTTACAAGTTAAGAATATGGGTGGTAAAGTGGAGGTGGTATTATCCCAGTTGGTAGAGATAGATAAGGCATTGGATATCTTGGTCAAACCTAGATTAATTTGGGTTTGAATAATTTTTTTTTTTTTTTAAATTTATATAGTTTAACATTGCAAATTGATTTTTATTATTTTTTAATAATAATTTAATTTATTTATCATAAGCCTAATTGATTGGAGTCTTATTTTGTAATGATAGCAAGAGTAGTTTTCCATGAGGCTTTGGATTGATGGTGAATGAGAGCATTGTTAAGACACTACTTGCAATAGGTCATTAGTTCAAATCCCTAGTGGATTTTACTTAATTTTTTTTTTTCATATATATATATATATATAATTTGACTTATATTTTTTTAACTTTTTTTATGCTTTTTTTTTCTCTATTTTCAATTCTAATTCCATTGATCATAATTTTTTGGTTTATTTTTAATTTGAATTTTTTTTCCTCTTCACATTTCTATAATTTTCTTTCAGTTAAGCAGCAACTATACAATAAAACTTCCATTTCAATGAATATAATTAAATTAATAAAAAACAATTAGTTTTTAGAATCTTGTGAGCATTTATTTACTAATTTTATTAAGAAACTTTTATTGATATATAGTTAATAATTTTAAAAAATTCATGAACATTTCTTTTCCAATTTAGTTTAATTTGTTTTATTTAGGCATAGTTTTTATAATTCACACCTCCAAGGTATATCAAGAAATTGATCTTCTTGAATTCTTTCTCCAACAGAGGTGGATACTTTATGGGATTCAAATTCTATGGTGTAGAGGTTGTGGTATGAGATCGGTACTAATTATGCCAGTGCACAACAGTGGGGGTATTACCAAGATTCCACTTTGAAGTTCCAGATTTTGCTTCAAGTCTTAGGACTTAGTCTTCAATTTCTCATGTGTTTCAATTGGTTTATTAAAGCTATTTTAGCTTATTTCCTCAAACCAAAGATATAATATTGGTCTCAATGTCGTAGGACTTAGTCTTCAATTTCTCATGTGTTTCAATTGGTTTGTTAAAGCTATTTTAGCTTATTTCCTCAAACCAAACATAGAATATTGGTCTCAATTAAGATGCAAAAAGTTAATGTTAATGTGTGAATTTTGTTAAAACAATTTAATCTAATGCAACTTTATTCTTAGTTTTATTCAAATTGAATGTGTCAAATTCAACCAGTTTAATACTAAATCACAAATCATAGACAAACTTATAATATTTGGAAAATATTTGAAAAGGGCTAATGATATATTTTACCTATTTTAATATTTAAATTATTTTAATGATTTGAAAAAAAAAAATTTGACATTATGAAATGTTTTAGTAACTAAGTATTTTAATTAGAAACTAAGTGTTTTGATATCTATCTCTAGTTACTAGTTATTTAAGTTATATAACTGTGCTAGTAATAATTTAGTTGTGAAATTAATAGTAAAACAATGTTATTGTGTATTATTCATAAATATTAATCAACTTGTCTTTACAATTTATTTTAAAAATTAATTTAATACTAAATAAAAAATTATAGATCATCCCAATCCCATTTTTGTTCTGCAAATGAATGTAGTCTTGTTTAAAACATGATGCCATTTTAAATATAACAATAAAAGTTTTGTTCCAAATTCTCTACCTTCACTACCACAAACACAAATTGCATTAGACTCTATATCAATCATCTACAATGCCCATGAAATTTGTAGGAGGTCAATGGATGGGTAAAATATATTTCTTGGAATTGACATCTCATTTAGTTGAAATTAAGTTTCTCCATATCAATTTAAACGAAACATTGCCAAAGATATAAAGTTATAAAGCTTCATTATAGCCATTGAGGTAGGGTGCTCACCAAAAAGCACAATTTTAGCACAACATTTTCACCTTCATTTCTATTTTTTTATTAAGGATTTAATTGATCAGCTCACAATTTGTTAACTCAATTAGCTATATTTAAACTAACCTACAAATACTAGCCACTTGGTAACACTTGTTTTTAATGTTTCCATAACTTGGTGGTGGTTATATAATTAGTTTATTTTTATGAAACACATGGTATAATAATACTAATACTAATTTGAAAAAAAAA
This sequence comes from Pinus albicaulis, assembly GCA_034641835.2. NCBI lineage: Eukaryota > Viridiplantae > Streptophyta > Pinopsida > Pinales > Pinaceae > Pinus > Pinus albicaulis. The sequence continues at coordinate 707,967,629 of CM076580.1, read as the reverse complement.
TGCAGATGTGATCTTGCTTTTTTTGGTGATTTATGTTAACATTCTAAAAAAATAAGTTTCCAAATCTACATCAAATTTTTTGTATGAAAAAAAAATTAAATTAAATGGGATATCAACCATATAAATAACTTGTTTTCTTTTTTATAATTACATTTAAATTTTAACATTAATATATAAGATAAATATAAGTTTCTAAAGTGTAACACAAATATTTTTATTTATAACCCAAATATTATATACTCTCATTATCAATTTTTATTTTTTTATTATATCGATATAACCAAATTTTAATATGTACATATAAATTTCTACTCTACTATTAAATAAAAGCATATTTGAGAAAATAAACATGAATAATAACATACTTATTTAAGAAGACAATAAATTTAAATAATATATATGTAAATTTTTATTTGATATGATAATATATTTATTAATAAAAGATAAATTTAACTAATGCATTTTCCGACCATATGCATACAAATTATAAATTAGCCTTTCTTCCATTTGTTCATGTACATATAATTTTTTATATGAGATAAATAAAAATGTTAAATTTTACTTCACATGTTTCTTTATATGCCCTATTACATATTAACCTTTTCTGTAACACTTCAATATTCTTCTTTTCAACATATGGATTCCTTTCTCACAAAAAAAACTAATCTAAAAAATAAAAATATATATAAATTTGTAAAATCTCTTTCAGTAATAATCACATGCAATGGAACATTGTCGACGCGTTTCAAACCAACCTGTGTGGTTCATCATCAGGACTAGATCAATTCAATAAGTTTAAATAGATGTAGAGATGGTTAAACTAGTTGTTAGGAAAACGACTAGTTTGACTTTTTAAAATTTATTTATAAATTTGTTTTATATTTGCTATTAGATGGTAAAGCCTCCTAAAACTATACGAGTAGTCTTTAGTGCCACTTTTTGAAGGCTTTTACGGTGACTTTTTACAGTGTAATTTCTCTAAATTCTGGCAGGGATTTATTGAAAAGAGAAGTTTGATTGCTAACTTTGCACAATCGAAGTGCCCTAGAGGTTTTTGAGGGTGCTGAATCCATATATAGAGTCAAAAAACTAGTTTGAATAACAAAAACAAGGATTTTACCTCAAAAATTTTCACTGGATTTCGGCACCTGAAACTACTCCAAAACTATATGTGTTTTGAGACATTATCAAATCAAACTTGCATTAAGGAGTTTTCCATTATATTAAGTGTATTATCTAAATTTAAATTAAGCAACACGCCTAGCTATTATGTAGCACTTGTTACATGTTGTTTTAAATGTATATGTTTAACACATATAATAATTCTTTTAATAATAATAATAATAATGTTGTTTTTTGATGACTTTTTTAAATTTAGCAATGTGAGATGTATAGTGAGTTAAATATTTTGATGCTTATCATGAATAAATCCATTAACATTTACCAACCATTTAATTTATAAGTATATACTAATTTAATTATCAATAATTATTAGGTGGATGATATGGATTTAACCTTCACATAATATTCTAAATATTTTTAGTATTAGTCATAGATCAAAGGTTGGTATCTATCTTGAAAGTGATTATGTTCTTTCTACCATTTTAATTAAGTTGATAAATTAAAATAAATTTCATATGAACAAGTGCCATATGAAACAAGGGTTGTAGGGTAGCTTAGTCCCTACCATTTAAGTTAAAAATGATGTTATCGGAAAAATTGCATAAATAATTATACCTTACAATGGTTAATGTTAGCTAAAATTTTAATAGTCGTTAATAGGAAAATGGAATGCTATAGTCTTGCTTTAGGAGGAACTAATAGATTGAGATGTGAAGTGGATAAATTAATTGTTTGTTGATGTCACATTCCTTTTATGGTTTCCCTTATGGTGTAGTCAAGATGGACTTCCAGGGTTGGAGGCAGCTAAGTTACAGGAGTAGGTTTACTCCATCAGCAGGCCCAGGGGCTTCTAGAGGTGCTTTATGGGGTTTTGAGGAGTTTTTAAGGTATATAATGACATTCACATGGAATATTCCATTATCCACACAACTTTTCTTTTGTTTTGTTGCATTCTGACAACTTTCAGAAAAAAATTTATTATCGAGTCTAACTTAATTAATTACGCTAAATGTTGCATTACAGGAGGAATACTTGACAAAACACCTTAGTGTAATAGCTCGTTGGAACTAGAACACGAATATCTACAGGATGAGATGGTGGGAAGTGACTTTCAGTGGTCTGAGAAGGGATGGTGGTTGATTTACCATTTTCTCGAATTGAAAAGGTATTTTAATTAAAATCAAGGAGGGAAAAAGTTCTAAATGATTAAAATAATAATATAATAAGGCTTCTAGAGGATTCCATCAAATATATAAAAGAGGAGGGGACCATTTGAATACATCTCAGAGTTGAGCTTCTTTCTTGTGGAAAATTTGTGAGAACCGAGAGTTCCCAGCTTCAACAGTAGCCCCAAGACGAAAAAATTTGGGTAATTGAGTGAAAGTGGGTGAGTACTCATCTCCCCCATTGGTGATTGCACTCAGAATTCATAGGTGTATTTATCAATTACAGTTCCATTTCGACAACCATATCTAGTGTTGTAGTAGATATATCCATAGGCCAGATCCAATTTGGAGGATCCCATCTCAACTATCCTCCTATTCTTGAAAAATCAACTTTATATTTATATAAATAAAATTGAGATTTCCTGCATGCATTTGAAATTTATATATTTACAGTTTGTTGTTGATTTGATGGTCCATTATGAGAATTTATTTATTAGATTAGAGGCATAAACAATTTTATTCTAAATTTGGATTTGGGATATTACAATGGTATTAGACTTGGTTTTCCTGCTAGCCTGGGGGTTTGAAGATTAATTCCATTGAGCCAGAGATTATGAGAAGGCTACTCCAGGCCAGAGGCATATTTTTCAGAGAAAAATTGCTTGAAGTAACAAAGTTATTTTGAATATTGAAACTATAAGTTGTAGATTCATGAAGCCCTCGAATCAAAGAACCCAGTCACAAGTTAGCAGAAGAAGGACTGATGTTCCATAATTTTGTTGAATTAAAGACCACAAGATCCAAGTTGTAACATGGCCTGATATATTCCACACAATTCAAATCAATAAATGGAAGAATCTGTAAATTAAGGAGTGGCATTCGTCGACTATGTTGATAAAATAATGATATGGCCAAGAAACTAATACGTTAGAAGATATGCAGAGGAAGTTTTTTCATGATTTGTTGCTTCCCAAAAAATTTATAATACTCATAACACCAAGTCTAAGGCTGACACATTATTCAAGTAGTGGGTCTATCCAAATCATGCTGGTTTGTTGAGTGTCGAATATAAAATCGTGAACTGAAACCAAAATTAGTCAATCCATGTCGGGATTAGTCCAAGTCAACCAATGGGGCAACTTTTAGACCGTGTTAAGTCTGCAAGGCCAAAGTCAACTATTAGTTCAATGGTATTTGCCACATCTAGTCTAATTGGAAGAATTTAAATCACATATGTGGATATGAGGATTCGACTACGATATAATTTTTAGAGCAAGTTGTTACAACTAGTAAAGATGAGCCATTGCTAGTTTTGGAGGGCTAAATTATCTTGTAGTCACTATTGATTTCATTGCTTTTTTCTGCATTAATGACTGTTGTTCATTCCGACATCCAAAGAGTAATAACCCTTGGTGTAATGCTTCTAGTTTGGACCAAAACCCAATAAACCTAAAAATTAAAACCTTACATTTGAGGGCAGGAAAGAGAGAGTTTACCTCATAAAGGTTTACTTCCATGGCTGGAACTTTCTCCATTTGTTCAATAATGTATGGACCATGATTATTTTGGATCTATGGTCTAGGAATATTTTGAGGTTGTTCGGGAGGAATTTGGGATTTTATTTTTGATAAATCCTTATATGAAACTGATCCATTTTGTGTCTTGAGTATGTGTGCTCCTCCATGCAACCTCAAATTGAAATAAATTCATGTATTCCTGATGATGCCATAGTTTTGATCTGTGTGTAGTCCTGGAGCAAATTCCCTTCATTTATGAGACTTCGAAGCTCTATAAGAATTCCCCACTTACACTAAATACTGTCTTTTAGGAGAAAAACACAACTTGAGGCTTTTATCCGAAACAAAGAGGATTCCATGTGAATATTTTTTATAAAAATATGAAAACTAAAAAAATCCACCCCACCTGTGATTCCAAATGAAGTAGGAAGTTAGTGCGTGTGACCCCATTTTGTCATGATAAAACCCTCCTAGAAACATATCCACTAGCCAACATCGGCCCCTACATACTCAAGATGGTGCTCACAAAAAACACCATATTAAATAGGAAACGAAATATTTTTTTTGGCCCTAACGGGATCACCCTCCAAATTTGATATAAAAAGACCAAGAAAAATTTGACTATACTAGTTGAGATCCCACAATGAGACAACAATGCTTTAAAATGGGTGCAACATCGACCCATTATTATAATATAAATAAATTATAGTTCCAGGGATTTTCAACCAAGTCCAACATGAAATGCCTTGAGAGAGTCAAGCAATCTGTCACTTGCCAGACCAAGCAAGGCCCTCTAAGCATTTCTACAATATAACTAAGTGAGTAGGAACCCATATGCGATGAAACTTCGACTTGCAGACCTATCCATAGGCCCCTGACGATAAAAGAGTAAAGTGTGAAACATGAAACCCTAATCTCCTACGCAAACTCCATATTTTGTGTTGTTAAGTTCTATATAAAACATTTTTCATGTGTTTATTCCTAAGATTCCACACATTCATATCATATAATTATTTTAATGCTTATTAATAAAAAAAATAGTATTTCAATGTCGACCCCATATATGTATATATATTACTCCATCTACCTCTATGATTATTAATAATTACGCTGTAAGGCATTCCCTTTGAGAAGAACTCCCCTCTTGTCATCAATTTGCATCATTAGATCCTTCATTAGATTATTGAATTATGCTCACCGGTTGATTTGATTGTGTTGACAGGTGGCGATTGCGATTCTCTTGACACATTTTATTTTTCCTTTGCATAAATGTAACTACACCAAACCTCACTACCAGTGTTCTTTACATTTAATTTTTGAACAAGGGTTTCATTCAGCTGGCTAAATTCACGGTGTAATGAGACCAACCCACAAGGAGGTAAGAGTTTTGTAGTCAGGAAATTTTCATTTAATTTGTTATTTTGATGAAAAATTTCTAATTCGAGGAGCAATTCTTCTTACACTACCATCTTCAGATGTTATTTCCCTTATTTTCATTTTATCTTATATTTTCATTTTTGTTTGAGAGTAGGTTGACTTCCAATGTAATTCTAGGGGTTTTCCAAATGCCATTATTTGGTAGCACTAATCTAGTTATTTGATGGTCTCAGATGCGAACATGTGAAATTTTACCCCGTCATGCACAAAGAACTGATAATTTTAGTTAAGGGTTTTGCATTCTTGGATTTTAATTTCCTTTGTTTTTCTGTGCAATATCTATATAAATTGTTTCTCGGGTTCTCCACTAGCCAACATGTATATCTATAGGCCTTTTTATGACACATTCTTTTGTTAATTCTGAGGTTTCATAATTACCCTAGCTCACTACCTGTTTACTTTTCTTTTCTCTTAGTAGGTAGGTTGATCCCATACTTGAGTAATTATTCAACTGATTTGAAGCTTCCAACCCTATACCATTTAACCTAGGTTTTCTAAATTAATCTATTTCCTAGATTTCCCAAGCCAATCTATGTATGAAAATATGATTTGTTATAATCCATAGGCATGAGATTCTAGTTAATTTGAGTAGTTCAAATTTATATTTTTTCCTTCCTCTTTTTTTTTTTTTTTTTTCTACACGGTGAATCAAAAATTGTTCCCACTAGGTTTCAAGGAGGGGCCAAGCTCTTAGTAGTGGCACCTCCTCGTAAGGTTCTAGAGAAGTTTGTATGCAACACTTCACGACCATAATTTTGAAAGCAAGGGATTATCGATCCCTGAACTTTTTGTAGTTTTCTTGTGGGAGATATAGCACCTATTTGTCCACCAAACTAAAATTATAGACCTGAAGTTTTTGTAGTTTTCTTGTGGGAGCTATACGACCTATTTGTCTACCAAACTGAAATTCTAAAGTCTAGACTCTAGACAAACATGAATTTGTGAAATTTTGTTTTGCATTATTATTATTGCAGTTATTTTTTGTTGTTAATTTCTGTCTATATGTTTGAACAACATATTCAACAATAGTGAAACCTTCGAATTCTATTAACTATAATTTTTAAGACACTCAAAAACTATTGGAAGATTACTTACATGATTATTTCTACACTAAGTAACTAAAAATGGAATTATTTTCCATGCATACCATGTATAAGTGTTTGCAAGGCTGCTTGGAGAAAGGAGCTTTGGGTTCAAAGGGTTTGTTGTTAGAATTGTGACAAACCTTTTACTGTAAGAGACTTTTACGATGCACCTGAAGACTATGTGATATATTTATGAAGTGGTGGATTGGGTTACTTTGGGATGCACATTTTATAATTGTCTGTTTTTTATGAGTTGGTTTTATGAAATCATACAAAAATATGATATGTTTCAGTTCTCATAACTGCTAGCCTTTAAATTTGAAACTTTTCTTGAGCGTCTGCCATGTTGTACATGTATTGGTTTCGCCTGGATATAAAAAAAAATGTTCTAATCATTGAAGCATTATGGTATAGGTTAATCAAATATTTGCAAGAGTAGCTTATGGTAATAAATGTGAATAAGTGTGGGTTTTCAAAATGTCGGGAGGCATATTTTGAATATATGGTTGTACCTAAATAATAGATGAAGGATTGGTTTTGTTATGTCAAATAAATATTTCATTGCTTGACCACTTCCACACTCATACCTAGACATGCTTCAATACGTTTGGTGTTCACATTGAATGGCATACATATATTTGTATATAAATGCTTTGTTTGATATTTTACATGGAGTTGAATACATTTGATGTTCAAATTGAACCATACATCTATTTGTATATATATGTTTTTTTTTTTTTTTTAATTTCTTACATGGAGTTGAATACATTTGGTGTTCACATTGAACCCTACATCCATTTGTATATATATGATTTGTTCGATATCTTGCATGGAGTTGCATTTTTGTTTTGTCTAGATAGCTCATTGATAATGTAATATGAGGGAATTGAAATGAAATAGCTTGTATCTCTTTCTAGTAGATATTATTTTGTTAATTACCATGCAATACAGATGTTTTGAATGCTTCACATTCTTATTTGAATGTGGCCAATTGATGCTCTAGAAAGTGGGGAAACTCTTTTGAAAATATTTAACAAGGTAATCCTTCCACCCTAGCCATTCACTTGATAAATCTACTGAGTATGAAACTGAAACAACACACCACATTTTTTCCAAGAGTGAAATTGATAAATCCACCGAGTATAAAAATGAAATAACACACCACATTTTTTCCAGGAGGGTGAAGATGACAAAGGGAGATTGAATTTCATTCTTGATTGAATGTTTATAACAAATCCATAAATATTTTATGGGAGATGTTGATGGTGTTGGATACCACAAAAATATAGGGGTTCTCCCCAATGTGAAGTCCCAATTATACCTCACACCGTTTAGAGTAGGAGCCCCATTAAGAATATTGGTTCAACCACCATAAATTAAGGTTTTCCTTCATATTAATGGATAACATAAGATATTACACACATAACCTTTGAATAAATAAGTAAGTTGACATTGTTAAACACCAATTTCAATGTGTAAAAGGAGGCCTTAACAAGAGGGGAGACAAAAGTGAGTCTCTATAATGAAAGTAGTAGTACTATTATAAGAGAGGCACATGAGAGCAAGGAAAGATTCATTAGTTATCTAGTGAAACGGTTCAGATAGACACAAGGATAATTAAAGAAAATAAAACTCACATTCAACAAGATGAGCACCAAAGCCAATGAAGTAGTTCAATTTATTTAATACATATTATCATAACATATATTGCAAACATCTAAATAATAGTATTACAAAATTCATGACACATTCATGAAAGTGCGTTGGCTTAGTGAGTTTCTAATTATTAGGTGAAAGATCCATGTACAAAGTTACAGTGGTGATTGTTGGAGCGGGGTCCCCTGGGGTACAATTTTGGTTAATTTTTGTCTATATTTTGTTGTGCGCACTACAAGAAAGAGTCAAAGGGGATTTGGGGCGGGTCAAAGTCCCTCAATTAATGTAATGAGTTTTAAGGGAAAACCATGGGTCTCAAACCATGGTTTGAGACCATAATATATGCATGCTAAGTTAGTATAAATATGGATAGATCGAGTCAAGAAAAAGATATATTATATTTTGATGATGTATGTTTGTTAGAGATTCCTATCTAAGTCCGAGTTTTTGGGTAGAAATGCTGGACCTGCTGGTTTTGTGTACGGAGACCTAAGTCCTGGCTGCGTGCGGAATCTGCTGGAAGTGTTCGCAGAAGGATAGGTTATTGAAGAAATAAATGTATTGGAACTTTTATATCTCTTAATAAAGAAGACTGCTTTGGTGAAATTTGGACTTTTATGTGATTGATGTGTTATTTATCTATTAATTGCGTTGAGATCTAAATCTATTTAGTTACTTATGTTTATGGTTAATTGCATCTGCGTGAGTGAATAAAGTATATTATGCATAAATATCAGTGGATGAATAGGTTTGAATGAAGTATATTTGTTTATAGCATGCGAAAACATAGTGAAGCATTCTGTTATAATCTGCGAAGAATTGATCTGTTTATCCGCACATCTCTAGATCATCTGTAATAGTTATATTATAAGTCTGTTTAGGGCCACTACACTAAATTATTCCTCAGGGTGTAGAAACCTGGTTGCAGCACCCCCCCTTACTGCTTCGGGTGAGACTTTGATATACGCAAGTAGGCCATTGTCGAAAGGGCCAGTAGTTGGAGGGTTTGTTGGTTGCGCAATAAATCTATACTTGGCTCAGGACCCCTCAAGCCAAAAAATGGTTTTGTTGTTGGGATAGCTGCCTCATCCAGATCCCCACACCTTTCATCAGAGTAGAGTCGTCGACGCTGCACGTGATACTTCGAGCCTATGGAGAAATAAATGTTGATCTAGCCATATTGCCAGCCGAGAAGCTCCACATGATCCATAATATGATTGTGGAGGAGTTGCAATTTAGAGATGACCGTGCCTCTCACGCTGCGAATAAATCACAAAAACAAGTAGTAGTTCTTCAACAAAAACATCAAACAATAAAGGAGGTGTGCCACACAGCTGAGGCTCGGTGTGCCACACTAGAAGCCAAGATCGAACAAGTCTGCAGTGACCTGCCAAAGTGATCCGGATCTTGGGGGGATGCCCCCAAGATCTAAAAAAAATGAAATGGATTTGAAAAAATCTAGAAAATTTCAATGCCAAAAAAAAGAGAGAAGAAGACACAGTAAATAAAAGCACAAAGAAACTTTTTATTGAAATAGAGAATAAATGTAGAAGCTACATTGTGATGGACAGTCTGTCTTTTTACAAAGTGAGACTTGTTATTTGTAGCCTTTTTTTGAGTTACAATACCATGGGTAGATACCATAGGTGGATACCATGGGTAGCTACGACTTACAATACCATGGATAAATTCCATGTGTGGATGAATACCATGGGTGAATGAATATCATGGATAAATGTCACTTACAATACCATGAGCATATAAATACCATTGGTGTAGGCCACTTTTCATTCGGATCATTCCTCCTTCCTCAAGAAGCAATGGTCTCCATTGCGTGAAGTTCCCTCCTGAGAAGTCCTTTTTGAATATGAAGATCCACTGAAGAGAAGGGTTTTGTGTGGTTAACCCATAACCGTGATGAACGAAGATCCGAGGATAAAGATATCCTGTAATGCTTGTGACCAACTGTGATACTGAAAATGTGCGGCCTAGCAGATGGACTTCGATGAAGTGTGGGTTTGTGGATGAAATAGAACCATGAAAAACGAATATCCAAGAATAGAGATACCCTATAATGCTTGTGACCAATTGTGATACTAACATTGTGTGGCCTAGCAAATGGACTTTGATGATAAGGATTTTGTGCAGTTGACCCATAACCGTGATGTTGATTGTTGATGAAGTAGCAGGTTCCTACATAGCTTGGGGTGGGAGGGCACGTCTCCAAATAACCCAAGCCGAATGCTGCTATGCTGAAACTGATGAATGTGAAGCAGGTGCCTACTAAAGCGGGGTGGGAGGGCATGTCTCCAAAGGGAACCCACTCTTAATGCTGCTCCAGATTTAAAATGGGCATAACTCGGTCAATATAACTTTGAATATTTATTATAACCTATTTTTGGAAATATAATGATCATTATACATCTTCCCTCATGTTTTAAATCGCTATCTGGAGACTCTAGACTCTCAGATTCGCGCTGGAACTATCCCTCCATCACAAATTTTTTGAAAAAATAACTGATTTTAAATCAGCAATAATTCCCTCGTCCGGACTCCGATTCGACCGATTTTTTTTTTGAAATCGGGTGATTTTTCATGGGGATATTAGATATATAACCATTTTTGTGAAATTTCGCACTAAAAACTGAAAAAATGACAGGAGATCTGCCATTCACGAATTGTCGTCAGAAAAATTTCTGCAACATTGCTGATTTTGAATCAACAATATCTCCCTCATTCGAACTCCAATTTGGCCAATTTGTTTTTTTAATTTGGGGATTTTTTCACAAGGAATCCAGATCTAGTCTTTTTTTTTGTAAATGTTTCACCAAAAGTTTCAGATCTAATTTGAAAACTCGCTGCCCAAAAAATTTATGGAGTTTGCTGAAGATTGCTGCAAAACATTGAAACTGAGATATGCTTCAAAATATTATTCCCATGGATTCGTAACCCGAATCTGATACCACTGATTTGGATCTTGGAGGGATTCCCCCAAGATCTAAAAAAATTGAAATGGATCTGACAAGATCTCGAAAATTTCAATGCCAGAAAAAAGAGAGAAGAACACACAGTAAATAAAAGCACAAAGAAACTTTTTATTGAAACAGAGAATAACTATAGAAGCTACATTGTGATGAATAATATTTCCTTTTACAAAGTGAGGCTTTTTATTTATAGCCTTTTTTGAGTTATAATACCATGGGTAGATACCATAGGTGGATACCATGGGTCAATACCATGGGTAGATACGACTTACAATACCGTGGGTAAAGTCCATGTGTGGATGAATACCATTGGTGAATGAATATCATGGATAAATGTCACTTGCAATACCATAGGTTGATAAATACCATGGGTGTAGGCCACTTTTCATTCAGATCACAGAGGTCCCTGCCTCAACTACGTCTACAGAAAAATTAGAAGGTTTGGTCATTATGCTGAAGGCATTGTGCAATGAAGTCAAAACTGTCTGGGCTGAGTTTGAACAACAAATTTTTGAATTACAGATGAAGCTACAGCAAAAAATGCCACCAGAGGTCAGAGCGGAGCACACCACTTAGGTCAAAACAACTACATATAGCATATCAGCAACAGTAATAGAGTGTGGCCAATTATTAGATGAAGAAATGGGTGTCTAGACTTTTTTTCAGAATGACCCAATGGTGCAACATCTGCGCAATTAATTGCACGTAAAGGAGAAAAAAATTGCAGATATCCAGATGGCGGCGCCCACATGGGTGATAGCGCAGAGAGTTGGTCGCCTTCATGAGGGCAGAGCTATTCAGACAGAGATAGAAGATCTGTGTAGCCGAGAGAAAATTTTCGAAGAAAGGATGCAGCCGTTTGCTGAGGAATACTTGTGGTTGTTTAAGACTTTGCATGGTGCCCTAAAGAGTCTTCATCATACATAATGCATCATCGATTTGGCAGCTGAAGAGCTGACAACCGCAAATCTCATGAACGAAGCGCAAGGCGCTGCCGCACAGAGCGTCGAAGTGGTCTTGCCACCAAAAAATTCTATCGAAGCACTCAAAGAAAAGATGAAGGATACCACCCCACAGTGACTCGGGATGAGTCATGAGTTTGTGTTGGGGGCCTATTGGAGCAGGGTCCCCTAGGGTACAATTTTGGTTAAGTTTTGTTTATATTTTGTTGTGCACGCTGCGCAAAAGAGTCAAATGGCCTTTGGGGTGGGTCGGGCAGGTCAAAGTCCCTCAATCAATGTAATGGGTTTTAAGGGAAAACCATGGGTCTCAAACCATGGTTTTAGACCATGGTATCTGCGCGCTAAGTTAGTATAAATATGGATAGGTCGAGTCGAGAAAATATATCTTATCTTTTGATTATTTATGCTTGTTAGAGATTCTGATCTAAGTCTGGGTTTTTGAGTAGAAAGGCTCCTGCTGGCTGTGTGCACAGAGACCTAAGTCCTGGCTATGTGCGGACTCCATTGGTTGTGTGTGTGGAAGGATAGGTTATTGAAGGACTGAATGTATTGGAACTGCTATATCTATTAATAAATAAGATTGTTTTTGCGAAATCTGGACTGTTATGCGATTGCTGTGTTATTTATCTGTTAATTGCATTGAGATTTGAATCTTTTTACTTCTATTTATGGTTAATTGCATCTGCGCGAGTGAATAAAGTATATTATGCGTGAATATCAGTGGATGAATATGTTTGAATGAAGTATATCTGTTTACCGTGCACGAATACATGGTGAAGCATTCTGTTATAATCTGCGAAGAGTTGATTTGTTGTTATATTGATATGTTTATGTGCACATCTGTATATCATCTGTTATAGTTCTATCATAAGTCTGTTAGGGCCACTACATGAAATTCTTCCTCAGGGTGTGGAAACCTAGTTCCAACACCCCCCCATATTGCTTCAAGTGAGACTTTAATATATGCAAGCATGTCATTTCTGAAAGGGCCAGTAGTTAGAGGGTTTGTTTGTTACACAATAAATATGAACCTAGTTCAGGACCCCTCAAGCCAACAATGATACACTAGCTCTAGTAGTGGAGCATTAAGTCACTTCTTGCTTCTCCAAGGAGTGATATTTTCTCCTGTCAAGCTGAAGAAGCCAAGGCTAGCTCTCCAAAGTCTATGTTTCCAAAATCCCTTTGCTTGAGTTATGAGGGTGTATTTATAACAAAATAAATGCCCTTTAATATCCCCTACCACTCTTGAACTACCCTAAGGACTATTGGACTCCTAAATGGCCTTTGAACTTCTATAAAACTCTTTTGTCCACATGTGGCTTTACATATTCCACATATGACTCTTGGACTTCCACCTCTTTTAAATTTTTTCATTTTTTAAGGATACAATAATTACATCCATGAATGATGTGCCAAGACACATTGACACCATTGGAATATATGATGACACTTGTACAAGCCATGAATTGGAATTGATGACATCATAACTTCATGATGATGTGGCAATTCCAAACTTCTCTTCTTGCTACTTTGTGTTCAATTATATCCATGAAATATTTTCTTTTTTCTTCATATTCACCCTCCAAAGGGGTCCTAGATCATCATCGGGACCTCTGAGTCATCATGAAATGTATTCAATCTGTCTTAGATCAATATATCTCCATGTCTTCATGATGGTTCTTCTTTGTGATTCTTCTCTGCAAGTGCTTCTTTGTTTCTTCTCCTTGACATATTCCTTGAGCATATTATCTTGCCATGTTGAGGTGGTTTACATGATAATTAAGATCAATCATGATAAGGAAAAATGAGTCTTGAAATCATCTATTTTATCCCTATTTTTCTCACGGAAGAAACTTCTTGTGATAGTCCTGTGTGAGGATTGAAAGAGGAAGGCTTATTAAGGATGGTGCAGTTAATCTCAACAATGATTGAGGAAGACATTACTATCAACTAAAACTATGCCCTGTGTTATAAGGAGGGGATATTCAATGTCCAACGCAGTGGGAAAGTGAAAGAGACAATGTGATTAGCTTGCTGATTAAAACTGCGCCATGTACTAGGCTCAAGGGAATAAGAGACAATGATAGTGTAGTTGAGCTTCATAGTGACTAAGGGAGGCCCTGAATGTGGAATAAAATTGCACCATGCACTCAAGAGGTGGGGTATAACTCAGTGATTGCACAATGAGGTAGTCTAGTAAACAAGGGTTGATGGCTTGCTGACTAAAACTGCGCCATGCCCTATAAATCAAAGTTAAGGTTAAGGGAGGGAACAATTTTCTTCAAAAATGATCTAAAGAGGGTCATACTATCCACTAAAACTGTGCCATGCGCTACAGAGATAGGAAGGCTTAAGGGAAGGCACAATTTTCTTCAACAATGGCTAAATTTTCACTAAAAGTGCACCTTGCGCCCTATGTTAGTGCAATGTTCCTCAACAATGGTTGAATTTTCATTAAAAGTGTACCATGTGCATAAGAAGGCTCACTGGAAGAGGAAATTGCACATTTGACTAAGGAAAGTAGGAGAAGGCTAGGTCATTTTTCTTAGGGAAGCGATTAATGCACTATGAGAGAGAAGATACATTGTATGGTGTAATTTCATTTTGGAAAGGGACACTAGAAATACTCCATGCGCTATACAAGGTAGAATGCTCAAAACTCAATGCAATGAGTCAGTACAAGTAAGAAGGGTTAGGTGACTGTGGTTTGAAGGTTTTGAATGTGCAGTTAGGAAAGATGCAATGCACAAGTCTATTAGGAAGATATATGATAAATGAGGTTCATGAATAGGCAGTTCTTATCACCTAGTGAAGGATTAAAGCTTTCATAACTTGCACTGGGAAAGAGGACCAAGAAGTGCTCCAAAATGGCCAAGTGTGGGACCAATATAGTAAGAGAGGGAAATGCATGTGAATAAGACTCAAACATGGATCACACACATGAATTCCATTGATACAAGGCAAGAAAATATACATGACTTATGAACATTGATCACACCTTGAAACAACAACGAATAAACAGTTATTATGAAGTGCGATAGTTAAAATGCCACATTGTGACATTTATAATATTCATTGCGACCACAGTGTTGAATATGACCAAAAAGTGCACAAAGTTGTAGGAATTAGTTTAGCGCATGTTCCCATGGTATGTAAGACCATCTATTGTAGAAGGGTGTGATAGAATTTACTTTAGTGATGTGAAAATATGCGACACATACAATAGTGATAGAAACAAAAGTGACACATGCAATAGTAATAAAAAGTGAAAATGACACTTGCAAAAGATAAAGAAATCAAAAGCAACACATGCCAGAGTGAAGAATCATAAAAAAGACACTTGTTGATGTGAAAGAAAGAAAAGGTGTGTTAGAGAAATTTTGAGGTCTAAAATGAGTCTCCTAAGGAATATTATAAAACAATATTGGAAATAATAAAATAAGATTAGATTACCTCATCAATTTTTGGAAGGAAAAAAGAAAAACATATTTTTTCAACTTGTATATTCAACTTATCTCCCAAAAAATTTACTTATATTTTGAGTGGGAGCACTTTTTGGAGGTAGAATTTAATTTTTCATCCAAGGAGTACCCATATTGCATACTTTCGATGGACCCTACTACATGAAAAATGTGAAATACATGAAAAACATGATTGCAATGACATTTTTCGTGTATTTCACATTTTTCATGTAGTAGGGTTCATCATAATTATGCAACATGGGTACTCCTTAGATGAAAAATTAAATTCCACATCCAACGAGTGCTCTCACTCGAAATTTGAGTAAAATTGTAGGGAGATACATTGAAAATATGAGTTGAAAAAGTGTATATATATATATATATATATATATATATATATATATATATATATATATATATATATCTTTTTACTCTGAAAATGGTGAATCACCCCCCATGGTTTATATCATGGTTTAATTGTGTTGTACATTTTTGTTTTGAGGCCCATTTTTGACTTCAAATTTCTCTAATGACAACCATGAAAGTGAAAGCGACACTTGTGGAAACAAAGGTGCACATAAGTGATAATTGGGAAAACTCACTAAAATAGAAGTATAATTTGAACCAAAGGGAGGGAGGCTATGAATGAAAAGTGTGTATTGAATATCAACATAGGCTAAACATTGCATATGCATTGTCTTGATGGACTCGGCTATGCTTGTTCAAGCTTGCATAAAGGAAGTACACTTATAAATTCATCAAGGACTGAGCATATGTGAGAAAGTAACTTTGATGGTTAGAATCCGAGAAGAAGAATTAAACACTTAGCACAACATCAACCAACCATGAAGTGACCATAGAGTAATAAATCATAAAATCCCCAGTATGCTCCAAAATTCAAGTGTAGGAAAAGATTTTGAGGGTGTTGATCGCAACGTCAACAAGAGATCAAGTTGTTGACAAAGAATAAGACACATATGAAAGAATCTAGGGGAATTAATTTTATTTCAAAGGAGATCTGAGGCTTCTACAAATCCAATAAAAATCCCATCCCGCAAGACTCACAAACATGGAATGTGAAAAAGAGCTACAAATAACATATTCATTGAAATGATTGAATGAGGAAAAAAAGAAAAACTTGAATATATAAAGCTAGAGACAAAAAGAATGATGAGATCAACACTTCCTAAGTAGCAAAACTTTATACATCCATCATTTATTTAGAATTAGAACACAAAATTTGTCTTTTGCATTGATGCAACTTCATTAGTTAACTAAAATGACCTAATTTTTAGTGAAATATGGGCACTATATTCATCAAACATTCAAAAGTATTAAGGAATATTCATGTGGATGAACAAATTTTCCACCCTTAGACACAAAATTAACAACGAGAAGGGTCAAAGCATGGAGATGGGTTACACTTTTTGGCGAGAGAGGGTGCATTTAGGTGAAAACAAATGGTTCGATCAATCCATTTTTAAGCACTTGATTGAGCATTAAAAGTAACTCTCAATCAAACTCATGTGTAACCCCAAGTTAGGAGCTCGATCGAGCCTTAAAGCTCCATCAAAGCTCAAAATTGTAAATTTTAAAATTTATGTAAATATCAATAATGATATGCAAACTTTAAAATTGTAAGTATTTTATAGTTTAAAAAAAAACAAATTTAATTACTAATTAATTTTGAATATACAATTAACAATGGCGTGGATTGATTTATCATTGCATTTCTAGCGTTTTGGTGGATAGTTTTGAAAAATGATTTTATCCCATGTGCAATTGAAATTGTAATATTCTTATAATTATAAGATGGTAACTTCAAAATTAGTTTTCAATATGATTTAAATTTTCAATGTTATAATTTAAATAATAAATTTATTATAAATATAATATAAATAATAAATTTATTATAAATATAAAATAAATAATAAATTTATTATAAATATAATTTAAATAATAAATTGATTAAACATAAGAAAATTTATCATGACCCAAAATGTCAAAAAACAATTGTCTCACTCGTAAAAAGAAATCCAAATTCCAACCCTAATTACACCTAAACCTAACCTTTCTTCTTGCTCCATAAGACTTATTCCCATGGTCTTTCTTTACATGTTGTCACAACTCCATCACTTGGTAATAAAATGTCTCGAGCGTTCTAGTCATGCAACCATTTTGGGGGTTACTTGTGGCGAACCTTTTTCTCCTTCATGCACCTTTTGGGTTAAGTTGCTTGGTTATGGAAATGATTATCTTGCAAAATTTTAATATTCATAGAAAAAATGTGCATTCACATTTCATTGGAATCATACATAAAATGAACCAATGAACCAAAATTCATGATTATTTATAGCCTATATTCATGGTCTATCCATTTCATAATTTTGGTTCATGGGTTTCGTTCTTAGCCTAAAACTCTGGTAGGAACATGAGCCTTAGACAGATTGCCTCCAGAATCCATAGGGAACTTCTATTCTTGTGCTTGAACACCTTATTTGGTGCAAATGTATTCACAAAAATTCATCAATTGACTTTTCATCATCATATAGATCAACTTATATGTCATTTAATATACATGCACATAATCAATCTTCCTAAAATACGGTTGATCTTTGTGTGCTGTAGACCATTAAATGCCACAAATCATAGTGAGATGTTCTTGAGTGTGGGTTGAGTAATTTAGCATTGTGGGAGACCAAATATGCATCTACAATGTATATCAAAAGTTGAAAGGTGCATTGTAAAATGCATGTGGGGTCATAAGAGAGACATCATGTTACTATACTATGGATATAAATATAAAGGGGTATAAAAAATATTAATGAAAAAATAGATACCTACAACATCTAGTGAAAGTAGGGGTATTTTAAATTGGGAAGGTGTATTGGTTTCATATTGTTAGGGGGTTAAATAAAATAATTTTTAGAGGTATTTTCCAATATTTTGTCAAATTAAGGGTATTGTTTAGCATGCCATTGACACACGTGCTATGTTAGAGGTTCATTGAATGAAGCCCCTGTGTCTGTATCTTTGGATCGTGAGCATGGGCTCAAATTACATTGGATAAGAGAAAGGATTTAAAGCCAAAAAACAAGGATTTCATGTTCATTGGATATTTAGATGGATTCAAAGGGAAAAAGTTGCTAAATATTTCAGCAAAACAAATCTTTATAGAGAGGAATGTGATGTTTGAAGAAGATCCTCTACATGCAACTCCAGAGGAACTTGCTGCACAACCTCTGCCACTTCTAGATGTTAGTCTTCGAGATGGTGATTCTTATGTACTTTATATCATAATTATGAACCTAATGAATAGTTCATAGAAGATTTAGATTCCCCACCATCTTCGACAGAGAATTGGTGCCTCATGAGTGATCTCTTAAACGATCTTGCCACAATATCTCTTGTGAAATAAGCTCCAACTGCACTTATAGCTGTGCAACCATGCATACCCATGCACTGCTACATGGTATTAGCTTCTAATCCTCAATATTGTGAATAGGTTGAAAGAAATCCCACTTGGAAATTGACAATGAATGAGGAATACAGTTTTCTCATTTCGAACCACACATGGGATTTGGTTCCACTTCTAACAGGTTGAAAGGTTGTTTGTTGTAAATGGATCTGCAGAACCAAAAGAGTAGAAAATGGAATGATAAAAAAGTATAAATCCAGGCTAGTAGCAAAAGGTTTTTCACATGTACATAGGATTGATTATGATGAGACATTTGCACATGTGGAAAAAATGGACTCCATCAAGATGGCTCTTGCAATTGAAACAACAAAGAAGTGGGATGTTCACGAAATGGATGTGCAAAATTTTTTTATTCCTGGTGATATTAATGAAGAAATCTATATGGAGCATCCGAAAGGATATGTTTAGGATTCATCATTAGTGTGCAAACTAAAGCGACATTTTTATGGCTTCAAACATGCACCTCATGCATTGTACGCAAAGATGGACTCCTACCTATTATCCGAGGGTTTCCAACACTATAATTCTGATCCAAATTTTTATATGTTGAGGTAATCTAATTCATTACTATTGATATTGTTATATGTAGATGAGTTACTTATCACATATAGTTCACCCTCAACAATTGCTACGATCAAGTCTATTATACATGGCATGTTCTCGATGACAGGTTCTCCATGATTGAATTGGGGCTTCTCTATTACTTTCTTGGTCTTGAGATTAGTCAATCTAATTCAGGAATCACATTAGCTTAGTCAAAGTATGCATGTGATCTAATTTCTAGATTCAATATGACTTACTGCAAGCTAGTAGCCACACCTTTCTTATTTGGAATTAAGCTAGAAAATGAAAGGACAACACCTTTGGTAAATTGTACACTTATGGGAAAATGGTGGGTAGTCTTTTGTACCTCACTCACTCATCTCTAGAAATTGCCTATGCCATTGGAGTAGTATGTAGTTACATGCAAGAGCCATATGCACTCCATTGGAAAATCACCAAGAGGATTCATCAGTATATTAAGGGGGCCACAAATTATGGTATATAGTATGCAACATGATTCTCATTAGATATTAGTGGGTACACAGATTCACATTGGGAAAGTGATGGAAAAAATCACAAGTCCACTTTAGGATATGTTCTTAGCCTTGGACCATGGCATATCTATTGGTGAAGGTAAAAGGAATCAACAATTGCTTTATCTTCAGTAGATTTAGAGTATATGGGTGTTGTGAATGCAACCACATAGGATATCTAGTTGCAACACTTTCTCACATACTTTGGCATACAATTCCATCACCCAATGGTCATCTAGTGTGACAACCAAAGTACTTTAAAGTTTGGAAAAAATACAGTCCAGTGACAACGTACCAAACACATTGAAGTTCACATGCACTTCATTCAAAGCTTGATCCATGATGGTATCATTGATTTGCAATATTGTTCCTTTGTTGAACAAATTATAGATATATTCACGAAACCCTTCAAAGAGCAATGATTTGTAGAATTATGAGATCTTCCTGGTGTGAAGGCAACAATAATTTTCCGAGTAGCATTTGAGGGGGTTTTTGGTTCGCACTTAGTTTTCCCTCTTTCCTCTTATTTTTTCTTATTAGGTGCATTGTATATTCGGTATCTAACATGGTTACATATTATCGAGACCCACTTTATTTAGTTTTTCACCTTAGTTGAGCTTTAGATGGGTATTCGTGTATAACATTTCTATGTATTTTCCATATTTACCATATTTAGTCACACTTAGTTGTACTTCAATGACTAGTGGAGTGGAGTCATGCACACATGAGTTTTACTTCTCTTCATTATGAGTGGAGTCACACTATGAGTGAAGTCATTCATGAGCCATGAAAGTGTTAAATGATGATTGCATGTTGATTCTCTAGTTAACTAAGACTAGGTTTCAGTTGACTTCAGTACAATTCCACTTATGCATGTTGATTCTTTAGTTATCTATGAGATTCTACTAGTTCACTTGACTAGTTAACTAGTTTATTTATCTACTTAACTAGACCTATACTTCAAAGATGTTATCCATGCACTATGACACCTAACCAAGGAGCATGTCCTCATAGAGACTATATATCATTAGATTATACTTCATAAGTTATATATCATTGTATTATACTTCATCTTTTGATATAGATATATAAAGAGAAATTGAATTCTAATCTCTTTTCCAATCTTTAGTTATTAGCTTATAATTGTTACTTTTATTTCCACCTAAATTCTGTGATGATGTAAGACAAGATTTCACAGTTTTGTCTAGATGAGCTTACTCTATAGAAATTGAAAAGGCTATAATGTAAAGAGACTTTAAATGGAAACTTATTTGTAATATGAAAGAGACTTTAAATGGAAACTTATTTGTAATATGAAACACGTTCAGACTCACATATTAATAAAACTTTATCAGCATAAACACATTGTCGGTTGGTACAATCTGTTAATCGACCGAAAACATTTGAAACAGAGGAATCATTAGTTTTCAATCTATAAACATAATGACATTGCCTGCATGAATTTGCCCTTCGCAAGGATTGAGATATCTAAAGGGTCCCCGAATGTCTTGTTTCGCTTCGATTTACAACAATTTTAGGATTAATGAAATGAAATCTAGTAACAGCAGCTGGACCCCTTTGTCTGCCTGCCTGCCTGCTTCCATATTAAACTCATTCCAATACTTCAGTCGCTCAGTCCCGTTAGGTTTCGTTTCCTAAAAGGAAACGCGATGCTTGCCACTACCAAGTACTCTGATAGGTCTGTCCAGTAGGAGGGTTGAGCAGCAGTTTCAAAGGAAATTCGATTGTGTATATCGCTTCCTCAAATGAGAATTAGGATAAGGCTTCCAGCTTTGTAGTGACAATCATTTCCATTATTATAATTAAGAATGCGTTCCTGCCTCTATCCTTGGCCGTCATCGCTGCATTCCTTTCTGATAAATTATTTTAAAGAGAAAACGGTGGCTGACACAAAATCTCGCATTGTACACAGCGTCCCACATTATACGATTGCGTGTGTCTCAGAAGACCCCGAGCCACCCAACTTCTCCGCAGTTTCCTTTTAACCAAAAACTCTTTTTATAATTTTAAACACATTATATAAAATATATAATAAACAATTGTCTGTATAAGAGCCCTAATTATATTATAATACAAATTCAAAGTGGATAGCCTGACTGATGACACACAACAAAACGCTTGTCAGACATTGAGGAAGCATGTGATATAAAATAATATTTACACAGCGTGGATTAGAATTAAACATAAGATAAGACAAGCAAAGTTAGTGGTCGACTAGGTGATGATCCATTGGCTTACCTTTGCTGTCATTGGTTTCATGTGGCAGTTTGTCGGGCGTGGTGCAACTTTTACACGTGGCTTTTCCATGTGATAGCTTGGCTGCGTGATGGTCGATTGGTCTGGTGGTGGTTGGTTTGACGTGTCAATTTGGCTAGGGTGTGAGAGAGGAATAGTAATTTTTTTTTGAAAAATTTTATTTTTTTAGGGGATATATTTTTCATGATCTAGGATAATTATATAAGTAAATATAGTTGATATATATTAATAGACATATATGAACCACACTAATAATAATTATTAGATATTTATATTTTTTCTCTTATATTTTTCAAAATTTCAACTTCACTAAAAAAAACCTTAGACTATAAGCTCTAGAACTATAAAATTATATTATTAAATCTCTGACTAGCACTAAGAAGCTTAATATAAGTTTAGTTACACTAGATGTTTCAAATTATGTCACAATCGTCATTAATATTTGGTTATTGTCCCTTTAAAATTTTGTTTTAATTTGTTTTTTTTTTTTTAAAGAAGTTAATACCTATGTCATAGTGTATTCAAGAATTTTAGTTATCTCCAATAATAAATGGAAATATAGCTCATAACAACATAGATTAGATTGATATAATCTTATTATTGCAAATTTATATTTTATATTTAAATTTGATAAAATTATATTTAAAAAAAAATTATTTACTAAAAATTATAATTATAAAGTTAAAGTTTTTACAAAAATATCAACAAAATTTAAATTAATGTAAATTTAATACCAACGTTTTAATTTTTTACTTTAAAAAATTTAACAAAAATTAATAAACTATCATTTTAACTATTTTATTAGCAAAACATTATAAAAATACATTTTTATCTACTAAATCCATCTATGTAAAAGATTTTATGATAATAGTTTGAGTCTTTCACATTAACGATGGTAAAAATTACATTAATATATTCAACTTGAAACAAAAAAATTAGCCAAATTATTATCATAATGTTGATTTTGAAAAATCTCTCCATTAATATTCGGATAAAATTAAAATTGAGAAGCTTAGAAGTTCATTTTACATTCTAGTGTGAAAGCTATATGTAAGTATTCCTATAAAAGTAAAATTGAGAAAACTAGACACTCATTTTACAACACTGTGTGAAGGTGATATGTAATAATGTCAGTCTTCCTTATATAAACCATGTGCGCTATAATAAAAAAAAATAAAAAATATTTATCCATATAACCTAATATAACTTCATTTAAAGTAATTAAAAATAATATAGTTACATATATATCTATATAGAAAAAAAAAATTAAAAGAAAAAATATGAATGTTCTATATAATAAAATATACAATGTGAGTTATGAGTACCTCATTCTATCTAATATCATTATAATGAAAAATGTGAGGTTGGGACAGACAGAGCAAATCATAAATAATGAAAATGGAACCATCAGTGTCAAAAAACATTTCATTGTGTCCTTAATTACAACATCCATGTTGAATTGGGAAATACGATAAACAAGCTCAATCACAAAGTCAATCAGGTTCATCCTGCAATAGTAGTAATGTCAAAACTTAGTCACAATTATTACATTATTTTTTATTTTTTTTATAACTATAGATAACAATTTTAAGTGAGATTGTGATTTTTTTTATTTAAAATATATTTTTACTGTATAAATAAATTTAATATTTTAAAAGTTATTACTTTTACATATTATACAATCTATGGTTATTATAATTTTTTTTTTTTAAAAACTAAAACTGTTATCTGTTTTTATTGATAGTGAAAATCAAGTTGGGCCAAGGCCAGAACAACCTTTAGTACAAACTACTGACAATTCTCTCTTACAATGTGAATTTCAATCATGGTATGTAGCTTTGGGCAGGTGTTCCATCATTTATACTGATCTCTCCTTGAGCGAGGAGACAACCTTTATTGGCATAGGCATCAACTTCTTTGTTTGACTCTCTTAGTATGTGAAAACATTGGAAAGAGGCGAATTTTTGAAGGATGTATCTTAGCCTTTGTAGATTTTGTTAAGCCCAACATCATTGAACTGTCCTTTCGAATGTACCTTTTTTTATCATGAATTCTGAATCTTCAAATACTTGCAGCTCCTTGTATCCTCTTTCTTTGGCAATTTGGCAGGCTTTAATCAGACTTAGCAGTTCTTCTTGATTATTTGTTTGTTGTCCTAGACCCAAGCTGAAAGTCTCTCTTGTATTCCCATCCGGAGTATATAGCAGGCCTCTAGCACCCACAGTCCTAGGATTGCCCTTGGATGCTCCATCGAAGAAGACCGTTGCTTTCTCTTGCTTCCTCCACCAGCTTTGGAAGATTTCATCCTGATCTCTTAATCTCCATTCTGCATTGTGTTGAGGTATTGCTGGGCTTTGTTTCCTATGTCTAAAAACATAGGTCCCGAACCATGTTTTTTCTTCAAGATGCAATGAAGATTCAGGTTTAAGGACTTGGTTTCTCAGAGTTTTGAATAGGAGGCCTTTTTCTTTTGCAGCTATGTTGATGGGTGTCAAGGAAATATTGTTAAAAATCTGTTCATTCCCAGCGAGCCAAAGTTTCCAACAAACATACTTGCGTATGGTGATCTAGATTCGGGCCCAAAGGGATTTGTTACTGAGGGTAAGAGGGTAACAGTCCTTCCATGTTTGGTAGAGTTCAAGTACTGAGATTTTGGAGGGGACTGCAGCGTTGAGACCATGGAGAGTGAGTGTCGAGACTTTATTGGCAAAGGGACAGTCCACGAATAGGTAGTCAATGGTTTCCAGTGCTTGTTTGTAGAGAGCACATCTGTGAGGCCCAGCTATGCTTCTTTTCAGTAAATTTTCTCCTGTCAATATTTTTTTGTGCATGAGAGTCCAAAAAAAGAAATTTATTTTTTCCAGAGCCATTTTATCCCATACCTGAACCCACGGACTTGCAGGGAGATGGCTACCGCGCTGTGATTGCTGAAGAGCATATCCTTTGGCCATTGTATAAATTATATAGGGACCCCAACCCCACTTATATTCGGCATTTTTATGCACTGGGGAAGCATCCTTGAGCTCGAGCTTGAGCTTTTCTGCTTGATGGATGAGATGGGTTGGGATGGAATTGACTTTCCAGGCAGCCCAATTGTTGTCTGCGTCCCATTCGGAGATGTCGAACAACGTTTTGATGCCTCTACTTTTCATCAGCTCGCAAATTTCTCTAAGGGTGGCGTTGTTTTTGAGCGAAGCATGTCCCATTATCTAATCTGTCCAGATTTTAACTTTTCTATCGTTCCTTGGAATGCGGTATAAATGTTAACAGAAGAATCAAATTCCTTTATTGCATAGACTCCACAGCTGCGTGGATTTTTTGCTCTTAGTTTCTTGTAGATTCCTTAATGCCACAGCTAGGACGTATTTATGTTTGAGGGTGTGACTGGCAGGATGAGAGATATCGTTGTGCATTTTCCACAATAGCTTACATCCCAGTGAGGTGTTTTCTTGATCCGGGTCTCTAATTTGGAGACCACCCTCTCTCGTGGAGCGCTTGACTGTATCCCATTTTATCAAATGCATCTTGCATTGATTTCCTCTACCACTGTGCCACAAGAAATCTCGAATGAGCTTGTTTATCTGCCCTGTGATCGATTTGGGGGCCAAAATTTATAAAGCTTGGTAGATCAGTAGAGTTGAAAGGACCGATTTAATCAGAAGTTAACTTGCCTCCATATGTTAGCCACTGTCCTCCCCAGGCTTCGATTTTTCCTTCGAGTTTGTTAATCACTCCCTCCCATAGAGTAGACCTATTATGCCCAGTGTGAGAGGCAAGCCAAGATAAATGATCTTATCCCATCTGGAGTATCCATTGAATCCTAGAATTCAGGCTACTTTCTGCACCTCAGTCTCTTCCAGATTCCAACCGTAAACAACACTTTTCTTGTCATTGATCAAAGCACCAGAGACTCTGCAGTAAGCCTGGAGGGTGACTTTGAACACTGAGGAAATTCTACAGGAGGCTCCTCCCAGCATGAGGGAGTCATCAACAAAAAGAGCATGGTTTATTTGGTCTAGCTCTTTCATTATTCTCAGTCCTGGAGCTGCTCCATCTTCCTTGTCCTTGTCCAATTTTCTGCTTAGAGTATCTGCCAAGATAATGCATAGGAATGGAGAGAGGGGGCATCCTTGCCTCAACCCCCTCATTTCTTGGAAGTAGCTAGTTGGCCTCCCATTTACCAAGGGCGCAATCCAAGGTCTGCTAGTGCATGCCTTAATTAAATTGACGAATTCTTGCGAAAATATAAAGGATTGTAGAACTTTGTAGAGAAATGACAAATTTACCCTGTCGAAGGCGTTGGCTATATCCAACTTGACCAACATGCCTTTCTCTTTTCTAAGGTTGCTGGAGTGCATGGTTTCCTGTACTTGAATTACATTATCCAGAATGTGTCTTCCTTTAACAAAGCCTCCTTGCGACTTGGAAATAAGCTTGCCCCAGAAGACACTTTATTCTGTTGGTAAGGAGTTTTGCTATGATCTTATATGAGACGTTACATAGAGAGATAGGCCTAAACCTGTCAAAGGAGCTAGGGTTTGATTCTTTCGGAATTAGAGCTAAAAAAGTAGAAGTGGTGCTGGCCCCCATTTTTTCTTTTTTAAGGAATCCTTTGATCATCCTAACCAGATCTAATTTAATTATCTCCCAGTATATCCTATAAAAGTGAATAGTAAACCCATCCAGCCTGGGAGCTTTATCTGGTTCCATAGACTAGATGATTTTGCTTATGTCCTCCTCTTTGATTTGATTCATGAGGAATGAATTTTCCTCCTTATTAACCAAGGAGGGGATGTTGTTAAGAAATTTAGTGATTTCCTCATCGCTGCCTTCAGCTCCTTTGCTGTAAAGGTTTTGGAAGTGGGAGGCAGTGGCTTCTTTTATTTGATCTACTCCTTTGCAGATTATCCCTTCTGAGGTTGTGATGTACGAGATGTGGTTACAGGATAGCCGGGCTTTGCACGACGATTAAAGTAGGAGGTGCTCCTGTAACCAGATTCTAGCCAGAGGCTGCAGGACTTTAGCCTCCAGAATTCTTCTTCATTCTGATAGGCTCGAAAGGAATTGCATTGAGCTACTTGCTCTTTGTATAGTTTTGTTTTTGTTATGTCTATGATGTCCATTTCACTTTGAAGGTTTCCCACTTGCTGCACTGATTCCTTTCTTTGACTGTTGGGGGTGTTTGCTGGTAGTTTGCTCCATTCCTTAAGAGCCCTTTTTGTATATTTTATCCTTTGTTCCCAAACATAACTGAGGGAGCCACTGACCGTGGTGGACCAGGCCATTTGGACTGTCTCAGTAAATCCACTTTTTTCACACCATAAGGGACTAAATATGAAGGGGATGGGTCCCAAATTTTCTTCCTCTTCCAGCAAGAGAAGGATGGGTTTGTGATCCGAGGTGAGTTTGGGAAGAATGATTGTGGAAATGAGCCTTCTTTCCATCAACATATTGCTTTGTACTAAAAACCTATCTAGTCTGGACGAGATGTGATCATCCCCTGTCCTGTTGTTGGTCCAAGTATATAACCCTTTATTTGGTTTAAAGTCCATTAAATCCCACTGCAGCATTATATCTTCTACCACATGTATCATTTGGTCTTTACTGCTTCTTCCTCCTCTTTTTTCTTTTACATTCATCACTATATTGAGATCTCCAGCAATGATAATATTGTTCAGAGAATTCATTTAAAGGAATTCATTTAATGTTTTCCAGCACTCTTTCTTTTCTGCATACACTACTCAGACATATAAATTGAAAAGAGCAAAGGTTAACTTACTTGCTATGTGTTTCAGCTCGGTGTAGCTCCAGTGCTGGGTGGTGTAGGAGCTAACTAGCCTGAATTGATCTTCCTTCCAGAGGGTGGCTATTCCTCTTGAGGATCCCCTTGCACTTACTGTTTTCCCTGCATTCTTTTGCCATTTCTTTTTGCTGACCTCTAGAAGGGCTTCCCCTTCTATTTTTTCTCTTGGAGCATGAGGATATCTGTTGGTTCCGTTTTCATTAGGTCCTTGACCGCTTCGATTTTTGACGGGTTTCCCAATCCTCTACAGTTCCAAGAGACGATTCACATTACTTACATCTAGGGGTGTTAGGAGCTCCTTCCTTTGGAGGCCTTGTTCTGGTGCTCCTTCCAATTGACATTTATATAGTAGGTTGGCTTCCTTAGGTGTTTTGTCTTTCTGCTTCTTCCTCTCTCGCTTCTCTACGGGACTTTCTTCCTGCTCTTTTTGTAGGTCTTTCAAGGATCTCATCCTCCGAGGAGCTTGGTGAGTCAATGATTTTTTTCTTGGCTATATCTGCATATGAGGAGGAGGAGGAGACTTCAGGGATTGTTGCTATTTTACCTTGTTCCTCAATTTATTTTCCGTTGGAGGGAAGCTTCGATTGCTCACTGTTGTCCTTATTTGTTTCTTCTACTACTACACCTTTTGCGGTCTCTGAGATTTGGTTTCCTGTTGTCGATGTTGGGCTGATGATCCCTTCTCCTTGATCTTGTCCAGCATGCATGGTTGTGCTTTCTTTTATTGGACCTTTACCTCGGGGCTTTGCTGTCCCTGGTTTCTGCACTTTCGTCCATTGGTCTGCTTTCCCATTCTCACTTTCTTCCAAGATCTTTTTTTTGCAGTGCCTTGCGAAGTGCCAGTATCCATGGCAGTGTCGGAACTTGAATGGTAGCTGTTCGTAGTCTAGTTCCTGGATGTGCGTCCAGTCTACAACGGTTAGCTTTATTGCTTCCGATATCCCTACTTCCAGATCCGCACATAGGAGTATTGATGTTTCCTTACTTCTTGATCTATATACTTTTCGAGCATGTTGCCGATGGTTTGCAGGGATTTCTGGTTCCAACAGTGCAGTGGAAGATGTAGGAGGTGAACCCATATTGGGACCGCGGAGGGCACATCTTGAGCTGGGTCGAAGTCAGGAGTCCATTTATTCAGATATAACCCTTGAGGTCCCATGAAGTAAGGGCCGTTTCTGAAAATAAGGTTTTTATCTTCTGCATTTTTTAATACGAAAACAAAGAACCCTTTCCCTACAAAATGGCTCTTGATCCCGTCAGGGATTAGCGGCGACCAGTTTCTCTGAACCCACGTCTCCACAGCGTTGGGGGAGGGCCAGAGGCCTATAAATTGGCCAATGAGGCCTCTATTTTCCATATTTAGGGCCGATATGCATGTTTCATCCACTGGCAACTCAACTGAGGGAATGCAATCTAGTTTTTTGACAAACTTCTACTGATTCTTTGTGAGAGGTCTTTTGGAAGAACCAACTACTAGTTTCTTAAAGGCAACGAGATCTGGCTGGGGGGGGACGAGATTCGGCACCCCCACCAGCATCCATGGGAGTTGCAACAAGCTGAAACGCTGAAATGCATAACAGGGGCGGCGCAGTCTAGGTCGACGGCAGCAGCGCAACAATAAAAAATTATGGTTATTATAATTTTTTAAAAAGTAAACTAAATTAATAATATTAACAAAGAGACATATTACATATTTTTTGAGATTTTATATGGTAAGTTTGTGAAAATGTAAAATAAATATGAGTACCAGGTTTCATGTTTGAATTCCTTGTTGCTTATTCATGGTTGTGTGTTGGTGTTGGGGTTGGGCAGTTCACGTAGGAAATCATAATGGTAGTAGTTAGAATAAACTTTGTGTCACCCAAATACAAATCCGACTCAATTGCCAATTATTTTTCCTTTTTTTTGTGAAAGTCAAGGAGATTCAGTTAATTTAAAAGGATATTTCATTGTAAACATTTTTTCAAAAATTATCTCGATCTCACTTCTCCTAGATTTATTGGCTAGGAGAAAATCAACAAAACAAGTAACTAGTATATGATACATACCCGTTAACCACAACTGGATTGACCAGTAAGACCATAAAACATCTAGAATCAAGAGACAACCCACAAGCATGAGGGATATGATGAATTTATCAGAGTTGGGTTCTCCATACCAGTTCCAGGAGATGATGGAGGCTAGAAGTCATAGTGAAAATTCTTTTCCATATGTGCTAGTCTCCCTTCCAATCTCCACATGTTCTTGTATATCCATCTTTGACCCCTCTATAAGGTGGCTAGACAATCCTTCATTTTCCATTGTTGTGTTTCACGTTATTCGTGAATCCAATGAACACATTGCAATCATAAGTCCCTACTAATTTTCTCCAAGAGAAGGGTCACATGTTTGAGTTGGCTATCAAAAGCATCTAATGGGGGTGGGGGTGGGGGTGGGGGTGGAGAGGAAGCTCAATAATCCTAGGTGATTAGACAATATTTTGGTCCACTACTTCCCCTAGGTTATGGTATGCCATCCTATGCTCCTTTCGTTAACCTATCAAGCTTATACACCTTCTACCCATGTCACACTATTGGTGCATGTTATCCTTTCCAAGATCCACCCAACTCCTTACTCCAATTGTCCACCACTCATATTCATAATAAAACCCATTTTGCAGGCTACTCATACCACTACATGACCACGATGCTACAGGTCTCCCAAGATGGGTAATAATATAGCCCTTTTTAAATGCAAAGAATCCGACCAGTAAATTGGCCTACGACCATTCCACCATCTCCCCTAGAATAGTTAGCGACACCCACTAGCAAAGCCACACCACCAACCTAGGCCTTAAAACCTCTGTCAAGAGATAAAAAAAATGGTTGTTAAACAGAAATAATAGCCCTGCACACTCCGACGCACCACCTTGTCCACAACACCCTGACTATGAAAAATCCTAGATTTCTAGCACATGCACTAGAAGGTCCTATGCAACGTCATCATGTACCGAACAATACCGACCTAAATAAGAGTGACACCACTACCTTTCCTTCCTCACCTTTGGTAAAATCACCAACCTCCTTCAGCTAGACTTCTTAGCCCATTAGTGGTCCTCCAACTAATCCAAAACTCAAGAATGTACACCAAACAAAACCGGGCTCCCCCCAACGAGAAAATATTATTACAAGCATTGTAGAAATCACAAAAAAATCAGAGCATTGAGTTGAAGAAAGATTACCAAGAGCCATAGCGAGTATCAATCGTCGAAATCCTTATTGAAATTAACCATGCAGAGGCCCTCGAGCATCGAAGTCCTCACAAAACTCCAATTCGCATTGTGATCGAGCCTGTCTATGCCAGAGTCCTAGGTTTTCTATCCCTAAGTGTTCTCACAGAGTTTATCTTCTCGTCGTATCTCAACAAAGATTTTCTAGACCTTCTCGTGCAAATGGAATTCCAGCTCCAATAACACTCCAACCTACACAGTCATTACCAAACCTTCACACAACACCCTACCTCCCATTTCAAAACTCAAATAACTAAATTCAAAGAAAAACAACCAACTTAAATGTTTCTCCATCTCCTCCATCTTGATCCTTCACTACATGCTTGGAATTCACTCATCACGATGTGGTGGCCCCATTAGAGTCTAATTCTTTAACATTCGAAAAAACAAAGAAATATTTAAAAAACAAAACATTTAATAATTCAACTACACTATACACAATAAGTAATTATGATTAATTATACTACACTAATAATTAACTTTAGTGTCAAAGTCCTGCATATTGCTAGGCTCAATCCATAATCCAATTAAGACTATGTGTAAAGTTAAATTTCTCATTACTGCTCAACCCTTTGATAATAATTAGATTGAGGATGTATTTTCATTTGTAGGAAATATAATAAATAAAAGTAATGAAGTTGACAATGTTTTACATCCTGTAGTAATATACGAAATATTATATAAGTTGGATATATATAGTGTGAAATGTTATGTATCTTTATTTATTGATATTTTAGGTTTAAAATACTCAGCCATTAAGTTGGTTTTAAATATTTTTTACATTTCACAAACTTACTAGAAAAAAACATTCGAGGAGATTTATTTTAAATGTTATGTTATATAAATGGGAGATATAATATTTAAAAAAAAAATGATATTTTATATATAATATTTATGGCCTGGTTTAAGATTGTGATTTTTTTGTTATTTAAAATATATTTTCGAATGCATTAGAGATCCATTATCTCGAAAGTTTTATAAGGTACTCGAAGTCTACAGTTCAAACAACTTAAACTCAAGTTTTAAAATATTTATGTTGGATTTTGGTTAAAATTAAATAGAAAAATGCGAAATGACTCTTTTTCAAGTATTTTTCTTGTCAATTTTACCTAAAATTGAGTAGATATTTGTAAGAACCACAAGTTTATGTTATTTAATTTGTAAAGTTGGAATGACTTGAGAATTTTTTAGGGCATTGAATCATTTTATGCATTCAAAATATATTTAAACAACAAGAAATCACAATCATGCTAAAAATCATATTGCCAAATTTCAACTCTATTAATTAAATTACACCATTATTATATTTCTATATAATATTTATTACATTATTATTTATTATTAAAAATATATTTTTTATCATTATTTTAAAATGTTTATATATACTTTATATTTTATTAAATATGTTCACATTAAAATATTTAATATTTAATATATTAAAATATATAACTTCAATGGTTTAATAAGATATTTATTTTTTAATTATTTGTTTTCTATATTTAAAAAAATTTTTATTTCCCCATGCATGAGACCTTCCACTTTTCGATATGGAATAAGGTAAAAGCTATATGAAAGTTATTTAAAGCACCGTGCTATCAGCACCACTGTTCGTAGGGTGGTAAAAACATGCATCATCAAAAATTCTTTTGAAAAAATAAAAGATGATGATGATGATAATTAACATCCACTAAGACCAATATGGTCTATCAAAACTTAAAAAATTAAGATACTAAAAGAGATTCTTTAACATTTTATTCCAATGATTGAAAAGAAGGGAGAGAAGTGTTCCTAGACCATCATAGTTTTGTTGAATTAACTTTCAAGTCAAGAAGGTTGGTAGCGTGGAAAAGATTTTGAAAAATAGAATGGATGTAAGGGCTAGGCAATCCAAGAGAAAGTGCTTTTCATGTTCAACCTTCTTAGTATGGAAAAGATGAAAAAATCTTTCGTCCCAAGGTGTTTTGGGAATAGACCAATGCCTGATTTCACTTTGAAGCTCACCAGAATTAGTTCTTATCTTGACAATGTTGATTTTGTTCTTAGTAATAGTCAAGATAGAAATATAATTCTGGTTTTCAAGATTGGGGTTCAACACCTCCTTATAATATCTTAGCTTCTTTTTCCCCTCTAGCTCCCTATTGCCCCACAACTTATCCTTAAATTTGGAGGTAATAATATTTTTAATATTATCCTTATTCTTAAAGATGATCTCCTCATTTACCCCCCAACGATCTTGCCAAGAATCGGCATCCTTATGCCAACCTCTCTTGAGTTGGATGTGGGGGTTTTGGCTTTAGTTAGAAGCAATTTTAGGGTGCCTCTTGGATCCATGTTGTATAACTCCTTATTATGCATGATATACCTAATCATAGTCATGATTTCAATGGGGGAAAAGCTAACTTCAATCAAGAGGTTAGGGTAGAGAATATTTCCTTTAATTTTGAGGTTGTAGGTTATAAATTGCTTATGGATCAACTCAATATTCCTCCATGGTTATCCATATAAAATATTAGGGGTGACGAGAGTCTCAAAGAGGCACATTTTTTACCTTGTGCCCAAATATTTTTCTACTTATAATTGTTTTCAAGTCCATAATAAACTTTCCAACCTCAAATTATCCTTTTCTCAATGTTGTAATTCCAATTGAGCTAATGATGAATGTTGATTTCCAAATATTTGTATGGATAAAATTTCTCCAAATAGAAATTATGAAAAAATAAATGATCATACTTTTTGGATTTAATTATCATTACTTTAGTCTTATCAGTATTAACATCCATACCCATCTCGGAGTAGTAATATTGAATGGCTATAAGTTTCCTGTAAAAAAAAATGATATATCAACATAAAGGAGAATAAAAAATTATGCCAACCCAACCCGGGTTTTCCTCACAAAAATTAAATTTAAATGTTTTTACAAAATATATTAAAATGGGTTGAGTCAAAGGGATACAATTTCCAGAGCTGAGGAGGTTTCTTTCTTGGGATGTATGGTGGTGTGCTTTTAATAAGTAGGTTACTTGAATTAATTGGGTCACAAGAGAAGTACGCAGACCCATGTTGCTTGAGAAACTTTACAAAGAAAAAAATGGAAAGAATTAATGGAGAGGGGAGGATTGTGCATACATGGATGAAAAAAAGAGAGGTTTCGACCTCATTTAGAGGAACCCATTCACTTAAGTGATAATCAGACATGGAGAACATGCGGAGAAGGAACCACAATGAGTTTCGTAGAGGAGAGGTGAAGACAATGATCTCTATTTGGTTCATCATATTAGATGAAGAAGATATTTCCTGGGTGAAGATCAAGGGCCTCTCAACTCCTTGTATAGCCAGAGGGTGGATATGGGCTTTCTCTGTACTTCCTTGATGGTTATGGTGGAGGGTTTTTCCTTGGATTCCTAGAGGGAGGAAATTTGAAGCCTTTCTTGTTTTTTGACTTTCACAGTGGGATTTGGATTCCCTGAAGTAGGTGGAACCACTACATTTCCTTTGAGGGTGGATTCTTGCTTCTATGGACTCCCTCAACACTATTGGGTGGAGGGAGGAGGCCTATGAAGTCCCTGTTCCAACTAGTAGTTGATGTTTTATCCCTCTGATCAAGACCCATCCATCTCTAGAATATGGCTTGGGGGTGATAGTTGAAAATGAGATTGATTGTAGCTATCTTTGGTTAAGTGGAGAGTCCTTGCACCAGATTCATATGCCTATAATAGATAATATAAGTGTTATTTTTATACCTGCAATTTTAATGAATGAGTGTCTCTTTCATGGCTGAATGTGGCTACGATAGATATGGAGTGTCTGTGATCATTTAGTTTACATTTCATAGTAATTTGGTTTGAAAAAAGTAGGGGGATGGTTAAAGGCATTGACATATGTTTTTACTATTGAATTTAAGTTGCATTGAATAGCTTGAAATGTGCGTAATTTTTAGTGATAAATTGAAGGGAAGCATACCATGTTAAATGACTTTAGTGACTGTGATTTCCCCTCAGTGCTCTGAATGTAGGGAGGTGTGCGTATGTATATGTATATGTATATATATATATATATATATATATACCAATGTTGGAGGCACTAAATGTGGTTCTAATTATGTTGTTGGCACGAGTGAGTACTAGTAAGGGCATCAAACCCCTTGTGTTTAACTATCACACTTAAATTCATTGTCACGATGATTTAGTGGGAGAGGGGCTCTCAGCATAGCAGGTCTATGGAGGTAGAGCTCGAGTTAAACATGTCAACTAGTCCTTCTATAATCTTGCTCTTCTCAATAGCCTATATATACCAATGTTGGGGGCACTTAGTGTGGTTCTAATTACGTTTCTGGTGCGAGTGAGAACTGGTAAGGGAAAAAATCTCCTTATGTTTAACTATCACACTTAAACTCATTGTCAGGATGATTTAGAGTAGAGGGACTCTCAACATAGCCGATCTATATACCAATGTTGGGGGCAATGAGTGTGGTTCTAATTACGTTGTTGGTGCGAGTGAGAACAGGTAAGGGAATCAAACCCATTGTGTTTGACTATCACACTTACATTCATTATTAGGTTTATTTAGCAGGAAAGGGACTCTCATCATAGTGGGTCTATGGAGGAAGAGCTCGAGAAACATGCCAACGAGTCCTTATGTAATCGTTATCTGCTCAAGAGCATGTGTGTGTATATATATATATGGGAAAAGGATAGGAAAATCTGGTCATGAGACTTAGAAGAAGGTTGGCGACCTTTGTTAAATAATCTAAACCTTGGAGGAGAAAAGGATAAAAGACAATTTTTTTATTATTATTATCCCATTTTTCTAACAAAACCAATTGAGTCATATTAGCAATACTACCACCCCATGGGGTAAGTTGGGTGTGGTTGTTACAGGTGGTATCAGAGCATCCAGATTCAACACTTTGACTAGATGGGCTCTATCATGGGCAAGTAATAATTTGCAGAAATTAACTAAACAAGTTGTTTAGGTGTTAAGAGTCAGTATAATAAATTAATTGCATGCCTAATTGGAATATTTAGTTTGTGATCTATTAAAATGGCATAAAACTAAATCATTGACATTATTGAGCAATTAATAGTTGTAATAATTGGTGAATTTCGCAGGCATGTGTGTTACGATAGTGATTTTTTTTTTTTTTTTTTAAATAATAATGTATTGATTTGGACTATTTGCTATAGATGGTTCATTACTATAGCTGTGTAAAGAGAAAGAGCATGGCATAATTTGGCTATTTATTTATTATTCATTAGCAGTGGAATTGTTTGTTGTATGATTAGTGCATATGATTTATTCTATAGAATTGGCATACTAACATGGTCGCTTTACCAAAAAAAATATCATGGAAATTATAAGAATGCAAAGTCCATGGCCATGAATTATGTTTATTTATTTACCATTTGAAAAATATAACAATGTGTGTGATTGGAAACACATCACATGCATCACAAGGTAGAGACAAAAAACAAAAATGGGGATTGGAATGGTGCAATACAATTCGAATTAGTCACAACATGGAAATGGAGAGGTCAGGGCCAATGAAGAAGAAAGGTCAGTTGACCAAAGGGGAGGGGGTCACTCTCGAGATTGTATGGCTAGTTTGAGAAGCATAAGGGATGAAGTTAGAAGCTTCAAATAAGATAATGAGAGGCTAGTAAGATCTCAAGAGAGACAAGCTGGGATAAATGAAGTCATCCTACAAAGTCTCTTAGATCTACATAGGAAAATGAAACTTGAGGTGAGGGCTAGTAATAAAGATAGGAGGAGCCTTCATGAGTCTAAAGAGAAAACCAATGGGGTAGATGGAAGCAAGTATAGGAAGAGGCAAAAATAGGGAAGTGAGTATATCGTGTGGGGATATGCATATTTGAGCACCCCACGAGGAAGGACCATCACCTATGTGCATCATTTGAGTAGCCCATATAGCTCTTCTACCAGGAGGCACCACCGTCACTCTCATCATCACCATCGTCATCACCCAGAAAGAAAGAAAAATGATTACATGCCTGAGGATTTTAAGAAAGACAAGCCGCCCACATTTGATGGGGATATGAAGAAATTAGAAGAAGCATAAGCTTGGTTGCTTGGAATGAAGATTTTTTTCAGAATACATGATTATTCTGAAAAATATGAATGTAAGAATTTACACCTTCAGCTTGAAGGGAAAAGAAAACATATGGTGGGAAGATCTGAAGAATGTTAGAGGCATTGTTGAGAAGGAGCTAAAATGGGATGAATTTGAACACCTCTTCAGGGAGAAATAATTTTCTAAATGCTACTATGATTGCGAGGCAAGGAGTTCCAAGATGGGCCAATTAACTGATGATGAATATGCCACCAATGTTAGGTCCCTATATTACTAGTATAGTCCCTTATTGTTTGTTAGTGTAACCCCCTTATTGTTATTGTTGTACCCCTGTAACCCCAATATTGTTATTATTTTTCCCTTACATTATTATTTTTAGGTCGGCTAGGATTATATTGTGATCCCATGGACTCATGGACTCCTATATATAGAAGTAGTTTTTGTCATTTGTATCCTCCAAGAATTGTTCATTTATGTAATGTAAAGGAGGTTTTCCACTCGAAGTGGCTTATTTCTAAGACGTTGATCTCTCTTTTCTTCTATTTTTGGAGTTGGTTTCAAAACATTTGGTATCCGAGCTTTGGATTCTAGGGTTTCGTTGCTCCAAACAGGTCATTGTGGAATTTTCTCTATAAATTTTTTCTACGAAGTTTCAGAAGCTGAAATTTGTACAGAGTGAAGTTGAAATCCTGAGGAAGGTCGTGTAAAAATTTTAGATCTTGGTTCGCAATATTTTCAGAGATATGATCTGTGGAAGTTAGGGTTTTTTCAGGCTCCTGAATTTCACCTAAACAATTCATCATGGAATTTTCGCTATAAATTTGTTTGTACGAAGGTTTAGAAGCTGAAATCTTTACATAGCAAATCTGAAATCCCGAGGAATGTCATGTAAAAATTTCAGATCTTGGTTCACAACATTGTCGGATATATAATTTGTAGAATTTAGGGCTTTTTCAGGCTCCATTTTTCATCTTAAAGAGGTGACCATGGGAAACAATGACACGTGGCATGCCGTACAAGTTCGCTCTACCGAACCAGTCCATAATTAGGTCATTGTGGGAGATTGGGCATAACTTTGGCTTGAAGAATCCAAATCAGGTGAGACCTATGGCATTTGAAAGAATATTCAGAGGGCTACTACAGGACCGAATTTCAGATATTAAAATTCCAAAATCACATAGATAATTCAGTTTCAATATTGAGCTCTTCAAAAGCAAGAAAAATGTGTGTATTTTTTTTTTCAAATTGCATAAGCCTTGTTTGAAGAATTAGTTTAAATTGATTCCAAGGGAATATTGTAGAATAGATATTAGTATTGGGTTCCAAAATTCCCCCTAAAAATAATTCAACACCAATTAAGCCTTTAGAAGGCTCTACTATGACTGATGAAGATGAAGAATGGCAAAATGATATATCAAAATTAGAAGAGCAAGTGCACCAAATTTTTCTCTCGCAAAGAGCAACAAAAAATGAAATGCAAGTTTTGAAGAAAGGCGTGGAAGCTAAGATGGACAGTTTGAAGAAAGGCATGGAAGCTAAGATGGATAGCATGGAAGCTGACATGGAAGCTAAGATAGATGAAATGGAAGCTAAGATTGATGAAAAAATGAAAGACAACATGGAAAACATGAAGAATGATCTAAAAGAAGACATGGAAGGTTTGAAAAAGTTGATACAAGAAATGTTTCCTAATGGTGAAAAGATAATAGAGGAAACTCATGATGAGAAAAAAATAGATGTTAATCATGATTTCATAAACTCTAATGTTGGATGGAAGAACTAACATATTCCAAAGATGGATATGAGGAAGTTTGATGGCAAAGATCTCGTTACATGGATACTAGAGATGGAGCAATATTTTGACTTCAATAATGTGCGAAACACACAAAATCTATGCATTTAAACTTTACATTTAGAACAAAATACATACAATTTGTATGGCCTCCGATGACTTTCTCTAAATACAAAAGTCTCACTTGATGAGATTTGCTGAAGAGTGATAGCAAATTATGAGGATACAAAGAGCAACACCTTCTTTAGCCAATTGATAAATCTCAAAGAAAAGGGTTCAGTGGTGGAGCACATTCAGGACTTCCAAAAATTGAATATAAGGGTAACTGATATTCCAGAGGAACACATGATTGATGTCTTCATAGGTATTTTAAAGGATAACATCAAACATGAAGTTCGAATTTTGGAACCTGATTCATTGGAGAAGGCATTCAGGTTGGAAAGAAAAATTGAATGTAAAATTATGGCGACAATGAAGCCTACCACTCACATCTATAAATATGGAAGTGTTGCCGCTCCTAGACTTCCAGAACCTATAAGGTTGACACCACAACAATTGGAAGAAAAAAAAAAAAGGGCTTTGCTATAGTTGTGATAGCAAATACACTAAAGGTCATGTGTGTGCTGAAAGGAAATTATTTTATATAGATTGTGAAGAGGAGGAAGAAAATTAACAAGAAACTTCAAAAGAAGAGGATATACACCAGGAACCAACCCTATAAGAAGAAGAAATGAGTTTGACCATATCATGTAATGGATTGGCAGGAATTACCACTCCTCAAACTCTCAATATAGAAGGACATATCAAGAAGAAAAAGGTAATAGTGTTGATTGATTCAGGTAGTACCCATAATTTTATTCATTGTGAGGTAGCCAAGGAATTGAACTGTTTCCTATACCCAACACTAGAATGTTAAGTGATGGTTGCAAATGGAGGAACTAAAAATTGCTTTGGAAAATGCCATAATTTCAAGCTAACCATAGGGGGAATATGTATCGAATAGTTCAATGCTTTCCATTCCAATGGGAGGTGCTGATGTTGTACTAGGAGTACAATGGTTACAATCTTTGGGGACAATAACTTTTAATTTTCAAGAAATTTTCTTGAATTTTTTTTCGGAAGGAAAGGAAATCGAATCACGGGGTATCGCAGGGAAGCCAAGAAAGATAATAATCTCTAATGTCATGAAAAATCTTCTAAAGAAAGAACAACAAGGCGTAATTGAAAATTTATGCTCATTAGAAGTTCCAACATAAAAATCGTCTATTTCTCCAGATCTCCAAAAAGTCTTGGACAATCATTCCACGGTGTTTGAAACTCGCAATGGACTATCATCTATTCGTGATCATGATAATTCTATTCATTTGATTCCAGGAAGTGT
Organism: Pinus albicaulis; assembly: GCA_034641835.2. Taxonomy (NCBI): domain Eukaryota; kingdom Viridiplantae; phylum Streptophyta; class Pinopsida; order Pinales; family Pinaceae; genus Pinus; species Pinus albicaulis. The sequence goes on along the minus strand of CM076580.1, from coordinate 707,927,076 downwards.
TCCTCCAAACATCAGGCCTTATAGATATCCTTATGTCCAAAAGAGCGAAATTGAACGTATGATTGCAGAAATGTTAGAGGCTGGTATAATTCAACCTAATCAAAGTTCTTTCTCTGCTCTAGTAGTATTGGTGCACAAGAAGGATGGATCATGGTGCATGTGTGCAGATTATAGGAGGCTCAATAAGCTCACTATTAAAGATAAATTTCCCATTCCTGTGATTGATGAATTATTGAATGAATTACATGGAGAAATTTATTTTACCAAGTTGGATGTTCATTTAGGATATCATCAAATTAGAATGAAGACTGAAGATATTCTGAAACAACATTTTGAACTCATGAGGGTCATTATGAATTTTTGGTCATACCTTTTGGCCTTACCAATGCACCTTCTACATTTCAAGGGTTGATGAATTCCATTTTCAAACCCTTAGAAAATTTGTGCTAGTATTTTTTGATGACATACTAATCTACAACAGGTCTTGTAAGGATCATGTTAAACATGTTGACAGGGTGCTCAAACTATTGGAGGATAAACAATTATATGAAAAAACATCCAAATGTTTCTTTGGAGTACAAGAGGTGGAATATATGGGTCATATTGTATCTCACAAGGGTGTTAAGGTAGACCCTAACAAAATTAAAGTCATTAAGGAATGGAAAGTCCCCACAACCATAAAGAATTTGCGAGGATTTCTTGGTTTAACAGGATATTATCGCAAGTTTGTTAATAATTATGGGAGAATAGCAGCACCTCTAACCACATTATTGAAGAAAGATGCATTTTCATGGAATCCTGAAGCAACTAAGGCCTTTGAACATCTTAAAGAGGAAATGTGCCTAGCACCAGTCTTAGCTACGCTAGACTTCACAAAAACCTTTATTGTGGAATATGATGCCTCAGGAAATGGAATTGGTGTTGTTTTAATGCAAGAACGAAGACCCATTTATTTTGAAAGTCATCCAATCAAAGGAAAGTATTTACATAAAACTATTTATGAGAAGGAAATGTTGGCAATACTACATGCACTAAATAAATGGTGACCTTACCTAATGGAAAGACACTTCAAGTTAAAAACTGATCATGACAGTCTTAAACACTTTTTGGAACAAAGACTATCTTCAGAAGAGCAGCAAAAATGGGTCACAAAGATGTTGGGTTATGACTTTGAAATCATCTACAAAAAAGGGAAGCTAAATGTTGTTGCAGATGTACTCTCAAGAAAGGATGAAGAGGTGGAAGCATTTATTTGTGCCATTTATTTTATCCAACTAGATTGGATAACCGAAGAAAGGGATGAATGGAAGAAGGAAGAAGAAGTGTGGACACTCATTCAAAAGTTGCAACAATATCCTAGTACATATGATACATTTAGTTGGAAAAATGATTCCTTATGGTACAAATATTGCTTATATATTTGCAATAATTCCCAACTAAAACAAAAGGTTCTTTTGGAATTTCACACTTCTCCTTTAGGAGGACACTCAGGATTTTTAAAAACTTACCGCAGGGTGAAGAAAGATATTTTTTGGGATGGCTTTAAATCTGATATTCAAAAGTTTGTGGCGGAATGTTTGGTTTTCCAGCAAAATAAATTTGAGACAATTAAGACCCCGGGTCTTCTACAACCTTTATCCATTCCAAGTCAACATTGGGAGAAGATTTCAATGGATTTTATCACAGGTTTACCTAAGTCTGAAGGAAAGAGTGCCATCATGGTGGTAGTTGATAGTGTAGAAATTTTAATACAAATTATGTATATATTTCCTGGATTCTCCTAATCTAACAATTATATTCCATTGTTAAATACATAATCGCTTCTACAAAAATCTTTGCGGAATTTAAAACACGTTCGCCAATTGCAATATCAAGAAGAAATATCAATCACACATAACACAAATGTTTTTACCGGGAAAGCATAAAGCTAAAAGCCCCACTATCATATATTGTGTATATATCATGGATCATGAAACAATCTCATACAAAAATCTAATCCAAGAGCTCTTAGTACAATATACAATCGTCTCACACTATCATACAAAAATTGGCAAATACATGCGCCAATTTACTGCCTAGAGACAACCTGCCTCCACTGCGCAATCCCTAATGGTCAAGAAGCTCTGAATGATTGAATTTGGCCTGACTTGACTGCACAATACTCATAGACACATCCAATGTGTGTGTGTGGTTGCATGAGTGCACCCGCTAATATCACAACTGATAGTCAAACTATCCCTTTCACCTACATCTTAACTGGGTCTCCACTGGATCTGACATGCATGTAGTTAACAATAGTAAATGTTTAGTTTCATGTGAGACCACTAATTTTGAATTAATTAAATAATTAATTCACTGATCTCTCACTAGTGTATGTTCAGTTACAACTAGCACAACTAAGTTTAACTCACTTAACTGAGTTAAACTACTTTACAACTCACATAACTACACATCCAACTCTATTACAACTTCGAATCACTCAGTTACAACTAAGTCCACTTGCATGTCCCACCAACTAACCACTCTACTTGAAATTAACTTAGCTAACTGATTTTCCACTTCAGTTAACTATTTTCAAGTGCTCATTGAGAATATATTATTGCTTATTGTCCAACTATTATTAAGGGATAATAATAGTCGGCATGCATCTATAAATAGACATGCAATCTATAAATAGAACTTGCACATACATATATAAATAGACCTCGTCTATAAATAGAATTTTCTCATGCATCTATAAATAGAACTCCACCTAAAAGTAGCCTGTGTGGACCCCACCTAGTGTAGGTGCTTAATTTTCACTAGGATAAAGGATGTTGTTTCCGGATGCCAATTTCACTGTTTCTTGTTGCAATATTCAACATATAGACTTACCAAGTATGCACACTATTGTGAATTATCTCATCAATTTAAAGCAAGTACAGTTTCTACTAGATTTATGGAAACAATTCAAAAGCTACACGAAAACCCAAAGATTATTGGAAGTGACAGAGATCCCATTTTTACTAGAAATTTTTGGACGGAATTATTTTCTTGTTTGGGTACTCAACTAGCTCATAGCTCATCTTATCATCCTCAATCCGATGGTCAGACTGAGATAGTGAATAAATGTTTGGAAGGATATATTCGTTGTTTTTTATTTGATAAGAAAACACAATGGGTCAAGTGGTTACCTCTCGTTGAGTGGTGGTATAATACTTCCTTCGATACTGCATCAAAAATGACCCCATTTATGACACTTTATGGATATCATCCACCGTCCATCACATCTTATTTAAGAGAAATTTCGAAGGTTCAAGCAATGGAAGATCACATTGAGCATCAACAAGAAGTTCTCCAACTCCTTAAGGATAACCTAAATTTGGCACAAAATCGAATGAAAAAACAGGCAAATCAACATCGCAGCGAGAGAACTTTTGATGTAGGAGACTGGGTATTTTTACGGCTACAACCATACAAAAAAATGCCCCTCAAGCAATCTAAGAAGGATAATAATTATCGCCAAAGTACTATGGTCCTTACAAGTTGTTGCAAAAGATTGGTACTATGGCATACAAATTGAAGCTTCCTGCTTCTTCGTCAGTGCATCCAGTTTTCCGTGTTTCATGCTTAAAGAAGGTTATAGGGGACAAACTTCCAGTTCAAACAATATTTCCAGAACTTGATGAGGAAGGAAAAATCATATTGGAAGCTGAAGCAGTCACGGAAACAAGAACCCGACAGCTACGAAATCGATCAATTTCAGAGTATCTCATAAAGTGGAAGAACTTACCCATTAAAGATTCGACACGGGAGGATGAGAATTTTATATAGAAGCATCCAGAGCTACTCAAGCGTTGAGGACAACACTTTTTTGAAGGAGAGGGGCCTGTTAGGTCCCTATATTACTACTATAGTCCCTTATTTTTATTAGTGTAACCCCCTTATTGTTATTTTTATACCCTAATAACCCCAATATTGTTATTATTGTGCTCTTACATTATTATTGTTAGGTCGGCTAGGATTATATTGTGATCCCATGGATTCCTATATATAGAAGTAGGTTTTGTCATTTGTATCATGCAAGAATTGTTCATTTATGTAATGTAAAGGAGGTTTCCCCCTCAAAGTGGCTTATTTCTAAGGCATTGATCTCTCTTTTCTTCTTTTTTTGGAGTTGGTTTGATAACAACCAATTTCTTAGAACTATTGAGGTATGTGACATATCTCAAGGATGAGAAGACCAATATTCACAGATTTATTAGTGGGATGCCTATGGAATTTAGAGACAAAATTGAATTGTTGGAACCTCAGATTCTGAAGGATGCCATTAAGAATCTGAAAAATTGCTTTGATCAAGAAAAACACAGACCAAAATTCAAGAATGACTGGAAGGCCAGGAGCAACGTTAGAGATAAGAGGAATTGGATTAAGGAAAGCTGAGGAAATATGGAAGGTAAGCCTTCGGTCCATACAAATTAATTTTAGCAGAAGGATAATGTTGTTGTTAAGGGAAATGTGCAACAACTAGCACCAGAGAAACATAAGTTTGAAGGCAAGGAGTAATTAAAATGTTGGACATGTGGTGAAAACCACAGGAAAAAGGAATTTCCACATTGAAAATTTGTTGGAACAAATATTAATAGTGCCCAAGAAGCTCACACAATGGGAGAGGTAGCTCAAAGTTTTCCTAGAATTTATGCAACATTAGATAACTTCCAGGTAGATCATCAGGTATCCATCATTGAGATGGAAGGTAAGTTGTGTGATGAAATCATGTATATTCTAATTGAATAAGGTTCTAATTACAACTATATCAACACAAATCTTGTTTAAAAATGAAATTTGGTCAAGGAATTACATGAGGAACCATGGATGGTTCAATTGGTAACCGAAACCTAAAGAAGGATTAATCACCAGGTGAGATCATGTGCATTTGAGCAGTGGCATGCCTTCAAAATCACATTTGAATGTATTTAAATTGGGTGGATACAACATATTATTGGGCATGGATTGGATATATTTTCACAGGACCAAGGTGGACTGTTATGAAAAAGAAATTGAATGTTGGGATGAGCAAGGAGAAAGTTGACTTTTGTAGCGCAAGAAAAATCATACTTCAGTGAGGATGATCATGGCCATGCAGGCCAAGCACAACATCAGAAAAGGGTGCATGTTGTTTGCAGTAAAAATATCTATTAATGAGAGAGTTGGCAGTGATGCTGAGAAGGAAAAAAGTGAATTCCTAAAAAGGTACCTAGTTTTGTAGCAGTATGCAAATGTATTTCCAGTGGAGGTTCATGGATTACCTCCTCACAGAGAGGTAAATTTCTCTATTGAGTTGGTACCTGGAGCAACACCAACATCCAAGGAACCATATAAGATGAGTACCCCTGAGTTGGTGGAGCTGAAATTGCAGCTAAAGGAAATTTAAAAAAAATGATAAATAAGTTCAAGTGCGTCTCCATGGGAGCAACTGTATTTTTTGAAAAAAATAAGGATGGAACCCTTCGAATATGCATTTACTACACAATATTAAAAAAGGTGACCACAAATGACATGTACCCATTTCTAATAATTGATGATCTCTATGATCAGTTGAGGGAAGCAACAATGTTCTCCAATATTTACTTAAGGTCCACATATCATCAAGTAAGGATCAAGGAGGATTATAGTCATAAGGTTGCCTTTAGGACAAGATGTGGGCACTATGAATTTGTGGTGGTACCCCTTGGGCTTTTTAATTCCCCATCCATGTCCATGTGCTTAATGAAAATTGTGTTGCGTCCTTATTTGGACAAGTTTGTCAGTGTATTTGTTGATGACATATTAGTGTACTTAAAAACAAAGGAAGAGAACGAAAAACATATAGATGCAGTACTAAAATTTCTAAGGGAGCACAATATCTATGCAAATATCAGCAAATGTGACTTTTTCCAACGACAAATACATCATTTGGGTCATATTGTATCTAAAGAGGGGATATCAGTTGACCCTGAAAAGATCAAAACCATAATGGAGTGGCCAAAACCAAAGAATGTGAATGAGGTTGGATCATTCATACGATGGGAAAGTTATTACAGGATATTTATCAAAAAAATCTCCAATATAGGCCATCCTATCATATAATTGTAGAGAAACAAAAATAAATTTGAGTGGAGAACTCATTGTGTAGCAAGATTTGAACAACTGATGCAATTTCTCACAAATGCACTAGTGTTGAGGATTGCAGATCTTGATAAGGATTTTGTGTTATGTACAGATGCATACAAGGAAGGGATTGGTGGAGTCTTGATACAGGAAGGGAAAGTCGTATTTTATGAGTCAATAAAAATGAATGAGCATGAAGTGAATTATGTGACTCATTATCTCGAGTTAGCTGAAATCATTCATGCATTGAAGATGTGGAGGCATTACCTCCTTGGTAGAAAATTTACCCTTATGACCAACCAAAATGGGGTCAAGTATTTGTTCGAGCAACCCAAGCTGAACACAAGAAAATCTAGATGGATGGCCATACTCACTCAGTTTGACTTTGAAATCAAGTACATCAAAGGCAAGGAAAACAAGGTTGTTCACACACTTCATAGGAGAATTAAAATGAATCATTTGACAGTTATAAGCTCCTACAATATACCTGGTTTAAAGGGTAAAAAATGAAACACAACATGATGCAAAATATTATCAAATGAGAGAAAATTTATTAGAAGGGGGTGAGGATGAGGAATGTCACCTCACTGATGACAACTTAATTAGGTTCAAAAATAGAATTTTTCTGCCAAATAATGATGAATTAAAGAGGGTTATAATGAAAGAGTTTCATGTCAAGCCTTATTCAGGCCATACAAGGCACCAAAATACCCTTACAACCATTAAAAGGTTCTTTTATTGACCAAATATGAAGAAAGAAGTGGTTTATTTTGTGACCAAGTGTATAGAATTCCAATGAGTGAAGGCTGAATGCAAGCACCTAACAGGGTTATTGTAGCTCATACTCATTCTAAAATGGAAATGGGTGGTATTTTATATGGATTTCATTACAGGGTTGCATAGAAAATCTAGGAAACATGATGCAACCATGGTAGTTATTGACAAATTAAGCAAGATAACTCATTTTTCAGAAGTCAAATTTGCTAATTTTACCAGTGAGGTGGCACAAATATTCATAAAGGATATTGTGAGATTGCTTGGTATCCCCAACAAAATTATTTCAGAAAGAGATGCTAAGTTCACTTTATGGTTTTGGAAGGAATTGTTCGCAGGATTGGAGCACAAATTTTGCATTTCGTACAACATATCATCCACAAAAAGATGGGAAAATAGAAAGGAAAAGTAGGAACCTCGAAGAAATGTTGAGGATGTATGTGACACATTAACCCAATGTTATGCAGAATTATGAATTACGGATAAAACATTATTCCCTAGATGTGGTGCTTATCTAGAACAACAGGTTAAAGACTTTGCAACTACTTTTCCTAACTGTAAATAGACACATAGAACAGATCATAAAACTTACTTGGAGTCCAAGTGCTTCCTATTCTCCTTCTGTTGCTTTTGCTGTAGCTTCAAATCTGAGCTAGATCGCCAAAATATTTCCTTCAAAGATGAACACTAAACAAAAAAAGATAGCAATAATACAGATGTTTATTCAAGTTATTTAGTTAAATCAATAAAACATAAACCATATACATCAGATACGAATTCATAATATAAAATACAGAAGCTTATACATATACATATGTGGGAAAGTAAGCAGAAATATTTATTAATGGATAGAAGGGGAGGTTACAACCCAGTGATTGATTTAGTGTCACCATCTCCAGCAACATCCCAGCCTCATCACAATGCACATCTCTCCAGCAACACGTCACTCAAATCAATTCCTCAATTGAAATTCCACCAGCATTTCTCTACTCAAATTCTTCCTTCTAAGCAATAGGATCTGTGCTCAATTTATAGATGAGTTGAAGGTAGTTTTACAATCAATGACTTTCTAATAAAAGGCAAGACATGTTCCCAATCTTAGAGATGTAAAATGGACACATGGATTCGAAGTTTGACACATGTGAACTCTTCTAGAAGGTACTGGCCAAGTGGAGATTCTAGAACAATGAGAATTTCTCTCCCAATGTGACCAACGCGCCTATGAATGTAGGAAAGTGCTTTGCAAAGCACCCTTGAGTGGGGTTACTTGCATATGCAACACACTTAGTCCCTTGAGAGGTAGCGTTGGTGAGCTCTTATATGATATAATATAAACTTCAAATCTTGGAAACCTTTGCAATGAAAGTTATGGATGGTTTGTCTTGTTCTTGGTCTTAGGGCATGTAACAACTGAAATGAAAGGAGATGATAGACCCTATTAATTGGTTTTGGAGATGATGTCCAGTTAACCAGGTCATTGGGAATGGTGCCCAAATTGACCTATAACAATTGCCCCCTAAAGCATGAAGTCATAATAATAATAAAAATATTTTGATTGAGATGCTTTACACTGTCATGGGCTGGAGATGAAAAGGAGTGGCAACTTGGATCAATATTATAATACATTACATCATGATATATCCTCTTGATCATAGATTGCTGAGGGAAGGCATTCCCATGCTGAGCACATAAACTATCTAATCACATGTACATAGTGCAGAAATTCGTCTACATTGGAATGTTGCCCAATGCAGACATGGCTACAGATATAGGCCATGTTTAGATGACGATCTGTATGTAAGGTCACCGTACATATGATGTGTACAACAATCCTGAAATTGCAGCCTGGATGGCTGAAACTAGATTCGGGGTCTTCTTATCTTGTTCACTCGATCATTCGGGTACAAGTCTAGCCATGCGAATATATGATTTGTAGTCAAACATGGTAAGACATCGTTTGATTACCAACCAATGATGTGAGCTGTTAATAAACGTGAGAGAACCACCATTGATGTCAATGGCCCTCAAGGTACTGCAGTACATTTTGTAAGGCATGAATAGATGATTTGATGTCGAACGGAAAACAAAATATTTCGGTCAAAAGTCCAGAAGTGAGGATATTGGAGATGTTGTAACAAGTCTCATGATACTAGAATATGATGTTTCTAAGTGAACTCCCTGGATAATGATTTGTCGTCAACAAGAAGCCACCTTAATGAAAAATAGGATTTATTGATTTCGAAGACAAAGGTATGACTTGATATAGCAATGTTCAGGGATGACTGTCATGAGAATGAAGGTTTATGAGTATTGCAGAAGGATGAGTATTCACTGGATGACTTCTCTTGAACATATCAGCGACACTGAGATGAGTTGGCAGCATTGACCCAATAACTGAAGTGAAGGTATGATGAACCATAGGTATGAATGAATCGTTAAGAATATTACCCAACCCAAACCATCACAATGATGGAGTGAAGTGTCATGTTCAAGAGCCACCTGCTACCGTAAAAAGTTCTGTTCATTTTCCCAAATTTTCCCTGGTCATTTTTCGACCAGTACTTCTTTATTTTTTAACAAGATTGAGGAGGATAACATATGCTTGATCTATAGTTCAACCCTTCGGGCGAATAAAGTATAGCTATTTAATAACTTAATGAGTCTAACGATGAATGCAACTCGATTCTTGCCATGATCGACAAGCCTTTCGCTATTTTATGTTTTAACGAGCTTAACGACAGTGATAACCCGATCCTTTTTCATATTTAGAGAGTTTGAAAAAGAAGACAAAAGAAAACTTCATAAGTACTTTTTCGTAAAGTTGTCGCTCAAATCCAAAAAAGTGTAAAATAATATCTGAGAGAACCTCTTTAGTCATGTTCAACCAAGGTATTCCTTTTTCGTAAATAATCTATCTTAGTCCGGAAAAGGGTTAAACATATACCGAATAGATATCAATTCATTTACTTTTATGAGCTCAAAAAGACAAGTGCTCGGCAATCTTTTCACATTATCGGAGTCTGAAAAGGGCTGAAAGAAGACTCCAGGGGTTCCTTTTTAGCTATTATCGAAGCTCAAAAAAGAGATAAAAGTGCGCTTCAAATCCTTTTTCATTTTTAACAAAGCTCAAAAAATAAGGATAAAAAGTATGCTTTGTGGTTAAATCATTCTTGAAATAAATCTGCACGACTAATCTATTCATCAGTTGTAAAACCTATTCAGAACAACATCAAATGGATTAAAAATACTTGTTTCATGATAAAAATATAATAAAACCAGAGTCACAGTAATAAATATGATTTGAAAATAATCAAATGACTAATAAAAAGAGTTTTACTATTCATTTTTACCATTTGAAAGTTACCATTTGCATTTTGGAGCTCTGAACCTGTTTTTGCCCTCGAACTTCAGCTGCTGATTACGTGCAATTGGTAAGAATGTTTTGAATGCCCCTTGCAAGAGCACATGTCGAATTCCCCCTGCAAGAAGATGCCCCCCAAGCTTAATTTCATTCACCTAAGTAAACTATTTGTTACTAATAGCTGGATGGAATGAAGGTTCATTTACGAGATGAGATGGAAGACTCGTCATAATTAGGAGATGATTTGTTTCATTTTAACGAGCTTGACACAGGAAAAGAACTATGCTCATGGAACCTTGTTTCATTTTTTAACAAGCTTGACACAAGAAAAGGAACTATGCTCATGGTTGTTTCATTTTTTAACGAGGTTGACACAGTAAAAGAATTATCCTCATAAGCACTTGTTTCATTTTTTAAACGAGGTTGACACAAGAAAAAATAACTATCCTCATAGGCACCTGTTTCATTGTAATGAGGTTGACACAAGAAAAATAACTATCCTCATAGGCACTTGTTTCATTTTTTAACGAGGTTGACATAAGAAAAATAACTATCCTCATAGGTACTTGTTTCATTTTTTAAGGAGGTTGACACAAGAAAAAAGAACTATGCTCAAAGGAACTTGTTTAATTTTTTAACGAGGTTGACACAAGAAAAAGAACTATCCTCAAAGGCACTTGTTTCATTTTTTAACGAGGTTGACACAAGAAAAAAGAACTATCCTCATAATCTGTTTCATTTTTTAACGAGGTTGACATAGGAAAAGAACCATCCTCATTGTGAAGTTGGACTAGTGAGTGTGCGCTAGAAAAGACGTAGTCTAACGGAGTCACCATTTAAGGAGCTTGATAAGCACCAAAAATGATAAGTTATAACATGCGTTGACAAGTCTTCTCCAGGGGTTTCATTGAATTTTGGAATTTCCGAGGGTAATTTCTATGGTATCACCGACCACCAAGGAGAATAAATGATGGTACCATCTTGATATTGCACTGAAGATATGAATAAGGATCAAGTCGTTTAATACTCATAAGGGAGGAACCAGATAGGATTCCAGATGATGACATGGGTGAATTCAATGGACAAAAAATCGAAGATGAAGCAACATTAGATGCTGTCGTAGCTGAAATAGATGGTTCAGTCTAGGATGTTATCTCAGTCATGGTCAAATGACCCAATATATACCTTATAGAATCTACGGGAAATCGAATTGAAACAGGATAAAAAAAAGCAGAGGAAGTTGATTGAGGAAAAGAATCGTATAGGTAAATCTCCTACCGAAAATGAGTTGGAGTTAAAGATGCCTCGTCTTGTGATATTTCTTCAATCGAAATCAAACCAGGTGGAAGAATTTCACTGTCTGGCCCGAAGTATTTTTCAGGTGGTTGACTGCACGATATGGGAGACTCAATGGCTACAATAGATTTTGGAATGACCAATATAGGAACAACTTCCGGTTGTTCAACTTTGGGATCAAGATTTAGCAACTGAAATATAAGGGGATGATAGAACCTATTTCATTGGTCCTGGGGATGATGTCCAGTTTGACTAATAACAGTTGCCCCCTAAAGCACAATGGGATCCAGATCAACTTCTAGTTGAAAAACGTCGGGTTCGGGAGGTATGATCTCACAGATTGGATGGATTGTGACCACGGGTAGCTATGAGGACTCTGTCTCGACAACAATAGACAAACCAGGATTTGTAGAAACAACTTGTGCCAACTCTGGTATATGGGAAGATGATGCTTCAACAGAGGTACTGATAGTACTGGTTTCGGTAGAGTGATGTCACCTTCGCTGACTAGGAGTAACTTCCGGTGGTAAAGGTGGTTTTAATGCTAATCTATGAGAATGATGGGGAAAAGGATTATGTTCTTCCATGATTACTGATTTATTTTAACCAGAAAAAAAAAACAAAATAAAGGGGTAATGCTAGGCAAAAGGTTTACCAAGAAACTCTAAACTGCAGAATACCTCCTGGTGAACCAAGAAGTACGGGTAGGCAATCTCCCTGAATGTTGTGTTCGGTGTATCACAATTTACAAGGCGACTGACTCGGTTCACTACGGATGGATAGCAACCTAAATTTGTCCTCCCAAATATACCCGAAGGTACATGGAGGCCCAAGTCCGTATTAGCGCTGTTTGATGCGAAACCGCACAGTGAGAGCAACCCTTTATACTTTCGTACTGTAACACCACCCGATATACCCGAAAGTACGTGGACGAGCTACGATATACTTACGTATGTGGAGTGAGGGATCACACTCGAAATGTATCGTAAACAATTAACGACAACTGCTATGTTTTATGACGTCAGAACACGTCTCTGGCCTAGACCTTCTAAATGTTATCATTATGGTTCCAATGATTTGTTAGGTAAATTGAGACAAATTTTAAGTTGATCTTGTTTATCAATTTTCCTTTCAAGGTTCACCGTGATGATGTATTGGAAATTCCTAAAATGCAAACCAAAATGATAAGCAATCTTTCACTTTTAGTTTTTTCAATGAAAATCCTAGCTACTAGAGGGGAAAGAGAAATTAATTTGAGAGCAAACAATCAAAGAGAACAAACTAAAATGCAAATTTCCTAATTGCTCCTATGCAAAACACACAATCGACTACATGTAAATGCAGGTTTTTCTTTTCAGTCCCTTTAATGTGAATGCAGAAAAGGAAACTAAGTGCATCAAATCAATAAAAACAAATGCCTTTTACTTTGAGAAATGAGTAATGTGAACGACAATTTCTCTTTTTAGGAAAAATGAAGAATGGGACTACAATTTCTCCTACAGGAAACGAAGAATTTAACGACAATTTCCTTTTCAAAAGAAAATGGTTCTAATGCAACAATGAAAATACTTTGAAATTAATTCGTTAATGATAAATAAAAACACTATAAATAAACTTTGAACAAACTTTTCTTTCAAAGGAGGAAGAGGTAGATAAAGTTACTGGTCAATATGAGGCATCAGACAGTTGAAAACACAGCAAACAAAAGGTTGAATAAAATTGAAATGACAAATTCAAAGGGAATTTGGTTGGCTTAGGGGGCAACGCAGTCTCTAAGGGGAGAAAGTGCATTGCAAAGCACCCCTGAGTGGGAGACAGTGCTCTGCAAAGCACCCCTGAGTGGGATACACTGCTCTGCAAAGCACCCCTGAGTGGGAGACAGTGCTCTGCAACGCACCCCTGAATGGAAGAGAGTGCGCTGCAACACACTCCTAAATGGGAGAGAGTTCTCTGCAAAGCACTATGTCTTTACCAACAATGCGTTGGGCGCAGTAGAGAACAAAAAACTTAGACTACTAAACACACTTACTAATGTAATTCTTAGTTTCAAAAGTCTATTCTTTAGGAGAAAATGATACTGGGTAGATAAACAGAGGCAAACACACCAAGGATGAAGGGTAATTTCCCCAGCGGAGTCACCAATTTGTCATGTAGAATTATGGATTACGGATAAAACATTCTTCCCTAGATGTGGTGCTCATCTAGAACAACATGTTAAAGACTTTGCAACTACTTTTCCTAACTGTAAATAGACACACAGAACAGATCAAAGAACTTACTTGGAGTCCAAGTGCTTCCTATTCTCCTTCTGTCACTTTTGCTGTAGCTTCAAATCTAAGCTAGATTGCCAAAATATTTCCTGCAAAGATGAAAACTAAACAACAAAAGATAGCAATAATACAGATGTCTATTCAATTTATTTAGTTAAATCAATAAAATATAAACCATATACATCAGATAAGAATTCATAATATAAAATACAGAAGCTTATACATATACATATGTGGGAAAGTAAGCAACAATATTTATTAATGGATAGAAGGGGAGGTTACAACCTAGTGATTGATTTAGTGTCACCATCTCTAGCAGCATCCCAGCCTCATCACAATGCACATCTCTTCAGCAACATGTCACTCAAATCAATTCCTCAATTGAAATTCCACCAACATTTCTCTACTCAAATTATTCCTTCTAAGCATTAGGATCCGTGCTCAATTTATAGATGAGCTGAAGGTAGTTTTACAATCAATGACTTTCCAATAATAGGAAATACATGTTCCCAATCTTTGAGATGTCAAATGGATACATGGATTCGAAGTTTGACAGATGTGAACTCTTCTAGAAGGCACTAGTAAAGTGGAGATCCCAGAACAATGAGAATTTCGCTCCCAACCAACGCACCTATCAATGTCAGGAAGTTCTTTGCAAAGCACCCTTGAGTGGGGTTACCTATATATGCAACGCACTTAGTCCCTTGAGAGGCAGCGTTGGTGAGCTCTCATATGATATAATATAAACTTCAAATCTTGGAAACCTTTGCAATGAAATTTATGGATGATTTGTCTTGTTCTTTGTCTTAGGGCATGTAACAACTGAAATGATAGGGAATGAGAGACCCTATTAATTGGTTCTGGAGATGATGTCTAGTTAACCGGATCATTGGGAATGGTGCCCAAATTGACCTATAACACCCAAGAAGTGGGAGGAGTACCTTCCACTTGTAGATCTTACATACAATAATGGATACCAAGAATCCATAAACATGAGTCCATTTGGGGCATTCTATGGTAGGGGTCACAATACTCCTATCATTTGGAATGATCCAATGAATAGGGTCCTTGTTAGGCCTGATATGCTCAAGGAAATGGAGCAAAAAATTCATATCATCAAGCAAAATTTGAAAGTGGCATAGGATAGGTAGAAAAGCTATGCAAATGAGCATAAGGTGCTTACAAAGTTCCAAGTTGTTGAACATGTTTATTTGAGAATAAAACCTGAGAAGATTTCTTTAAATATTGGGTCATATTCCAATTTGGCACCACGATATTATGGGCCTTCTCAAATCCTTGAAAGGAATGGACGAGTGGCCTATAGGCTAGCCTTACCTCCACATCTTGATGTACATGATGTTTTCCATGTTTCTTTTCTTAAAAGATATGTGTAGGATTATAATCATGTGATTGATTGGTCTATTCTACATATGGAACTAGAGGGAGAGTTCCAGCTATAATCACTGTGAATTTTAGACTGAAGGAGTCTCATGCTCCAAAATCAAGCTATAGAGCAAGTCAAAGTGCAATGGAGGAACTTTGGGCCATAGGAAGCCACTTGGGAAATCACTGACTCCACGAGAGTAACATATCCATTTTTCTTTGTTGCTTAAAGAAAATGTGTGTATGGTTGTACATACTGTATAGAGTTGTACATATAAATCTCCATGAAACAATACATGTTTTATTTTGTTTTTGGTGTTGCATATGAGAAAAATGACACCGAGATAGGTGTTCCCTCAAAGGGAAGGGGTTTGTGACATCCCAACTCGGGTTTTCTCATGAAAATGCGATGTAAATGTTTTTAAAAAATAAATTAAAATGGGGTGAGTGAAAGGGAGATGAATTCTAGAGCCGAGGAGGTTGTTTTCTTGGGATGTATGAGGTTTCTTTGTTTTAGGCACGAGAGCTCCACTCAATGAACCTCTGACATATCGCGTGCATTCATCGCATACTAAACAATACCTTTAATTTGAATACATATTGGAAAATACCTCTAAAAGTCACATTATTTAACCCCCTACCAATATGAACGCAATACACCTCCCCAATTTAAAAAATCCTTACTTTCACTATATATTGTAGGTATCTATTTTTTCATTAACAATTTTTATACCCCTTTGTATTTTTTCATTAACATTGAGCTCCATTTTTTATACATGCCAATATAAAAACCCTTTACCCCCTATATATCCCCAAATATGAACCCACGTGGTATGTTATTTCTCCCTCAGTGAATCCCCTGTGGCTGTAGGAAATATGAACTGATATAACAACCATTAAAGGCTGACTGATGTGTTTTTAATGTGTTGGTTACCTGAATTAATTGGGCTGCAAGGAAGTACGCAGGCCCATGTTTCTTGAGAAACTTTACAAGGCTAAAAATGACAAGAATTAATGGAGCAGGGAAGGTTGTGCAGATAGGGCGGAGAAAAAGAGAGGGTTCAACCTCATTCTGGGGAACCCATTCAATTAAACAAAAATTTGACAAGGAGAACATGAGGATAAGGAACATCAAGGATTTTCATAGAGTATAAGAGAATACAATGATCTCTATTCGTTTGAAAAGATTAGATGAAGAAGGTCTTTCTTGGGTGAAGATCAAGAGCCTCTCGATTCCCTCTATAGACAGAGGGTGGAGGTGGGATTTCTATGGACTTCCTTGATGGCTGGGGTAGAGGGTTGTTCCTTGGATTCTTGGAGGGAGGACCTCTGAAGCCTTTATTATTTATTGAATTTTATATTTGGATTTGTATTCCCTCAAAGTGGGTGGAACCATTTCATTTCATTTGAAGGTGGAGGCTTTCTTCTCTGGACTCCCTTGACACTCTTGGGTGGAGGGAGGAGGCCTCTCGAGTCCTTGTTTGTACTGGTAGTTGATGTTTTATCCCTCTTAGCAAGACCTCTCAGTCTCTTGAATGTCCCTCGTGGGTGATAACTGCAAGTGAGATTGACTGCAACTATCTATGATTGGGTGGAGAGTACTTGTCCCAGACTCAAATGTCGATAATAGATAAGATACATGTTCTTTTTATACTTGCAATTTTAATGAATGAGTGTCTCTTTTCTGGCTAAATGATGGCTACGACAATTATGGAATGCATGTGATCATTATGTTTACATTTCAGAATAATCTTGTTTGAAAAAAGGAGGGGGGGGGGGGCGGGGGCGCTGGTTAAAGAAATTGACATATGTTTTGACTGTTGAATTTAAATTGCATTAAATAACTCAAAATGTGCATAATTGATAGTGATATATTAAAGGGAAGGAGACTCTTAAATGGTTCTGGTAATTGTGATTACCCCTCAGAACTCTGAATGCAAAGAGGCATGTGTGTACATACATAGCGAGGTTAGGAGACTTTGGTCATGAAACCTAGAAGAAGATTGGTAACCTTCATTAAATAATCTAAACGTTGGAGGGGAAAAAGATAAAAGACTATTATTATTATTATTATCCCATTCTTCTAATAGCATTAGAAGAGTGACACCAAAAGTAACACCACCCCATAGAATAAGTTAGATGTAGTTGTTGCAAAAGCGAAGTTACAACCAACATCATTGTTAGTAAGGTGGTAAAAAAATACATTGTATTATTATACTAATTATTTTTCTGAATAACATTTATAAACCATATAAATAAAAAATAATATATAAATAAAATGTAAGTTAAATATAAATGTATTATATATATTAAAAAATATGTTGTTTATTTAAATGTGCATTATATTCCAAACTTATACAACATTAAATAAACAATACACATTGATAAGTTGACTTTTATTTTTATATATATATATTTTTCTAAAAATATAATAAATAACGTAATGGAGAGACTATTATGACATTGCATGTTTTTGCCACTCTGCCAACTATGGTGCCGACCGCAGGGTGCGATCCTCTCGTAAAAACGGCATTAACTGTCAGTGACCTTATTTGCTATCGAAAGGTTGAAAGCTTTTCATTGCACCGGAACAATATGGAAAATAGGTGATTATAAAACATAGTAGTTTAATGAGCCCATAGTTTAGTTTTGAAAATATTGGTAATATTTTGATTAAAATTTGGTATAAATTTTGAGAAATTTAAATATTAGTTGTGATTTTTTGAGAGGGTTAGAAACTAATTTTATCACTAGAAAACTATTTGTATTTAAACACTGTTGTGATAAGATGTTGTGAAGTTTTGATAGCATTGAAACTATTTTTACTATTAAAAAAATTATTTATATTAAAGCACTACTATGATTAGATATTGTGAAGTTTTGATAGCTCTGAAACTATTTTTACTATTAAAAAATTATATCTATTTAAACATTGTTGTGATTAGTTTTTTTTGAAAAGAAAAAATAGAGAAAACAAAATTTCAGAGAAAAATAATTTTGCGTCTCTCGGCAGACAATGTCTTGTAAATCAATGCACATTGACCACGCTCTGAGTCTACTCTCTATATTATATTCCAAATTATGTGATACGATGGATACTGTCTACGAATGCGATGGACACATGTGACTTAGAGAAGTAAATCAGGTTGGTAGAAAACATTAGTTACCATGGATTTTTTATTTTTTTAAATGTAGTTATCAGAGACCATTTTATCGAAAAAATAACCATGGATTGAAATCCTTATATCTACCCTTAGTGGGTTAAAATATTTATATTTACACTGCAGAAATTAGAATACAACTGAGTATGACTACCACCGTTACCAGACTGAAAATATCTGCTTGTTTCAGCATCTCCAACCCCAATTGTATTGTCATTTTGGGGTATGGTTACACCCCAATATGGGTTATGCTACACCAAAGTGACCAAATATATATATACAAAATTTGATGTACTTTTCTGGTGTCGTGTGGCACTAGAAAAAAAACAAATGGACGAAGGGTTCTCTCAGTTTGGAATCCTCCTCCCAATGCCATCTCTCTCTCCAGATGGTTGCAATAACTCTTGAACACATTCACACTCACCTGCAACTTGAAGCCCATCCGAAACAAGAATTCCATCTGCATTCTATTTATTTCTTCGTTGGTCACGCCTCTTACTCTTACGTAGTACAAATTCCTATAATTCCTGCTCGCAAAATCAAAACTAATATTAAAATCTTGAGACTAATGCTTGAAAATAAGGTTTTATAAAAACAAGCAATAGATGATAATCAGAGCATTGGATAGAGGTTTGACTTACCAGTCTTCGAGGAACTTGGAGGCGACCATGACGGTAGTAATGAGCAGCCTGTGGACGTTGGCAGATGTAATGCAGAATTGAGGATGGAATTGAATGAGGTGGTCGATGTAAGCATAGGCTGTCACTAACATAGAAGCGCTGCAGTTAACATACTTCAAAATCCTCTCCAGATACCGCTCTATAGACATGTCTAGCACCTGCATAGCGTCTAACATGCGGTATTTGGGAGGCAAAGAGGTGGGGGTGTAAGAGGCCGCAAGCCTCTCGTTTCTGGTGAGATTCCGCTCCACCAGAGATGACAACATCGATATGACCGTGGGGATTGGGGAGAGTGATCGCTCTGCATCTTCACATTCACAATGGAGGGAAAAGAGATGTGATGTCATTCTTCCTAGACAAACTATGCTCTCTGCCATTGCGCCCCTTGATGCCTCTGCTGAAAGCATTCTTGATGAAGGCACTTTGTCTGTTGGTAAAATGTGGTATAGAGGATAAGGATGCCTTTCCAGATTTCAATGAGGACTTCTCAAGTGGGAGTGTTTTATAAGGGAAAATCAAACTCAGCAGAGGCGGCTCTGTAGACAAGGAAAGTGGAGAGAAAATTTGTGTGGCTCTGGTTTTTTGAGACACAACTAGTTTGTTTTCCATAGACAATCGTACAATTGTGGGGACGTTCTGTACAAGGCAAGATTCGTCGATGCTAAATAAAATATTTTGTTGCAACCACTGTTTTCAACGGAAATCATTTATGGAAAAGGATTGCAGAAAATACAACCACGGAGGGAGGCAAGAAAGCTTTAATAATTATAATAATGGAGATGATTGGGACTACTAGGTTGGAAGCCTTAATCCTAATTCTCATTTACTGAAGTGATATACCCAATTGAATGTTGAAATAACTCCCAACCATTGCCATGAATAAAGAGTGGCAGCAACCCACACTTCATCAATTTTTTGTTGCAGGAAGGACAAGTACAGATCCAAAACCCGGAGGCGTTTTCACACAATGTTAAGAAAAACAGAGCAGAGCTCATACTCTGCGTTTATGTCTTACCCACCGTATTACTTACCTTCTTTCCCACAAGATAAACCCATAACTTTTATGTTTTAACTCTCAAGCCTTTTTCCATATGTTAAGTTTCCATCGATGTGATATCGATGGAACCCACTTACCTCCACCACACTTTGAAAAACCATGAATTCCTTTGCTATTTTGCCTTCCCTCACCTTTCTGCCTTACCGCACTTCCCAACGTTTAAGTGCCCACATCCCACACTTCGAAACTCTTAATTTTTTACTTATATCCCGCATTGAAACCTATTTCCCCACCGATGCGATCTAGCGGGACCCACCAACCTTTACCACATTTGAAAACCAACACTATCCTTTGTATTTTTGCTTATCCCTTTGTTTTTCATATTTTTCACTTACCATAGTTTACCTTCCGCCACCCGCAAGTTAAGTTATTTGCGATGCGACACGCTCGCAAAGTGCACATCGCAAGCTCGGGAGGATAGTGCACAAATCTGCCCACAAGTTAAATGTTTTTGGATGCGATGTGATATGCGCCACATCACAATCGCATATTGCAAGTTTTAAAGTTTTCCTGTGTTCACGCAAGTTAAAATTTAAGATCTCCGGTATGCGATATGTGATAGAGCGCAAGGTGTGATGTTGTCTTAGAGCCAAAACATATAAGTTTTCAAGTCCACTAGTTTGTGTGTTGAACACTGTTTTGTTGGTAAACAACAGAAACAGAGCGCATGACGATCTTGGTTGTTGAACATCCGATTTGTATTGAATTGCTTTCAATGCTCAGGCTTTGGCCATTTTGTATAAAAACTATGTAATTTCAATATTTTTTTTTGAGTTGAATAGAAAATTGAATTTCGTTTCGCTCGTATGTAATACGCTGTCTGTGTTTGAATATTTATTTCCGTGTTTGTTTGCATTCTCTATGTTTTGGGGGAAACACATTTCCTCTGTGTTTTTTTTGTTCAATATTTTCAACATGGTATAAGAGTAGGTATAGGCTCTGAGTAAAATAACAAACTCTCCTTACTGAAGAAGCTGTAATATTTTTTGTTTGTAGAAGCATAAGTCTCTAGCAGTGAGAAAGTTTGTGTTTACACAGTCAAGATGTCAGTAGCAGCCACAAGCCTGAAAAATCCATAATTACCACAGTTTAATGGTAAAAAATATGATTATTGGGCCATTACAATGAGGGCCCTGTTTGCTTCACAACATATTTGGGAGCTGGTGGAAAATGGTTTTCTAGAACCCGCAGATGCAACAATGCTTAATGCTTTGACAACAGCAGAAAGAGACTTGTTGAAATATAATAGGAAGAAGGACTCCAAAGCCCTCTTCTATATCTTCGAAGTAGTACATGAGAGTATTTTCCCAAGATTTGCAGCAGCAATGAAGTCCAAGGAGGCATGGGATATCTTCAAGACAACCTATCAAGGCATGGAGAAGGTGAAGACAACAAAATTACAAATGCTGAGAAAAGATTTTGAAACTCTCAGTATGAAATAGTCTCATAACATAGACTCATTCATCACACATGTGATAGGGTTGGTTACCAAATCAGGTCTCACAGAGAGACACTTGAGGAAAGGAGAACAGTGGAGAAAATCCTAAGAAGTCTACGATTAATATTTGATGCCATAGTAGTGGCCATAGAAGAGACAAGGGATCTCTCACAATTTTAAGTGGATGAGCTTCATGCATCATTGATTTCTCATGAACATATACTGAACAGAGCAACGAACTCCTCATTGGAGCATGCATTCAAGACACAAATGTCTTTTTGTCTAGGTAGAGGTCAAGGAAGATCAAACTACTAAGGAAGAGGAAGAAGCCCACACAGAGGTGGAAGAAGTAGCCCTGCAAGCACAAGTGGAAGGGGCATCAACTAGAATCAAGGTGAAGGCTCAAGCCAAAATCAAGCATAAGGATAGAGGTATGATAA
Source organism: Pinus albicaulis (assembly GCA_034641835.2). Classification (NCBI taxonomy): domain Eukaryota; kingdom Viridiplantae; phylum Streptophyta; class Pinopsida; order Pinales; family Pinaceae; genus Pinus; species Pinus albicaulis. Next base: position 707,905,087 of record CM076580.1, on the reverse strand, counting down.
ATCTCAAGTCCAATGTCATTATTGCAAAAAGTATGGGCATTATGCCAATGAATGTAGAAAGAAGAAAAATGACATGGGTAATAGACCCAACATAAATTTTACAAAATAAAATCAGAACCATGGTAATGTGCTTTTAACTTGTAATGTAGCACAAGAAAAACAAGAAGATGTATGGTTATTAGATTCAAGTTGTAGTAACCATATAACTAGAAACATAACAATGTTTTCCAATCTAGATGAGAGTATAAAATATGAAGTGACAACAAGTACTGATAGAAAGGTCTCTGTCATGGGGAAAGGAAGAGTAAAAATACTGACAAAGAAGGGAGAAAAGAAGTTTGTGCTAGATGTATATTATGTACCTAGCCTGAAATGTAACCTTCAAAGCATTGGAAAGCTCGTGAATAGGGGCTACAATGTGTTTTTTAAGAATGATGCGTGTACAATCACGGATATACCTCCAAGTAGACAGGTCATTGAAAAAGTGCATATGACAATAAATAGGATGTTTCCTCTCAAGATCAGAACAAAATTGAAGGAAGGAGGTGTTGTAGCAGTAGTCACACAAGAGGTCTTTCAAGAAGAAGTAAAATATGAAAACTGGTTATGGCATTTGAGATTTGGACATATAAATTTTAGAGGTTTGAACCTATTGCATAGAAAAGGGATGGTAAAGGGATTACTCATAGAGAACCCAGACAGCCTATGTGAAGCCTCAATATTGGGAAAACAACACAGAGAATCATTTCCAGCAGGAAAGAGTATAAGGACAAAGGCACCCTTAGATATTTTTCACTCAGATTTATGTGGACCAATGAAAACACCATCATTAGGTGGTAGTCATTATGTTTTGACATTTATAGATGATTACACAAGGAAGAAATGGGTGTATTTTCTAAAATAGAAAAGTGAAGTGTTTGACCAGTTATACCACTTCAAATCTCTTGTTGAGAAGCAAAGTGGATACTACATAAAATTTTTGAGAACTGACAGAGGTGGAGAATATATTTCAAAAGACTTTCTGCGTTTATGCAAGGAGCATGTAATACACAAGAAATTTACCTCAAGGTATACACCTAAGCAAAATGGTGTAGTAGAAATAAAGAATAGAACCATCATGGACATGGTAAGGAGTATGTTTAAGGAAAAGCATTTGCTAAATGAGTATTGGGTAGAAGCTGTCAATTGTGCAGCTTATATTTTAAATAGATGTCCAACCAAAGCTGTTATGAACAAAGTTTCGGAAGAAGCATGGAGTGGAACAAAGCAGTTTGTCACTCACATGAGAGTATTTGGATGTTTGGCATATGCACATGTCCCGGATCAATTGAGGAAGAAGTTGGACAGCAAGGGGGAGAAGTGTATATTTGTTGGATACAGTGATAAATCCAAGGCCTACAATCTCTATAATCCATCAACTAAGAAGGTAATAATCAACAGAGATGCTCAATTCATTGAAGAAGAAGATTGGAATGGAATTTTAGAGAAGACTGTAAATGTGAAGACGTGTATTTCACATGAAGACAAAGAGGAATTAATTGCAGAAAATAATTCCTCAATGGTGGCTCCTCCTCCACCTACACAAGCTCAACAGATCACATCGCAAGCAAGCAATAGAGCAACAGTGAAAAATCATGAAAGCGCTTCTCCAAGCACACCACATGGATCAACAACTCCCTCGAGTTCCAGTGGAACTACAAGAACATCTTTAGCAAATACAAGAAGACCAAGATTCAGAAATTTGAGTGAAATTTATGAGCAAGAAGAAGTAAATAATAATGCTGGTATAAATTCTTTATTTTCTTTGTTTTTTCATGTTGATGACCGAATCCATTTCGAAGATGAAGTCAAAGAAGAAAAATGGATTGAAGCAATGAATGAAGAGATTGGAGGAATAGAAAATAATGACACATGGGAGTTAGTGGACCTCCTACAAGGTAAAGAAGTCATTGGAGTGAAATGGGTCTATAAGACCAAGAGAAATATTGAAGGAAAGATAGAAGGCACAAAGAAATACTTGTTGTCAAAGGCTACAAGCAGCAACAATGAAGAAACTATGAAGAAACCTTTGCACCGGTTGCAAGGATGGAGATAGTGAGGACAATGTTCTCCATAGCAGCACAATAGAAGTGGAAAGTTTATCAAATGGATGCGAAGTCAACATTCTTTAATGGAGTGTTGAAAGAGGAGGTATATGTTGAACAACCTCCTGGCTATGAGATATAAGGCCAAGAACACAAAGTATGTAAGTTGAAGAAAACTCTCTATGGGATGAAGAAAGCACGAAGAAAATGGTACAATAGGATTTATGCTTACCTGATGGATAAAGGGTTTGACAAGTGTGATGGTGAACCCACACTCTACATTAAAGAAAATGGCGGTAAAATCCTTATTGTTGTTTTATATGTAGATAATTTAATTTTTCAGGCAATGATGTTTCCCTTATTGCTGATTTTAAAGCATTCATGAAAAGTGAATTTGAAATGACTGACTTGGGTTTATTGAGATACTTTTTGGGGAAAGAAGTAAAGAAAATTAAAAAGGGAATTTTTATTTCCCAAGAAAAATATGTTGCAGAAGTTTTAAAAAGGTTCAACATGCAGAACAACAAAGCAGCAGCAACTCCAACTGTCATGGGGTTGAAGTTAAGCAAAGAAGATTGCAGCAAGAATGTCGATCCAACATTGTACAAGAGCATAGTTTGCAGTCTAATTTATTTGACTGCAACTAAGCCTGATATTATGTATGCCGTGAGTTTAATATCCAGATTCATAGAGACAACCAAGGATACACATTGGTAAGTAGCCAAGAGAATTTTAAGGTATATGAATGGAACGAAGGAGTATGGTGTTCTATACTCCTCAACTAATAATTTTAAGCTGATTGGTTACACTGACAGTGATTGGGCTGGAAGTGTAGATGATAGAAAGAACACATCTGGGTATGTACTTCATTTGGGATTGGGAGGCATTTCATGGGCTTCCAAGAAGCATCCAATAATTTCATTATCAACAGCGGAAGCTGAATATGTAGCAGCAACAATAGCAGCATGCCGAGTAGTTTGGATGAGAAGGATGCTGAGAGATTTATGTCATGAGCAAGACAAAGGAACCACCATTTATTGTGATAAAAACTCAGCAATTGCATTGTCAAATAATTCTGTTTTGCACAAGATAACAAAGCATATTGATGCAAAGTACCATTTTATAAGGGAATTAGTTAACAACAGTGAAATTGTTTTGCAGCATTGCAGGTCAGAGGAACAGTTTGCTGATATCCTCACAAAGCCATTGGGACAAAGAAATTTTGTTTATCTCAGACAATGTCTGGGAATGATCGATGGCGATAGTTGTGATTAAGGGGGAGTGTTGGAAATAACTCCTGACCACTACCATGAATATAGAGTGGCAACAACCCACATTTCATCAATTTCTTTTTGCAGGAAGGACAAGCACAGATCCAAGAGCCTGAGGTGTTTTCACGCAATGTTCAGAAAAACAGAGCAGAGCCCATACTCTGCGTTTAAGTCTTACCCACTGCATTACTTACCTTTTTTCCTGCAGGCCCAACCCACAACTTTTATGTTTTAACTCTCAAGCCTTTCGCCATATGTTAAGTTTCCGCCGATGAGATATTGGCGGGACCCACTTACCTCCACCACACTTTGCAAAACCGTTAATTCCTTTGTTATTCCGCCTTTCCTCACCTTTCCGCCTTACCGCACTTCCCAACATTTAAGTGCCCACAACCCGCACTTAAATGGCTGCAACCCGCACTTCCCAACCAACGCTACCTCTCCTTCCAGATGGCTGCAATAACTCTCGAACACATACACACTCACCTGCAACTTGAATCCCATCAGAAACAAGAAATCCATCTCCATTCTATTTATTTCTTCGCTGGTCACGCCTCCTACTCTAGCGTAGTACGAATTCCTGTAATTCTTGCTCACGAAATCAAAACTGATATTAAAATCTCGAGGCTAATGCTTGAAAATAACAGGTTTACATAAAAATAAGCAATAGATGATAATCAGAGAATTGGATAGAGGATTGACTTACCGGCCTTCGAGGAACTTGGAGGTGACCATGATGGTAGTAATGAGCAGGCTGTGGACGTTGCCAGACTTAATGCGGAGTTGAGGATGGAATTGAATGAGGCAATCGATGTAAGCATAGGCTGTCACAAACACAGAAGAACTGCAATTAACATACTTAAAAATCCTCTCCAGATACCGCTCTATACACATGTCTGGTACCTGCACAGCGTCGAACACGCAGTATTTGGGACGCAAAGAGGTGGGGGTGTAAGAGGCCGCAAGCCTCTCGTTTCTGGCGGCAGTCCCCTCCACCAGAGATGACAACACCGATATGACCGTGGGGATTGGGGAAAGTGATCGATCTGCATCTTCACAAATTTCAGAATGGAGGGAAAAGAGATGTGATGTCATTCTTCCTGGAGAAACTATGCTCTCTGCCATTGCCCTTTATGCCTCTGGTGAAACTGTTTTTGGTGAAGGAAATTTGTGTGTTGATCAATATTGTGGTAGAGAGAATAGGATGCCTTTCCAGATTGCAACGAGGACTTGTCAAAGTGGGAGTGTTTTTATAAGGGAAAAGCGAACTCAGCAAAGGCAGCTCTGTACACAAGGAAAGTGCAGAGAAAAGTCGTGTGGCTCGGATTTTCTGAGACATAGATAGTTTGTTTGCCATAGACAATCGTACGATTGTGGGGACGTTCTGTATAGTGCAAGATTCGTCGATGGTACATAAAATATTTTGTTGCAACCACCGTTTTCGCGGGAAATAATTTATGGAAAAGAATTGCAGAAAATACAACCAAGGATGGAGGCAAGAAAGCTTTATTAATTATAATAATGGAGATGCTTGGTGCTACCAGGCTGGAAGCCTTAATCCTGATTCTCTTTTCGTGAAGCGATATACCCAATTGAAATGATTCTCTTTTCGTGAAGCGATATACCCAATTGAAATGGTTCTGAAACTGCTGCTCAAGTCTCCTACAGCACAAACCCACCAAAGTACTTTGTAGTGACAAGCATCGCGTTGGATTGAATTGATTATGGAAGCAGAGAAATATCAATTCAATTAGATTCGGCTTCATTAACATTCGGGGACCGTTTAGATCGCCAAATCCTTCCGAAGGGCAATTTCATGCAGGCAATGTAATTTTTTTTTAAAGATGGAAAACTAATGATTCCCCTATTAATGTTTTTTTGTCGACCGTGTGTTTGTGCGGTTGAAATTTTGATGAAGTTTTATGAATATGTGCGTGGGACGTGTTTCATGTGACAAAATGGATTTCAGTTATAAATCTCCTCACGTCATCACATTCTCGAAGGAGGACGTGGCCAAAACTTAAGTCTAGTGATTTAATTTAGCCAAGGTTGGCGTGCCTTAGAATTTTTGTGAACCTTGAAGTGTCTCTTCGTATATATAAATATAATTCTGTAGATTTTTTTAATATTTTAAAATTTATTTTCATTTTCTATGATATAAATTTAATTTTATGAATTTAAATTAATTAAAAAATTAATATTATAACTCCAAATTACAGATTAATTTCAAAATTTAGTGATTATCTCATACATAAATCTCATATGCATATTGTCCATGTGTTTGTAAGGGTCCTCGACGTGTAATCTTTGGCTTCAGTTGGCCGTTTTGGTAGCGTGTGATAGAAGGGTGAAGACTTTTACACGTGACTTTTATCGGTAGCATGGCCGGAAGGATCATAAATGATGAAGTATTTAAGTCCTTGGAAGTAATGAAACTTAACAGGTGTATTTAGTGCATTAATATGTTTCTAAGTGTTAGTGGTTTTAATTTGATTTTTTGAAAAGTTTTTGGATTTATTTTTCAAAGTGGTTTAGAGATTTTTTCAGAATGCTTAATTTATATGTAGTAAAAAAACAATTTAAATAACACAAATCAAAATTAATCATATTAAAAGCAATTTTATTAATAAAAAAATTGTATTTTAAAACTTCTTATAATCACAAGAAATTCTAGTACCAAAAAAAATTAATATGTACAAAACCATACATATAAATTTCGAAACCTATATGATATAAGATTTGTTTTTTTTTTTAATATGCGTAGACTTATCTTATTCGAGAAAGGAAAAAGAATCTAAGCTTGATTCTTCAAAATCTTGTTCCTATGGTCAAAGAGAAGAGAAAGAAGCCCCAAGATTAGATTGTTATAGGTGGGCTCACTTAATAGGTCATGAAGATTGGAAGTGTGACATATGTTAGCTAATTGAAAATGAATGTGAGCAAGAGTAGGACAATGTGTGTGTATATATGTATATAAAATTATTTTAATTATATATTAATTAATTTTAAATTAAATTTGATTATTTTTTAATTAATATGTAAATTAAAAATGAAATAATTACATTATTGTATATTTTTTATTTAGCATATTTTATAAAATACTATAATAATAAATTGATTAATTAAGTTGATAAGTAAGTTTATTTTGAAATAGAAATTTGAAAATTTAAATTTAATTATTAATATTTATTAATTAGATGGTAGGGATTTAACTTTTAGAAAATATTCTTTGTAGTAATCATATATCAAAGTTTGAGATTTATCTCCAAAATAGCTATGTTCTTTTTATCATTTTCATTAAATTGATTAACTACAAAAATGTCATATGAACAAGTATGATATGAAATGAGTTATGGTTTTTTGGACATGTGGTATTGATAAGTCATTTTGACCCATGGTATTGTGAGAAAATCTATTTACAAATTAAGAATATGGGTGGTAAAGTGGAGCTGGATCATTAAGAGTCTTATTATCCCACTTACTAGAGATAGATGAGACATTGGATAATTTGGGTTTGAACAATTTTATTTTGTAAATTTTCTATAGTTTAACATTGCAAATTGAAATTTATTAATTTTTAATAATAATTTAATTTATTTATCTTCAACTTAATTGATTGGAGTCTTATTTTGTAATGATATCAAGAGTAGTTTTGGAGGAGGCTTTGGATTAATGGTGAATGAGAGCATTGTGAAGACACTACTTGCAATAGCTCATTAGTTCAAATTAATCATAGTTTTTTGGTTAATTTTTAATTTGAATTTTTTTTCCTCTTCACCTTTTTATAATTTTCTTTAAGTTAAGCAACAACTATACAATAAACATTCATTGCAATGAATATAATTAAATTAATAAAAAACAATTAGTTTTTAGAATCTTGTGAGCATTTCTTTAATAATTTTATTAAGAAAGTTTTATTGATATATAGTTAAGATTTTTTAGAAACTCATGAACATTTGTTTCTCAATTTTGTTGAATTTGTTTTATTTAGGCATAGTTTTTATAATTCACCCCTCCAAGGTATATCAAGAAATTGATTTGAAGAATTGAAGAAATTGGTCTTCTTTATTTTTTTTCTCTTTTAGTGTGTCAATGATTAATGTTTGTGCGTATCTCTTAGTGTGTTTGTGATTAATGTATGTGAATCTGTTCTCTCAGGTCAAAGGATAGGATTTGAAACTCCAACAGAGGTGGAGCCTAAAAATCAATACAATGCACAGGAGCCCTTCATTTCATTTTATGGGATTCAAATTCTATGGTGTAGAGGTTATGTTATCGGATCCAAACTAATTATGCCACTGCACAACAGTGGCGGTATTACCAGGATTCCAGTCGTAGGACTTAGTGGTATTACTAGGATTCCACTTTCAAGTTCCAGATTTTGCTTCGAGTCAGAGGACTTAGTCTTCAATTTCTTATGTGTTTCAATTGGTTTGTTAAAGCTATTTTACCTTCTTTCCTTAAACCAAACATAAAAGATTGGTCTCAGTTACCATGAAAAAAGTTAATGTGTGAATTTTGTTAAAACAATTTAATTTACTCCAACTTTATTCCTAGATTTATTCAAATTGAATGTGTCAAATCCAGTCAATTTAATACTAAATCACAACTCATAGACATACTTATAATATTTGGAAAATATTTGAAAAATACTAATGATATATTTTACCTATTTTAATATTTAAATTATTTTAATGATTTTTTTATTTTTTATTTTGACATTATGAAATTTTTTAGTAACTAAGTATTTTGATTAGAAACTAAGTGTTTTGATATCTATCTCTAGTTACTAGTTATTTAAGTTATATAAATGACTTAATAATAATTTAGTTGTGACAAATTATAGATCATCAGTCTTGTTTAAAACATGATGCCATTTGAGATATAACAATTTGAAAGTTTTGTTCCATATTCCCTACCTTCAATACCACAAACACAATTGCATTAGACTCTATATCAATCATGTACAATGCCCATGAAATTTGTTGGAGGCAAATGGTTGGGTAAAATAGATTTCTTGGAATTGATATCTCATTTAGTTGAAACTAAGTTTCTCCATATCAATTTGAATGAAACATTTCCAAAGAAATAAAGTTCTAAAGCTTCATTATAGCCATTGAGGCAAGGTGCTCACCAAAAAGCACAATTTTAGCACAACATTTTCACTTTCATTTCTATTTTTTATCAACTTGTCAAACTCAATTAGCTATATTTAAACTAACCCACATGCACAATTAGCTATATTTAAACTAACCCACACGTACTAGTAACCCACAAGTACTAGCTACTAGGTAGGACTTGTTTTTAATGTTTCCATAACTTGGTGGTGGTTATAGAATTAGTTTCATTTTATGAAAATCATGGTATAATAATACTAATACTAATTTGGGAAAAAAAAATACATATGTGATATTGCTTTTTCTCGTGATTTATGTTAACATTATAGAAAAAGAAGTTTCCAAATCTACATCAAATTTTTTTATATGAAAAAAATATTAAATTAAATTGCGATATCAACCATATAAATCACTTGTTTTCTCTTTACAATTAAATTTAAAATTTAACATTATTATATAAGATAAATATAAGTTTTAAAAGTGTAACACAAATATTTTTTCTTATAACCCAAATATTATATATTGTCATTATCACTTTTTATATTTTATTATATCAATATAACCAAATTTTAACATGTACATATAAATTTCTACTTTACTATTAAATAATAGCATATTTGGGAAAATAAACATGAATAATAACATACTTATTTATAAAGGAAATAAATTTAAATGATATATATGTAAATTTTTATTTTATATGATAATATATTTATTAATAAAAGATAAGTTTAACAAATGCATTTTTGAACCATATGCATACAAATTACAAATTAGGCTTTATTATATTTGTTCATATATATAATTTATTATACGGAGATAAATAAAAATGCTAAATTTTACTTCACATGCTTCTTTATATGCCCTATTACATATTAAAATTTTCTCTAACACTTTGATATTCTTCTTTTCAACATATGAATTCATTTCTCTCAAAAAAAGAAAAGAAAAAAAAAACTAAACTAAAAACTAAACATATATATAAATTTGTTTTCTATTTGCTATTAGATGGTAAAGCCTCGTAAAACTATAGGTGTTATGAGACATTATCAAATCAAACTTGCATTATTGGGTTTTCCATTATATTAAACATATTATCTATATTTAAACTAAGCTACACGACTAGCTATGATATGGCACTTGTTACATGTTGTTTTAAATGTATATGTTTAAGACATATAATAATTCTTTTAATAATAATAATAATAATGTTGTTTTTTGATGATTTTTTTTTAAAATTTAGCAATATGAAATATATGGCTAGTTAAATATTTTGATGCTTATCATTAATAAATCCATTAAAAATTACCAACCGTTTAATTTATACGGATACACTAATTCAATTATCAATAATTATTAGGTGGATGATAGGGATTTAACCTTCACATAATATTCTAAAATATTTTTAGTACTAGTCATAGATCAAAGGTTGAGATTTATCATGAAAGTGATTTTGTCATTTCTACCATTTTAATTAAGTTGATAAATGAAAAGAAATGTCATTTGAACAAGTGCCATATGAAACCAGGGTTATAGGGTAGCCTAGTCCCTGCCACTGAAGTTAAAAATTATGTTATGGGGAAAATTGCATAAACAATTATACCCTACATTGGTCGATGTTAGCTAAACTTTTAATAGTGGTTAATAGGAAAATGGAATGCTATAGTATTGCTTTAGGAGGAACTAATAAATTGAGATGTGAAGTGGATAAATTAATTTTTTGTTGATGTCACATTCCTTTTTATGGTTTCCCTTATGGTGTGGTCAAGATGGACTTCCATGGTTGGAGTCAGCTAGGTCACAGGAGTAGATTTATTCCATCAGGAGGCCCAGGGGCTTCTGGAGGTGATTTATGGGGTTTTGAGGACTTATTATGGTATCTAATTAGATTCATTTGGAATATTCCATTGTCCGCACAACTTTCCTTTTGTTCTGTTGCATTTTGACAACTATCATAAAACAAAGTTATTATAGAGTCTAACTCAATTAATTATGCTTAAGATGACATTACGGGAGGAGTACTCGATGAAACACCTTAGTGTAATAGCTTTTTGGAACGAGAACATGAATATCTAAAGGATGAGATGGTGGGAAGTGACTTTCAGTGGTCTGAGAAGGGGTGGTGGTTGATTTACCATTTTCTCGAATTAAAAAGGTATTTTAATTAAAATTAAGGAGGGAAAAAGTTATAAATGATTAAAATAATAATAAAATAAGGATTTTTGAGGAGTCCATAAAATATATAAAAGAGGAGGGGACCATTTGGATACATCTCAGAGTTGAGCTTCTTTCTTGTGGAGAAGTTGTGAGAATCGAAAGTTCCCAACTTCAACAGTAGCCCCAAGACGAAAATATTTGGGTGATTGAGTGAGAGTGGGTGAGTACCCATCTCACGCACTTATGATTGCACTTAAAATTCATAGGTGTATTTACCAGTTACAGTTCTAATTCGATAGATAGATCCATTGTTGTTTAGATATATCCATAGGTTGGATCCAGTTTGGAGGATCCCATCTCAACTATCCTCCTATTCTTGCAAAATCAATATTATATTTATATAAATAAATTTGAGATTTCTTGCATGAATTTTTGGCCAATTATGAGATTGAAATTTATATATTTACAGTTTGTTGTTGATTTTATGGTCCATTTTGAGAATTTTGTTTATTAAATTAGAGGCATAAACAATTTTATGCTAAATTTGTATTCGGGATATTACAATGGTATTATAGTTTATTTTTGTGCTAACCTGAGGGTTTTAAAGATTAATTCTATTGAGCCAGAGATTATGAGAAGGCTACCCTAGGCCAAAGACATATTTTTCAGAGACCAAATTGCTTGAAGTAACAAAGTTATTTTGGATATTGAAACTATAAGTTGTAGATTCATGAAGCACTCGAATCAAAGAACCCAGTCAAAAGTTAGCAGAAGAAGGACTGATGTTCCATAATTTTGTTGAATTAAAGACCACAAGATCCAAGTTGTAACATGGCCCGATAGATTCCACAGAATTCAAATCAATAAATGGAAGAATCTGTAAATTAAGGAGTGGCATTCGTCGACTATGTCGATCCAATAACGATATGGCCAGGAAACCAATACGTTAGAAGTTATGCAGAGAAATTTTGTTCATGAATTGTTGCTTCCCAAAAAATTATAATAGTCATAACACCAAGTCTAGGGCCGACACATTATTCAAATAGTGGGTCTATCCAGAGCGTGTTGGTTTGTTGAGTGTCGAATCTGAAATCGTGAACTCAGACCAAAATCAGTCAATCCACGTCGGGATTAGTCTGAGTCAACTAATGGGGTGACTTTCAAACCATGTTAAGTCTACAGGTCAAAGAGAAATTTTAGTTCAATGGTATTTTCCACATCTCGTCAAATTGGAAGAATTGATATGAGGATTCGACTAGGGTATCATTTATAGAGCAAGTTGTTACAACCACTGAAGCATGGAAAATTTTAGGGGCTAATATTCACAGGTGGGCTAATTTTCTACGATTTTTCCAAAAAAAAATATTTGCCAATTTCCATTTTTTATAAAAATGACTCGCTCAAATTTTACAATATTAAATTATTTTACCTTAAAAATCGCCAACATTACATAGAGAGTATATATAAAATCATTATAAATTTGAAATTTTTTACAAATAAAGCAATAAACATTTTATAGTTTGCATAGTAGGGACTAGTGATATTCGCCAATGTTTTTAAACTTCTTAAAATTTTCTGCACTGAAGATGAGCCATTGCTCGTTTTGGAGGAATGAATTATATTATAGTCGTTATATATTAATTTCATTGTTTTTGTCTGCATTAATGACTATTTCTCATATTGACATCCAAAGAGTAATAACCCATTAGTGTAATGCTTCTAGTTTGGACCAAAACCCATTCAACCTAAAAATGACAACCTTATATTTGAGGGAAGAAAAGAGAGAGTTTACCTCATAAAGGCTTAATTACATGGCTGGAAAATTCTCCATTTGTTCAAAAATGTATGGACCAGGATTATTTTGGATCTATGGTCCAGGAATATTTTAAGGTTGTTTGGGAGGAATTTGGGATTTTATTTTTGATAAATACTTCTAGGAAACTGATCCATTTTGTGTCTTAAGTATGGGTGCTCCTCCATGCAACCTAAAATTGAAATAAATTGATGTATTAATGGTGATGCCAGAGTTTTGATATGTGTGCTGTCCTGGAGCAACTTCCGTTCATTTATGAGACTTTGAAGCTGTATAGGAATTCCCCACTTACACTCAATACTCTCTTTTAGGAGAAAAGCACAGTATGAGGCTTTTATCGAAGACAAGGAGGATTCCATGTGCATATTTTTGATAAAAATATGAAAAGTAAACAAATCCCCCCTGCCTATGGTTCAGAATGAAGTAGGAAGTTAGTGCGTGTGACCCCATTTTGTGGTGATAAAACCCTCCTAGAAACATTTCCACTCGCAAAAATCAGCCCCTACATACTCAAGATGTTGCTCACAACAAAAACCATATCAAACAAGAAATGAAATAAATTTTTTGGCCCTACTGGGATCACCCTCCAAATTCAATGCAAAATGACCAAGAAAAATTTGACTATACTAGTTGAGATCCCACAATGAGACAACAATGCTTGAAAATGGGTGCAACATTGACCCGTTCTTATAAGATAAAAAATTTATAGCTCTAGGGATTTTCAACCAAGTACAACACCAAAGGCCTTGAGAGATTCAGACAATTTGTCGCTTTCCAGAACAAGCAAGGCCCTCTCAGCATTTCTACAATATAACTAGGTGAGTAGGAACCCCTCTGCGATGAAACCTCAACTTGCAGACCTATCCATAGGCCCCCAATGATAAAAGAGTAAAGTGCTAAACATGAAACCCTAATCTCTTGCGCAAACTCCATCTTTTGTGTTGTTAAGTTCTATATAAAACATTTTTCATGTGTTTCTTCCTAAGATGCCACAAATTGATATCATATAATTATTTTAATGCTTATATTAATAAAAAATAGTATTTCAATGTCAACCACATATATGTATAGATATTAATCCGTATACCTCTATGATTATTGGATATTAATCCGTTCCCTTTGAGAAGAACTCCCTCATGTAATCACTTTCCGTCATTAGATCCTTCATTAGATTATTAGATTATGCTCACCCGTTGATTTGAATTGGGTCGACGGGTGGCAGTTGTGATTCACTCAACACATTTTATTTTTCCTTTGCAAAAATGTAACTGCACTGAACCTCACAACTAGTGTTATTTACATTTAATTTCTGAACAAGGGTTTCATTCAACTGGCTAAATTCACGATGTAACGAGACCAACCCACAAGGAGGTAAGAGTTTTGCAGTTGGGAAATTTTCATTTAATTTTTTATTTCGATGACAAATTTCTACTTCGAGGAGAAATTCTTCTTACGCTACCATCTTCAGATGTTATTTCCCTTGTTTTCATTCTATCTTGTATTTCCATTTTTGTTTGAGAGTAGGTTGACCTCCAATGTCATTCTAGGGTTTTTCCAATTGCCATCATTTGGAAACACTACTCTAATTACTTGATGGTCTCAGATGGGGATAGGTGAAATTTTATGTTGTCATGCATAAAGAACTTATAATTTTAGTTAAGGGTTTTGCATTCTTGGATTTTAATTTTCTTTATTTTTCTGTGCAGGATCTATATAAATCATTTCCCAGGTTCTCCACTAGACAACATGTATATCTATAGGAATTTTTATGAAACATTCTTTTGTTAATTCTAAGGTATCGTTATTACCCTAGATGACTATCTGCTTACTTTTCATTTCTCTTTGCAGGTAGGTTGATCTCATACTGGAGTAATGATTCAACTGATTTGAAGCTTCCAACCCTAGACCACTTAACCCATATTTTCTAAATTAATATTTTTCCTCTATTTCCCAGGTCAATCTATGTATGAAAATATGATTTGTTATAATCCATACACTAGTACAAAATGGCCACCACACAAAAACGATTAAATTTCTATATAAACGATCATTTTCTTTGGTTTGGTGACTAATATAAAGTTTAATTTTACAATATCTTATAACGGATCTAACTTTTGGTCGCTTTTAGCTAGTCATTAATTGGTTATCTCAATTTGTTGTCTAGTTGTATATTTGGTCATTGATGATCATTAATTTGTCATTGATTTGGTCATTAATTTGACATTGATTTAGTCGTTAATTTAATCTTTTGATTTGGTCATTAATTGTCACACTAATGAACAAATATACCATATGATTATCCGAAACCACCACGACCAAAGAAATAAGACCAAAATGTTTGTTTGTGTTATGATAACGAAATTAGCTACTAATAGTCATATGTTGGCGCAACTAGTCATCGCTTTGAAACCAATTAATGATCAAGAAATATGACCACCCTTAGTCATGTTATAAGATTAATCGAGAATTAGCTACTAATAGTCGATATATGAAAAATTTAGTTGTCATTTGTAGTCACAAAATTATCATTTTAGGTCATTTATTCATTATATAAATGACTAATTAGTAGTTTATATTATTTCATTTACTTTCATTAATAATCATTATAAAAATGACTAATTTTCAATGATATTCATTTTATTTGTGTTCATCATTAATCAATATAACTATTAATTTTATGAAGCTTTTAAATTGATTTTGTGTTTATTATTAATCAACGACAATTAATCAGGTGATTTTAAAATGTCATGCTACATGTTCATCTAATATGAAAACACAAGTCGTGACATTTTAATTACAATACTAAACAATATCAAGTGCAACTATAAATAATTTCAACCACAAATTATATTATATGAAAATTTAAAGTATTACAATATGATTTTCCAACTTAATATTGTTATTCATATCAATAGCGGAATGATGTTTCATCACCAAACATTATCGTTGTGTTTTTCAAGGTATCACAGGACCACCACCAAGACTTGACCATCGTACTTTATATATGTTCTTTATGTGAGATATTATGCCTAAGAGACGTTTCAAACTAGTCTCTCTCTTTTGCATTTGCTGCCTCCAATGTTATTGCTCCCCTTTTTTCAATTCATTTTTACCATTTAATACTGCGGTTCATTATTTGAAACAAAAGGAAGATACAATCCATAGTGGTAAACATGAAAATAATGAACACTAGAATACAAACCAAATTAGATCATAAATAATTTATAACATATACTCAACACTTAGTAAAGGGGTTAAAGATGTTCATCTACAAGAACTCGTGAATAAATTATCTTCTAATAATAGTTAACTCACCATAATGTACAACAATCCTATAAAAGCAAATAAAATATCACCATATATAGAAAAGAACACCTGTTGCACTTAAGATTCAACTTCTACAAAGCTTGGTGTTCCTAAATCATTAATCTGTTATATGCTAAAAAGTTTCGCTTTCGTGATAACCTAGGAAAATGTCATAATTTGAGGTGTGATAATAACTTCTGTTGCTTTATTCACAAATAACATTTCATTTCTTACCTACGAAATGCCATTACATATACCCATACCTAACAACATGAAAGTAGCTTTTTCATAGTCATATAATATTTAATAAAATAGCTATAAAGATTCCAACAATAAATATATAATACTAACACTGATTCAAGCTTTGCTGTTGTTTAAATGAGTTTTTGCATTGGGCATTTTCAATTTCATAGTTAAAATAAAAGAAAACTGCAAGTATCCAAAATACAATCAAACAATAGCAAAGGATATCATGGAATGGAAATTTAATTATAAAAATTTGTTTACCCGTCCACCGATGTTGGTCCTGGGTATCTCCTGAAGCATTTGCTTGCCCAAAAAACCATGAAGTGAAATAATCAAAACATTAAAACCATAGGAATTGTAATAGAAACATTTCAAAGTCGATGGCTTAGTGTTCTACAATTTAACAAATTAATGAACCATATCCAAGACGTGATATGCATCGTCTCCCCATCGTTTTTTCAATCACATTTCAGCCGCCACTGCAGTAGTCAAGTAATAATCAAACAAAAAGACATCATATTTGTTGTATCTTTATATCTATAAAATTCTGAATTCGATTTGCTTCCATGAAACATATTAATTCATATTTAAAGCCTGACATATGAAAAGATTAATCAAATAGACATCGAAAATCGACTCTCAATGACGCCCTAAAACAATTTTCACAATATCAATATTTTTCTTTTGTTGTGGATATCTGTAGAAAAAATAACATACTCACAAAAGAAATATGCCATTTCTTTATGGTCAAACTTGTATATGATGTATTCTGGCATTTTTTAAAGATGTTCCAATTTACCAAAGTGTCTTGTAGTTTAAGTAAATCCATGTATCTTTTTCATCAGCATAAAATTCTAAGATAAATGTCACACATTATTCTTTCATTTTCAACATGCTACATATGATAAATTGAAATTCGTGATAAAAACTAAAAAGAAAACCCTATTCTCTAAATCCAAAATAAACGTAAACAATGTTTCAATAATAAACTTCATTATAATATTAGAAAATGAAAAGAAAGAGGGATTCTCTTGTTGTTTGACTCTTGCCTATTTTTTATGGTGGTTTTAGCTCAAGAACCAATGAGGGAAGTCAGAAATGTGAAAAAAATATGTTGACTTAATTTGCAGACTTATTCAAAATGATGTGAATGATGCTACTGTCGCATGTGGCAAACTTACAATAAGAAATGGCATGTATTCCAATAAATTACATCATAATGACTACTATACCTACTTGCTATAGGTCCCTGAGTACACCATGATGAAAGAGAGATGGCAATGATAAGTATGGGTGGTTCTGCTTGTATGGTATACCTTCAACAAGGTCGCCATCTCAATGAACCTGTGGTTCAATATATAAACATGATTCAGTCTTCACTCATTTCATTCCATCATATTTTGTCAAGACTCAAGAGGACATAATAATCCTTCAACTTATAATAGGTTTATTTTGGAGGTTATAAATAAAGCTATCCAAATTAAATGGATTTTTGGCCCAAGAGAATACTGAATGATAACAATTATATGTTTTTTCAAGATTCAAATGTAGGGATGTTACTTTGTGATTTTACTTATCAATAGAATGTGAGAGAAATATCCATGATGAGAATTCACTGTCATCGGATTAGGAAATACACGATATAATAAGACTGGTTTAGGTTCAATCAAACATGAAAAGGATTGTATTCTTTAGTTGTTGTGAAGCTTTATGGTGTAGAATTTGTCATATATGGGGTCCTTCAACATAATTGCATTTGCCATTTTGTCATATCACCCAAAAGCAAAATGACAATCGCAATTAAAGAGTAAATACAACAAGTTTAGGGAAAATCCTATTTGGTATAGTCATGTTTAGTAGTTATTTTGACTCCCTATTATAACTTCTTTGTTGAGACCCACCTACTTTATGAAAAATGGCAAAGGAGCCATTAGTCATACCCACCATGGTCTCCTTATATGATAGAAGAATAGATCGAGCTATTAATTGAATTACACATATTGAGGAAAGACAACTATTATCTAGTTAACCAATGGCACATCGAATCTTTACATGGATGAGTAGCCCTAAATAAAGCCGCTTTCTACTATATGCCTTGGAAAGTACACCTAACATTGCTTCTGTAACTTTTTGGTTTCATGTTATAAAATTTTGGAAACTCCTGCCTTAATGTGATTTGTTTCCAAAGGATGAAAATTGTCTTCTAATGACATGTGAAATCACTAGTGAATTTTTAGACTATTAAGACTGTATGAACTCAAGAGTTTTGAAGCATCAACAATAGCATCCTCCAATGAAAATAGTATGTTTTCCAACCTAGAAAATATCAATATATATAGTTATAGTTCATAATAAAAATGACCATATTGTAGCAAATTTTATAGCAACTAAACTTGAATAAGAAAACACGGCCCCCATATCACCCTCGCTGAAGAAAATAGTCCTTTATTTAGAAAGAAAGGCTCGCATTTCAGAGCAATTATAAGTAGATTTCTTAAAAGGTCATCTTACATCTGCTTCTCAAAGAATATAATACCGCGCAAAGCTAAACCATGCTTGAATGAACAATGGTGCTTTAAGGTCATCTACACAAAAAGTTGCTTCTTCAAATTCTCAATCGATGGTGAACGATGTTTTAGCAAACGTTTAATACCGATTTAAAGAAATTTTAAAAATAAAGGTAAATGTTCAATACCTAATAACAAAACATTTTTAAAGAAACTAAGTGTCGCTAGAGACGTCAAATATTTTTAAGAACTAGTCGTCGAAATACCGACGACACAAAATATTAAAAAAAAAAAAAAACCTAACCGCTCTTAACAACACCATGAAACAAAAAATATTTAAAAAAATTCTTAAACTATAACATAGTCATAATCATCACAAAAAAGGTAGAAGGGGAGAGATTTTGTTGTTTCCGCTTTCCGACCGTGTACCTTATCGTATATCCGTGTTATTTAATCACTTTCGAGTTTGGGATGATTTTCAGATTTTTGGTAATGGCCGAAAGGGAGTGTGGGCCCCATGATTGGTACAGATCTCGCATTACGCATTCCTACAGTGTGGCACGATAGAGTGAGACTGCCTACCAATGACCAAGGAACAGTGACCACCCCTCCCATGTGGGTTTCACCGAATGAAAGTGCCCCCAGCACAGATGCCGCAGGCGAATCAAAGCCTACATGAATCCCACCAATACCGTTTTTGATGCTAAGATGATTGAAGGCGTTTCAGTTGACGCTACTATTCGTAGTGACATTAATTTTGTGGCCTTCGAAGTTAACTCCTGTGGCCTCAGACAAGCCTATGATTATTGTTAATTACAAGGGCGAGGAGAAGCAACGCAGTTTGTGAGGGAGATCTCATCCATGTCACGATGAAGATGAGGGAGATCAGAGTTTATTCGTCATTACAATAAATAATGTCGTCACATCGTTTTCCTTGCATATTTCAATGACCCCGCAGGAAGCAACACGAAGGATGGCTGAGTGATTGTCGGGTTGAATGTGATGAGAATAATCACGAGCCCACCGTCGCCATACGTTTCATGGTTTGGACAAGAAGGTCGTTGGTGAGAAAAAGGTGGCTGATTCGACGGGGCGCTGGAACATTTGATGTTTCACTTTTGATTATTGAAGAGGATATTTTTGAAGTGAAGTTCACTGGGTGATGAATCTACCTGGGTGTGGGTGAAGATTTTGAGCACAGGGATGGTTAACCACTTTGTACAAGAATTCGAAAAGGAAGTCTTTCAAGAAGGATATTAGTGGTAGTGTTAGGCTGAGAAGAAATGAGGACCTGCCAGGAAAGGGCCAAGAGACTCTTTTCATCCATCAAGCCAAACAACCATAGAGATTGGGATTATCAGGCGAAGGAGACGAAATTTTGTCCAATAATCACTTTAGCTAGGTTCGAAGAATTGAATATAGATCTATTCGTAGTGTATGGATCTCATTGAAAATGTTTGAGAGATCTTCAAGACGGATAAAGTTTATCCATCATGTTTCTTGTCAAATGGTTCACTAGAATTCAGCATGTCATTGTCATAGAATTTTTGAATTGGAAAGGAGGCCAGAAGAGCATCAACCCTGATGAGGTTGTTGTTTATGAAAGCTGCTAGCGGCAGCCATGCACAGGCTTTAGGGCGTAATGAGAAGGTTCAAGACCTATTACTTGATGTTAATTATCCCTACCGAGACAAAATAAAGGTGGTAATGACTGTTGATTCCTAGAAATACACCATTCTATACAAAGAAAGAGGGAGTCTTCATATACTCGGATAACTAAATGAGTCTTTATCCAAGTATGAAGGTGAGAGAATATAAACAAGAGATAACAATTATTGGGAAAGTTTCGAATTGTCCGTATCCCACCACCGTCTACAAGAGGTTCAAATTATTAGCAGGCTTGAAATTGATGTGCCAATGGTGGACTTGAACAATTTCAATGGTTGAAAAACCACCTAAAGAAGAAAGATCAATCACTAATGACAAGGTAGGTTATGGCGAAGAGACGAGAAGATGGCTCCAAAGAAGCTAAGAAGCACAAGCCTGGGGACGAAAGCACAAGAGGAAGGTTGAGTCCCAAAATCCGTTTGAGAACCATATATAAAAGCTATAATGAGTGGAACACGACCATGATGAGAAAATTGCAGCCAAGGTGGATCCATCCCATTGGTGAAGAAGATCGATGCGATAGTAATTCCATCAGTGAATCCAATGATCGGGATAAATTGCAATCCCAACGTCGAAATGATGCGAATTTGATGATAAGATGAAGGAATTGAGGAGTATCTCAATCCAATAATTGCAAAGATGTATCAAGGTGGCGGTGACATGCTGTAGGTGGCTGTGGTATTCTATAGGATGGTCTGGGGTGGTGGAGGCGCTATTCAAGATCAAGAAGTGACCATTCAATTTCAAAATGCATATATTGTCATCATCAAAGCTCAAGAATTATATTACTATTACTAATTTTGATGTCGAAATTTGGCAAAAAGCCCATTTCATATTTAATGATTCAAATCGCCAACATTATAAGACTTTGTTACTGTTGAACTGATAACAGATGCACATTCCTGGTAGATTTTTATTTAAAATATCACCTACAATTTGGGAATGAAGAATCCAATATACATTACTTTTATTTTACCTATCCACATCTCAACGAATAAGAAACTTTACCGCCAGGATACTTGGAATGTTAAAATTAGCCTAATAAAAATAATGACTTCCGGCCCAATTCTGTCGAACAAGTCAATGTCATGATTCTCATATATGCCTAAGTTCTTGAGCACAACAGGCTGAGACCATACACACTCTCGGGCTGTGTGAGAGTCCCCCACAAAAATAGTTTTTTGTCATAATTTATTCATTTTACCCTACAAATTTTACATGTTTAGTTATGTTATTGGGTGTATATTAATTATATAAAATAAATTTTTATTTAAAAGAGAAACCAACCTAACGATTAATTTGTAATCAATCAAAACTGCAGCCTACTCATACAAGTAGAAGTGTCAACACAAGAGGGATCTATCTCATGTATAGGTGAAGCTTCCCTCCCCATAAAGAGATGGGGAGTAACCAACACAACCATTTTCTCTCATTTTGTGTTCTTATGGATCACATAATAGTAGGTAAAAGGAGGTTATAGGATATGGATCAAAAGTACATATTGGGAGCCAAGCATTTCATTTAGTAACAATGTAAATTTTACAAAATTAGTCAGATGGTGGGTTTCATTTTTCAACTTAATGATATATAGAGGAAAAATAGTCATATCATATGGCTGATGTTATACAGTGAAGAATCGACATAAAAGTTGAGGGTGTGTGATGTTTTTTTGCAAAATTATTCTTGATCGTGTGATTACTAATAGAGTAAAAATTGAAATTGAAAAATTATATCATCATTATAATCTAAATTGAACAAAGGGACAACTAGACAACAAGGAAAAGTCTGCTTGTTTAAAGGGTAGTTAATGGATTTGAAGGAGGAGTCGGCTACTAAGTAAAAAATGATTGTAATTCCAAGGCATTCAATCAAATATCAATCAAATCTAGATCTCTAGCAATCCAACAAGCTAGTTCAAGCCTTGGAGACATTTATTTTGACATTCACCTGATTGTAAAGTGGAAAATTATGAATAAGTAGTTCCAACATTTCTCAAATTTTTTCTACTTGCTGAGATTGTGAGATTTTTCTTACATATTTGAGACTCCTACAACATGAAATCAATCGACCGATGTATCAATCATGGGAGCTTTTGATTCTCGATCATGGTGCAATTTTGTATTTTCTTCATCACTAGCCTAAATTGAGACGATCTTCATTGCTTTGTTCCTTGTTCCCCAAGATTTATTATGGCTGCATGAGCATCCCGGCTAGCAATTGGTCTGTTTCTATTAAATATGGTTTAAACTTATTCTCATTGGTCTTTGAAGCAAAGCTCCAAAATACTGTTCTGCATATGAAATCACATTTCTACAATACCATGAAAACTTACAACAAGCAACATTAAGAATGAGGAATGTATGAGTTATTGGGATTCGCTTTTCATAATAAAACCTATGTTAATATAGGAGAACAAGAACTAGATGTTGATGCATAACTACGCAGCTTTTCGAGAATCAGTTAGAGAAAATGATAAGATGATGACCTAAATTGGATATTTCAAGTATCAGACAAGATTTATTCTTCTTTGTAGAGACTCACTACTTTGTATTTAGGATTAGAGCTTGAAAAAGTAAGGAAAATTATCTCGTAATGAAGAATTGATTTATGAAGATATTATAGCCTTCAAAGTACAAGTGAGCATGAAATCCCGATTTCCTCGTATAAAAATCATCATCTGATGGAAATTTGCCACATGTTTTAGGAATGTATTGTAGTGATGGCAACAAAGGAAGCTCTTTTTATTGGTATGAAGGAATGTGTATGTTCACGTATAATAGTATGTATGAGGTTATAGGATATGGATCAAAAGTACATATTGAGCCACAAGTTTATTTCTAGTAAATGTTGCATATTTTACAAATTGGTCGATGGTGGGTTTCATTGTAACCTTATGATTCACAAGAGGCGGTGACATAGTGATATCATATGACATGTTATGCATCAATACGTTGAGGGTGATGTGTTTGCAATGATTTTGGATCAAAGTATTGTCAATAGAGTAAAAATTGAAAATTGAAAAATTATATCAATTATAATCAATTGAACAAAGGGGACGTAACTAGACAAATATGAAAAGTCCTTATTTAAAGGGTAGTTTCCAGATTTGAAGGAGGAAATTAAATAGTCAAGTAAAATGATTTATAATTCCAAGGCAACAATCGTAATCAATCACCTAGATTCTGTTGAAATTCAACAAGCTAGTTCCAAGCCTTGAGACATTTGATGGACATTCAACAAGAAAAATTATAATGTAAGAAGTCCTAAAATATTCAAATTTTTCCGCATGGATAGAGATTGTTAGATTTTTCTTCTTACATCTTTTTGAGACCTCTACAACATGAAATTCAATCGACTCAGACGTGGATTAATCATGGGAGATTTTGATTCTCTTTGATTGTAAAAATTGGTATTTTCTTCTTAATCACTAACATTTTCAATCATCACTGTTTGGAATTGAGATTGATCCTCATTTCTCTTTTGTTCTGTTCCCCTAAGATTTATTAGAGCACGAGCATCCTCGCTAGCAATTGGTCTGTTTACTTAATATGGTTTAAACTTATTCATTGGTTCAAGCAAAAGTCTAAAATAATTGGTTCTAGATGGCAATCATTAATGAAAAAAAGTACGCTTCATGGAAAATATATCAAAAAGTATTAAGGAACGAGAATGTATGAGCGCTGACTCATTTTCATAATAAACCTATGTTAATATAGAGAATACCAAGAACTAGATGTTGATGCATCACGATTTTTTCTCTTTTTCTTTTTTGAGAACTTGGAAGTTGCAGAAAATGATAAGATGATGAGTGAAATTCTAGATATTTTCAAGACTGCGGCAAGATTTATTCTTAATTGGTTTTAGGAGACTCACCCTAATTAGATATGATTAGGAGCTTGAAAAAGTAAGGAAAATTATCCTTAATGAAGAATTGATTCTATGAAATATTATTTAGCCTACGTGACATGAAAAAAAACCTCGATTTCCTTGTATAAAATTCATCATTCGATGAATTGCCACATGTTTTTAGAATGTATTGTATATTTATAAGAAAATAATCCAACCTATGAGAAGAGGAAGCTAGAACCCCACTTTTTATTGGGAGGAACAAATTATGAATATAATAGCCCCGCATGAAAAGAATTAGAAAACTGTGGGATGGATTGCCTAATGAGCAGTGAAAAAGTGGTATTGAAGGAAGCAAAAGAACAAACAAAAATCACCACCACAAGATAAAAACTATAATCTATGGTTTTCACACCACGACCACATATCCCACGCTCATTTGTTTGTCATACATGACTCAACCTAGTTAAGACACTGTGTGACTCCTGCCTTTACCTCCTCCTAACGTATGGCTCACATGGGCAACGAGGTACCTCTATCTTAATCCTCCTTTTATAGGACTAGATGTAATTGTGTGTTTATTTGATGTCTACCCATGCATTGTCCAATAAGGCCATTTGATGTTCACTAATATATTAATTTTGCTAGGTTCTCGTTGTTATATTACAACATTAAGTTACCTGTTACTATTATGTGTAAGGAGCGAGGTGGTTGTGTGTACTAACATATAAATCATCGCATAGCAAGGGATCGGGAATCATATACAAGATTGTCGCTAGTTCACGTGTCATCACATGACACCACAGAGGACTTCACATATATATAGCTTCTCCATATCGGGTCGTCGCTGGTATATACAGTTAGATATATATGAACAAATATGCTCTTTACATATATAGGTCACAAATATGCAAGCGCATCATTACAAGGATTATGACCGCCTAAACTTCACTATTAAATATCATTACCAATATCATCGCCACTTCATTTGCAATTGCAAATTTAGCTAGTAAGGTCACTATTCAAATGCATCATATGTTGTACTTAAGCTACAGAGAATCATACAAACCACCGCAATTTATAGCAACTTTATGTGCAATTGTGGTAAAGCATTTAATTTAAGTAATTACAACATGAAAAGTCTTGTTAATTTTCAGTCGTAGAATCTGCTACTCGCCATGGGGTCTAGGAATCGCTATAAACAACCAAGAAGAACCGCAACGCCATAGGTTCTTCTCGTCTAAAGAAAAAGAAACATTCAATATTATATTATCAAGGTTGTTTCGCTTACTTGCACCACCTCATCAATGGGATATCCTTGTTCAACATCAACCCCTGCTATTGTGTATGATCTACTACATATTTTAAGTTCTTCTACCTTAAATTATTTCCGGCCTACAACAAGAAGTGAACCAATTGGCGAATTTGGTGTGTCCATCTGTTAAAGTAAAACTTAATGGATGTGACTTGAACACCATATCGTTTAATAGTAAAGATCATTATTATATTTTTTTGCCCAAAGTTTAGACTATCACATGCCATATTTGTTTTCTACAATTTTTGCGCTTCTACATATGGAAAATGATACAATGCATGTTATTTATTATTTTTTATGAAATCGTGCAATATTGCTCAATTGATACTTTATTCGCTGTTGCATAAATAATTGATTTCCATGAAAATAGATGGAACAAGAAAAAAAAAAAAAAAAAGACTCAAGAATATAATCGTGGGTTTCTATGAACATATAGATACACTTAGAAATGAATAACGATAGCAGAGAATAGAAAATTTTGTTTCCGAGATGAATCACGCAGAAAATATATATTTATGGTAGCATAGAAAAATCGTGTGGTTGTGTGTGGTTGACTCAGATTTAAACGGACATTACGATTATGGAACAGTAATGTTGATATCAGTATGAGAGGGATAAGAGAGAGAGACGTTCAACATATGGTCCTAGAGAGCACATGGGCCACACTTTGCGGCATCAAGGGAGGCAATGGCTATCCCCAAGTTCTACTCCAAAACAAGCACTGAGTTTCATGCCAAAGAGATAGAAGGGAGAGGAGATATGTGAGTCCAACTGGCAGTAAATGCTATGAAAGTATTTAAAAAGAATGTTCGATATGATAAGAGTGGTCAGCATAAGAGAGATCTTACTTTAAGTTATGTTGATGACAGCGATACCAAACCTGTTTTGTTAGTTTTGAGCTATCCTTTCTCTACATTTCGTAATCGTTTCTCATATATGAACTTTTCTTTCTGTAGGAACTAATAACCGTGAAAGATAATAATGAATGGTCGCATAGAAAATACCATCCAGACATATTTACGATGAGTAGATTTCCGCCTGTAGTAACGCTCCACTCGATTTAATTAGGGGTCCGTTATTGAATCATCGTGTTAATTTATAACCTTGCTTTAATCCTTTAAATCCTTCTTTAGGGTCGATAATTTATGCATCGCTTCAAACCTGCTGCTAAAAATAGAATTGGTTTTATGATTTTGTGACTTTAAACAAGTCTTTATTAAATATAGCATGTTCCATATTTATTTATATTCAATGAGCAGTCTTTTACATGATGCTTCAATAGAGTTGATAATTACTGCTTCGTTATTTAAATTTGTACAACAATATTTTCTTAAAACCCAACATATTTTTATTGAATATTAGTTAAAATGATTAAGTCGTTGGAATAACGATAAGACTGATTTAATGCAAGATCATGTTTTTTTTCTGAATCGCATTTGTTTGTTTCGATATTGTAAATAATGATTTGTTTCACGGTCATTTTGTTTAAATCGAATGCTATATGAAAACGTCAGGATCATGTACCAAATATCAAGAATATGTGCGTTGGCATCAATATGTAAGTATGATTGCACCTTGTCCAGCATAGAAAACCTAAAATGCGCGACAGCAATTGAAGAACTTTAACAACAATCACAATATCTGGAGAGATTCAAAACTAAATTGCAGCATCAACATCAGCTAAATATTAAATCAACATTAACAAAAGCAACTTTATCAACTAAACTAGTAAAGAGTACCCAACAATTAGCCAACATTATAACGCAACATACGAAAATAAAAATTATTAGTCTGATGTGGATTAGTATAAATCGAAAATAAACACATCCCACACTCTCACATGCAACAAGTACGATACATGCAGACAACTTTCTTCGCTTTTAAATAAATCCAAAGCGTCATGATCAGTGGAATTAAAAATATGCAAAGTGAAACTGGTGGAATTCAAATGTATACAAGGTACAATCGCAGATACAGATCATGAAACAAAATGTAAGGCTAGTGCCTATTATTACTACCATAGATAAATTCACTAGGTGGTATGTTCGTGGATGTACCTTTTCTTTTGCCGCATTGTTTGTTGAATTACCAGCATATTATCTCTTCGCTTATTATCTCACTAAAGTATGCTAAGAGTATTCGCCATAAATTTTCTTCACCAAAAACCAGATGATGTTGTGCCATCACAATACCTCCAACTTCTAAAATATTCGCAGTAGAAATGCCATTATTAGTGAGTAGTTAGAATCATGATACTATTATTACAAGCATACAATATTAGCAATCGCTACAGTTATATTACCAGCAATCGCTTTAACCTAATGATGCGACCTTAATTGCTATGTATACCATGCATAAAACCTTTTCATTGGAATTAGCACTAAAGGCGAGCAGAAAATAAATTTAATAGTTATCTTATTTAGACAGCTTTTCGCTAAATACTTTCCATGTGGCTTAACGTTGCAGCACCGAATGCTTGGTCTTTAAAAGTCGTACATCTCCATACTCTCAGCCTTAAATATGCAGACTCCATTTATATTCCGTAATGCTTCTAAGACCGACATATGTTCTCAAATGCTTTCAGACTTCCGTGTTGTAATATGGTTTTCGCTTTCAATATCACAAGACCAATATGTTTCTACATCGCAAGACCAACGATGATCTCCGTAAACGCCAGATCGTAATGGTTTGTCCAACACGCAGATTCGATGCGTTTTCTAAACGCTATTTTTATGATAATACTTCAAAAATGTTGCCATATATTAAAACATTTTCGTTGGTGATAAAATATAAAATTGTAGGCTTTCTTCACACATACGCTAAAGTAATGTGAATTTTGACCACAGGTACTAGTGACTGCATAAATGTACTATTTGTTTTAATTATCATCGACACTCACTATTACTGAGGTTATCAACACCCAATCTATCATCTCTATCATAGATTATAGATGTATAGAAAATATAATTATCTTCCCATTTATTAATATTTTATAATAAAAGCTATATTTGCAACCAATTATTAATTTCTATGATTCATTGCACTTATCTTTATAATATATATATGTATGTCAATGACTAAGTTTTTGCCCATATTCAATGGTGATGAAATTATTGCACATATTCAAAACATCTTTCAATATCAATGTTATTACTTTCAACTTCTCGTATCTTTGGATAGTCCAAACTTTAAGGCATTCCAAAATGTTCAGTGTGTCACAACAAAAACACTATCGATCATTGTTTTATATAACACTATCATATTTCTATGTCGTTAATCGGCTCAAGCTTCAAGGTATCTTGGTGGAGGGATTCCTGGTTGATCAACATGTAGTTGTCACATAGTCTTTGCTTGCTATAAAGTATCACTTATCATCCAAACCTTTGTATTTTTAGTGTTGCCATTGTCTAATATAGAGGAAAAGGTCATAAAGATGACACTATGACGTAGTCCTTCCATTGCCTATTCCTACGTCATAACACGACAGAAGCCTTTGACAAATTATTATATTCTGGGGTAACAATGCATTTTCTTATATTGAAGTTAACTTACATGTACCTTGCTTTAATACCTTGTATATCATGTGTAGCTTCTTTGATGTTTCAAACCGTAATAAGTATGAATAGACTTAAAATATTTAGATTCAAAACCTGCATCTTTTAGAATCAATTGTTTAAATTATTCATCTTTATACGTAAGCAACAACAGGATGACTGAATTGATGACCAAAAATAAACGTGATTTGGGTGGCACATAAGACAGAAAAAATAAATATCCGCAAATCGAAATAGGTATTATGTTCACACAATCAGAGATGACTCAACAAGATTGCTGAGTCAGGAAACAACATATTTTGGGGAATGTTCAAATAGTCCGTTGCAGACATAAAAGACGGCCAGAAAGTTTTAAATACAATAATCTAAAAGGAACTTAAGACTTTCACGTCTTTAACAACTCATCTCATTGACAGATTCGTAGCCCCAAGGATTGAAATAGTTCCTCACTTCATAAGACAGAAAATAAATTCAAAGGATTAGAGGATGTTCCACAAAGGAGTGGCTTATGCTGCCACCTCGAAACGCTATCAACTCACTATGGCCTTATTTAGAGCTAAACTGCTGGGTAAAATGTGATACCACCAAAACCTTTTCATGCTTAGTAATAAAGTCTCAATGAGGGCTGAATATAGGAAGAAAAGTTAAACAAGCTCAATGATCAGTGAATATCCCTTAAATATTCATCGACGGTATGACCGCGTAGACAAGGGTGTCACTGCACTATGTCATAGTGGTTATTTAAATTTATATGTATTTTAGCCTTTATGGCCCACTTTGCTAGTTTCTATAGCCTTTCAGTTTCTATGAACTATTCAACAATGAACATATCGTCACAGAGAAATTCCATAAAAGACGATATCTTATGTAACGTAAGTATACCTTCAATTAAGAACCAAACGTATACTAAGAACAAACAAGAAATGAGACGTGCAGACAAAGAAGCAGCTTCAAAATATTAAAGAGGTTGTTAATGCTGAAACTTACACGTATCAAGACCTGCCTGTCAGCAGATGCAAAGGAATATTGGGCCACACGAGAGAGAGACGAAGCCTGTTTCCATGTCGTTAACTCGATAGCCGCCCGATAGATTTTCCTACTTGCTGTTTCGCCATTTGTGTTTAATAATTACAGACTTTTAATATGTTTTCTATAGTATAATAGATCCATATGTATACATGTGAGCCTAATTATTCATATTCATAATTGAATGTGTATATGAAGCTAATTAGACATTTAATGAAAACTAAAAAAGATGTCCATGTATAAAGGTATTTAATTTATAATTTTTCGGTATTTAAGAGAATAAAAAGAAAAAATAGTAAGTCGAGACTTCACTGTTATGCAAGGCTCTCTAACTCTTTTCATAGATAAGAACCTACTAAACTTTGCTGATGTTCTCACTAGTATCACTGATGTTTCTAATTTTTCTACGAACTCCATATTTTTCACTTATACGAAAGATCTTATGATCGCTACATCATTGGTAAAATATCCATTTTTTCATTTCTAATTATCGAAAACCCAAAAGGATTTGATTATAAGAAATGGAAACCAACCCATCACAATTATGATTTTCACAATGTAGTGCTTGGTGTGACCAAAGTAAGCTAATTTTAAGAAATAAAACCAAATACTCTAGCATTACTATTAACTCAGAAGGAAAAGCCGCCACGATTCTGGAGCATACCTTTTACTAGAAATGAAACCAAAATGCTACAATGGATTAAAGATAAAGTTGAACACTGGAAAGGGAAGGTTATTAATAAAGATGAAGTTGAAATAATTAAAAGGTGTTAAGGTTATTTTGACAAAGATGAAGCGAAAACTGAAAATAGAAGGCGCCATTTGGAGATTACACTTATTTTTGCTAAATTTTATATAATCATTTGCTTATTTAATTTAAAATTTTTGTCGCCACAAGAGGTGTTTCGTGGACCTCAGAATTGGAACTGTTATCAACAATGTTGTGGTGTGGATATAGGTTTAAACAAGAATGTAAGACCAGGTATTGTAGCATTCGCATGTCATTAGGTGGAATTCAACTTATACGAATGAAGTAGGCAATCGCATTGCAGATTCCACTTAAATTCAGTAGTTGTGGTGAATGAACAAACCACTAAAATTGCGGAACTAATTTTAACTTTATAAAAAAGAAACAGATTACTATCCTGCTAATCCTCCATTACATTTAGCAGTGTCATCCCTGATAATTCAATTACAGGTGCTTCCGTCAATGGTTATGATGTGATACAAAAATCGAAAGTTATCCAACAGATATGCTATCAGACAACGAAGGAAGGTTACAAGAAATTACAGCCAAAAGAAGGTTTATATTTCTACATGAACGTTAGTATAAGATGTATCCTTCAAGTACTAGAGTTATTATTTGCAGCTTTTTCTCATAAGTTTTATTTTCATTATCCCAATTTCATGCTATACTAATAAAACTCGGAATTGATCCATTAACGTTTTTCTTGTTGTACAAGAAAGCTGACGTGGTAATTAAATAAAGAAAATTAAAATAGCAGAATAAAATATTAATAAACAAAATATTAGTAATTTTCACATAATCAAATATCAATTTACTTTATTTTAGTTCCTCGCTGTAAATAGACCAATAGCTAATACTTTTGTAAGAACGAATTATCTTCAAATATTTACATTATCATGATATTTTTGTAATCTTTAATATAGAATAAAGTCATGACTTTAATTATTAAAGAATAAAATTAAAATTCATACAAATTTCAATGATCAAGAAAAGCTAAAGTTAACTTGACAAGGGAACAATTGTAATTACACAATTTTAATTTACGGTTTAAAATTTAGCAAAGACTCATGTTAATAGTTGCGCTTTCTTCATAAACTCCATTCTTTACTCGTATTTCCCGTTGTTCTGCAGAGGGAATGACCTTTAGTTCGTAGGCTGTATCACTCACTTACGTCAACTTTGTACCTTTTTTTTTTTTTTTTTATCTTTTTTCATTCTTAACCATGGTGTAGTTTCTTTTTTGGAGAAGTCTGCCAAGTAGCCAATCTTTTCATAGAAGAGTTGTTAATGGACAAATTTTATACAATGTTTGTTTTTTCACCGAGACTTTCTCATTGTTGAGGCTGTAGCGCCCAGGCTACTGAGGTTTATTGCCAGTACAGAGGCGCTGCATCGTGTTAGGCTCAAGCTCGAGTGCTCGGCACGCCTTGTGGCACCTCCTCCTGCCACCCACCCAAGCAATTTTCTTCAACTCGTCTCCCATCTAGATTACAGTAAGAAAGAGTGAAGCAACCAAGTCTATTAAGAAGTTGGAGATACCTACTTTCTACCTCAGATTCTAATCCAAGTAGCCCCCCGTTCAATGGATGTGTTCGTTAGTCAGCTTCACCCATCTTGCCTTTCTCCTTTAAATCCACTTAGAATCGGGGTCATGATCCTGTGGTACCCTGATTAAGAATTAACGCCACATCTTTATTTTTTGTAGATCTGAGGTTTTCTCGAATTCTTCTCAAAGACGTATATGTATTCATCAAAGGTACTTGCCTTTACTAGAGTGGCCCCCTCGTCTTTATTCAACAAATTTATTTATGATTTTTTTGATCATAATGGATAAATGCATGTCCTTATGTAGGTCAAACAAAACTTACCATCGTTGGGAACTGACTTTCTTGCTAATATTTGCACGTTTTTGAACGATAAGTTTCTAGCAAATAAAAAGATTTTATTATGACGAGGTTAGACTGCTAGGAAGTAGATTTAGAGGGATTCTTAAAGTCATCAAAATCAACAATGATACCGACTTACAAGAAAAACTAGATTATGAGAAGCATTTTCAAAGTTAAAATAAGTAGAAATTCCACGTCATGCGCTACCACAGAGGATGCCCGTCTAATGTTGGTAGGGCTAAAAGGTAGGAAGAGGCTGAAAATTGTAGTATATTTCAAGATTTTCACAATTAGCGTGTGTCCAAATGTAGAAATTCTGCTAATAAAAAGCCCTCGCTCAAAGATCCTCTCTCGCACGGGAGCAAGAAAATAAATTTTCTGCCAAGCTTTCCTGTAAATGAGAAGACCTTTGTCAAGATTCAGAAAACAGGCTTTCCCCTGAAAAGGCAGTACTCACTTTCTTATTCTTTTTCTATGGGATAAAAGGTGCAGAGAGCTCCAAAGGAAACATCATAGAAGTGAGGATGAAGAGAAAGAACTGCATGTCTCGAGGAAGAAGGGAAATAGGAGGATCCTAAGCCCTTTAAGAAGGAGATCCACAAGAGGCTGCAGCAAGACGATCAAAGAAAAAGAGAGCAGAACATATTAAAGATAAGTCAGTGGCAGACAACCTTGAGAAGTTTAGTTACAATGGAACCTCAAATATGGTGAAACTACCCCAAGGTTTCATGGTGTAGGAGCCCACCTGAATGATAAATGGGGATAGCAGCTCGAGCTCTTGAATCGTAGAGGCATATGGTGCGAATCAAAGAAGAAGTTGGTCCGAAGTTTACTATGATAGAAGCTCGACATACTTACTTAGGAGACCAAAATGGAGGACATCACTTGCAAAGATGCAAGTAAGAAACTTCAACAAATGTGAAGCGTAGCAATTCACTTCCCCGAGGGGTCATGGTACAATTTTCTGGGAATGCTACAAGTTTTCAATTATTTATGACCCCCAACTTGCTGGTCGTTATTAAAAAAAATATTTAATGTCACAAAAGAGATTTTATTCTTTCAATGTATGTCCCGCTAACGTCAGAGAAAAAATCATTAATTTCATACAACCACATTTCGTAATCGTAGGTTACCGTTATTGCTTTGGCGAGATTTCAACTTAATTTTCTTTCAACAGATAAGAGAGACATAATGAATAATGGAGATCTTATGAACCAAATAATAAGACCAATGGTGAATTTATCCACGATCGTCAATTCATAAGTAACACTGACCAACAAAGAGCAGGTCCGTTACATTTGCCAGACCCGGTCATTATCTCTTCATCCAAATTTTCTCTTTTGCCAGATTAGATGGGTCAGAGTTCATATTCTCGTTGACCTTCCCATCATAAACTCATATCAAGCGAGTCTTTACCGCTGATTTTGCCGAGCGACGGTTTAGCCTCTTCTGGCTGGCGAGCCGACTATGCAAATAGTCGGGCGACACGGCGTGCCCCGCCTACCTTCTTTACATGGGGAGAGAAATCAGAAGAGCAAAGTTATTTCAAAAGTTAACAATCTACCAATGGCCAAATGTAAAGTGAAAATCTAAATCATTATGAGCAATCATCATTCCTCCAAAATAAAAGAGCTGAGGATACAAAAGAGATTCTCAGACAAAGAGTCTGTACTTCCAGCAGAAATTGAAGTATTCCGCCTAGTTGAAGAAGAATATCGAGACTTACTTATTCAAGTCTTTAAATTTCTTTAAAGTAGGGATAAATTTTTTCACGAGCAAGTTTAGTAAGGAAATTGACCAACCCCTTATCAAACTGGTTAGGCCTGATATTCACAATAGACTGTAACATCATGAGCAAAAAATTTAAATGAAATAGTAAGAAAAGAGATATCAACACCCAGAAATTACTATTTATAGGAACTCAAATACATTACACAAATGAAATACCTGGGATGATATAAAATGAAACAAAATCTCTTTCTATATATATGGAGTCCATAGTCAAATAATAAGACCTTTATAATAATGTATCTGCTTTCTTCATCAACAATAATAATGTGATAGCACAGAATAATAATATAATATTGGTGGTACAATAACAAAAATAAGGGCTACATCAACACAATAAGGCCAAGACCATTAATGATAGGACCAACATGCTCTCCTTCTTCTCGCTGGTGTTATCTCTAACGTTGATTACGTTTTCGATGCTTCAAGACAATTTTCATCTCCTTCATGAAATATCTACGTAGTATTTTATTTCATTTTCATTGAGATATTTTTGCATCAATACCTTCTATTTCTTGTAGTTTTTTCTTTGCGACTCGTCACAACTTTTTTCAGTGTCATGAAGGATTCTTCTCATATTTATTAGATTTTACACCGTGGCGTTGTTATCTTGAGAGTTAAGAACTTGAAAGCAGTTGATGCTTGATGATCTTTCCACTAATTTATCATCCATATTGCTATTTGATCCTTCAAACCATCCAACCCTAGCTTCTATTTTCGCTTTTGAAACCATCTATTTTTATCTTTCGCTGTTCTCATAAACATTTAAACTTGTTGGCACTTCTCTGGCACCAGAATTTTAGATATCTCTATACCTACCTTCTTCTTCATAATCACTGTGTTAGATTTTTCTTGTTGCTTTTTGAGGAGCGATATTGAAATGAAAATATTCTGATTGTGTTTTCTTCTGTATCTGAAATTCAGCAATTGAAGTGCAGTTCTCTAATTATTCTTGAAAAAAGCAGGTTCACTCGTGATGGATTTAAGACAAAGCGGTACTAATTCTCGCAGCACAAGGGATTTAATTATGGACTGCCTAAAGAGAGCAAAAAACCGTACATTTTATTGCTTTCGTCTTTGTTCCCTAAAATTGATAGCCAAGAAACTACAGTCTGTACTTTGTGATTAATTTTACCTTTATCAACTATCGTCTAAGTAGATAAGGAGCGCTTGAACTTTTTCACCCATCACCTCTTTGAGATGAAAATTAAAGAGAGAGCCTGAAAGCACCACTTATGAGACGGTACTAAAATATTATAATCCATATCTGAAAGTTTTGAAGAATTTCTCAAGATTTTAGCTTTTGGGCTCATACGAATTTCAGATTCTAACCTTGGTGGTGAAAAATTAAGAAAATGTGAAAATTCACTTAAGGACCGTTTAGAGCTTGAAAACAAAATACACCACAGATGATATCTTCCGCAAAAATATTAAGAACAAGTTCTTGAAATTTTTGAATAAAATTTTCAGGATTTCAGTTTAATTCCTAAAAGTACCTTCAGTTTTTCAATTTTGAAAAAAATTTATAAAGGAAAATTTACTACGACCGTTGGAGTGCAACAAACCTTCTGTAGAATCTTAAAGTCGATAATGTAAATGTTATAAATCCACCTCCAAAAATAGAAGAAAAAAGAGATATCAACGCCTAGAAATAAGCCACTTCGAGGGGGAAACTCAACACATTACAGCATAAATGAACAATTTTGGATGATACAAATGAACAAAACCTCTTCTATAGTATAGGAAATCCATGGGAAGGTTAACATACTTGGGGCCACAATGTGTCCTAGCCATCACCTAACAACAATAAATGTGAGGGCACACACAACAATATGAAGAAGGTGGCACAATAACAACAATAAGTGGGGGCTACACTAACATAATATAATATATTTATTATTATGGGACTTAACACATCAAAAGAGCAAACTTTTCTTTCACTACAAAAGCTCAGAGAAGAGGATACATTCCGATCAATCTTTATTGTTGGACGTGTTCTCTCTATTTTCATCCGAGATGAATCACCTTTCAGAAGCTAAAGCATGAAGAATGAAGTCATGATTTTTTTATGTGACCTTGTCAGTTCTGGTCGACTTTATTTTACTGTGCTTCAACTGTCGGTCGATTATGAAAATATCAGCTTTGTCCTAAAACTTACATGTCAGAAATTTAGGCGCATCACCTGCTGTTGTTCTCTCTCTTCCCATTCCTAAAAATAAGAGTTCTAAGGATGGAAGTTTATCTAAAGTTTAAAAATATTGGCTTAATCTTATCATTTTTATAATAATGTAAATAAAAAAAATTATGACATTTTTTCAAAAATATTTAGGTTTGAATTATTTATATTAGTATATATGTTGCAAATTTTAATATTTTTAGGTAAAAATAATTTTACATAAAATTTTCGCTTAATCAATTTCAAGAAAAAAATGGAAATTGCCAATCTTTTTTGAAAAGCATGGAAAAATTAGCCCACCGCAAATATTAGCCCTTTGCGCAAATTGCCTCATGAGAAAGGAGTCTAACCTTCAACAAAGCCACCTTGATCTTGCAACATTGGGCACAAACCCATTTGCAAGTATCTTCTGCCATCAGACAGCTCATCCTTCAAAATCATTCAGAAAATCATGATGCTCATCTATGTGAAGTGATTATAGTACTTTCCTGGGATATTTGTCCAAGAGGCAATCCACTCAAATTTCATGGCAACGGAAAGGCATGGTTGCTCAAACTTGATTAAAGGCAAATGTATTTGATCGCAGTTAGGTATGTTTTCACGAAAGTTCAGCAATGTTGACGGAGAGCTTTATAAATTGGATCATCCAAGCTGCATTCAAAGTTTTGGGATTGCTCTTCAGTGAATGAAGTAATAATAATTTTTCAGCTGCCAAGAGGATTTAGAAAGTGGAAGTTTTCACCTTCTCGCTTTTCTTCAAGCTCAAATTCTCGCTTTTATTTAGACAAGAAGGCTTGAACAAGATTAATATCACTCGCTTTGTATAATAAAAAAAAGAGAGTCTAAAACGCACTAATTTATTCCTTTTCTTTTCAGCTTTATGACACTGTTGGGTGCATCGTCAGGTTTATGGTTTATCGTTAAAAGGTATTCCCATATTTTGTAGAGTTTTCGTAATATTATTAAACACGAATGCCACATCTATTGTTTGAAAATTTTCACCCGTACCGGGCCACTGTAGCACTTGTGAAATTTTATAATACCTGCTGCCGTTATTCCTGACATAATGATGATTAGCGCTTGAGACAAGCAACGTATTAATATAATTGGTCATAGCTTTCGGATGACTAAAAATTGTCGACGACGTATACTTTTTCTTCGCCGCTTCAAACGTTGCCACTTTTCTGACGTTTTATCCGGCCGCATCAATAAATGGTCCACGCTAATGCCGCTTTTCCACGCTCGAACTTTCGCCACCACGACACGTCCGGGAAGACGTGAATTAAGCCCGACGTTTTTTGATGCCAGGCTTCTTCGACGGCGAAATCGCTACCTCCATGGAAATGTGTTAGCCAGACGTAAGCCAGCGCCCATGTTGTAAAATGGTTTACCTGACGCGAACAAACTGGTTGCTTTTGAACGCCGCCGCCTGACGCTTTTGCGACTGCCGCGCGCGCTTCCGGAATTTCTTTCTTGCATCGAGTTCACCTCCTGATTACGCAGCATGCTTTCATACTTACGTGTTCACTTAAAAATGAAACTTTAAAAGAGGAAAAATGTTGTTTTGAATATATTATATGAAGTAAAACAATCCATGAAGTCATTAAATTTTCACATCTGAAGATTGGAACCCAAATATCCATCCAGAAAAGTGGAAGTCCCACCCCAGACAATGATAGAAAAATACCCCATGTCACATACAGGGACTTGATATAAAACCCAGTACCGGTCCACATGGAGATTATCGACAATCTGAGAAAGCATCCAAATATGCCCGAGGCATCTATAAGAAAGTGAAATAGCAGTATGTAGAATAGTAAAGCAACAGATAGAGTACGTACCGACGTACATTGTTCCAAATACAAATTAAAGTACCCAAAATCCTTGAACAGAGAAAAACACTAATCATGTGAGGAGTGTGATATGTCCAAAATATAAAAAAACCATCAGACCATATCAATAAACCAGCAACATAGACCAGCATCGCTAGTTTTGAAGGCAGAGTGATAAACATTAATCATTTTTTTTTCACAAGAGAAAAAATGTTGTTTTGAATATATTATATGAAGTAAAGCAGTCCATGAAGTCATTACATTTTCACATCTGAAGATTGGAACCCAAATATCCATCCAGAAAAGTGGAAGTCCCACCCCAGACAGTGATACAAAAATACCCCATGTCACATACAGGGACTTGATATAAAACCCAGTAACGGTCCACATGGAAATTATTGACAAATCTGAGAAAGCATCCAAATATGCCCAAGGCATCTATAAGAAAGTGAAATAACAGTATGTAGAATAGTAAAACAACAGATAGAGTACCGACGTCCATTGTTCCAAATACAAATTAAAGTACGCAAAATCCTTGAACAGAGAAAAAGGATAATCATGTGAGGAGTGTGATATGTCCCAAATATAAAAATACGATGAGACCATATCAATAAACCAGCAACATAGACCAGCATCGCTAGTTTTGAAGGCAGAGTGATAAACATTAATCATTCTTTTTTCACAAGAGAAAAAATGTTGTTTTGAATATATTATATGAAGTGAAACAGTCCATGAAGTCATTAAATTTTCACATCTGAAGATTGGAACCCAAATATCCATCCAGAAATGTGGAAGTCCCACCCCAGACAGTGATAGAAAAATACCCCATGTCACATACAGGGACTTGATATAAAACCCAGTAACGGTCCACATGGAGATTATCGACAATTTGACAAAGCATCCAAATATGCCCGAGGCATCTATAAGAAAGTGAAATAGTAGTATGTAGAATAGTAAAGCAACAAATAGAGTACCGACGTCCATTGTTCCAAATACAAATTGAAGTACCCAAAATCCTTAAACTAGTAAAACAGGAGCAATTAAGAATTCACTGTTTATAACTAGTTTAGAAGAAAACATTTAGAATAATAATGATTAAAACCAGATTACACTTAAGTACCTTCTGATTTACTCCTTTTCATTAATTATTCAGAAATGAAACACAGTGATATAATAAACAGATATAAAAACTTAAAACACAGGATAGAAATGACTTATTGATTCGTAGTTTGACACATGAATCCTGTAAAAAGTCTCTAGCATCAATTCATCATCCAGCAAGCCACAAAGAAATTTCTCCAACAACACTTTATTCTGAAAAATTCAATGTTACTGCAAAGTATATGAATCCACACTTACTACTCCAATTGATGGAGTATTTATACAAAAAATCACAAAATATCTCATAACAAATTGAGATATTATCTAGTATAACTAATAAGTATTTTACAACAATATAGAGACAGATGGTCTCGTAGATAAGAAAAATGATAACTGATGTTGTGTTGTTTCCTTCTTTTAAGAATGTGCTGGAGGCAGGCCCTATATCTTGGCTTGCTACTGTCCTCTTCAGTAATTCTATGTTGATTATTTCATTTCACTGATACTCTCTAACTGCTCTGATACTCTTTGACCTTTTTTCATCCTTTTATCCTTTTTATCATGATATATTGTGGTAAATAGGCAAAAATTTATGTAAGGATAATTTTTTACAAAAGTTCCATCATTTCTTCCCACCATTGAACTTCTGGCACTCTGGTCCTTTGCAACTTTCTTAGTGTTTCATCAGCCTCAGTATATATGAAGAAATTAGGCTGATTTGGGAACAAATGATTTACTTCATGCTCAAGATAAAATAAATTCTCCAGTCTGTCATGAAGGTTTTTCCCTGTAGGCAATGCTGCTGTTGATGAACTGGTTGAAGAACTAGCTTGATTATCAGCATATTTGTCCAATTTTTCAACATAACTATCAAGGTCCATTAGCTTATCTTCTGAAACTATAGGACTGGGCAATCCTCTATTTAAAAAAATATTCAATCTTTCTCTGAAGGCAATGATTTCTTCTTGCATATCTGAGCACCTTCGTTCTAAATTCTGTACCAGAGTTCTTTTAGTAAAAACTCTCTTTATTTCCAAAATTGTTCCGGTCCTGTCCTGAATACCAATTTTTGCAAGTTGATTCTTAGTCTGAGTATTCAAAAAATGTATAAGTCTATTGGCCTCTTCTGGCATATTTCCCAACTCTTGTCTTGATCTCTCAATCTCATTTAGAGCCAATTTAACTAAGTTATTATGTTCATCCATTATTTGAATTGAGGAACAAACATCCTTTATTGATTGAATGATATTATCCCAAAGAATATCATTTATTTCTTTTAAAGGTTTCTCCAATGTGAGATCCTTTTCCAATGCTTTGACTGTTTTTTCTAATTTGTTCACTTCTCTTGTTTTATCAGCAACACTCATTTTTGAAAGATCATATTTATGTTCTAGAGTGGCCAATTGTTCCTTTGTTTTGTGAAGCTCTATGGCTTGAAGTTTCATATCTTCCATTGACTTTGTTAATTCATCAGTGTTCAAATTTGCAATGTTGCTCTGTGACAATTCTGTTGGCTGACCTGTTGTTGTTGTACCTATCACTACTCCTGCTATAGATACTGGAATATTTTCCTGCTTATCTTTTAATGCATTCTCAAGCTCTTTTTCAGTTGCAGTAAGTTGCTCATTCAATTTTAAGAGAAAATCCATTAGTTCTTCCTCAGAATTTTGTTTGATGATTTTTGCAGTCTATGGATGTCTTGAGGCCGGTAACTTTAATTGTTTTCTCAGAGCTGCAATATCATCATCTTTTCTCTTGATCAAAGCTTTAATACCTTTCACATCTTTAGGATTATGACCCAAACCAATGATTATTTCCTCTAAAGTTTTGATTCTATCATCCTTAGCCTGGGAGGAGGCTTTTTCAAGATGCAACTGTATATTAGTATTATCCAAAGAATCCTGCAACTTATGGGTCATCATTGATTTATCTGTCAGAGTAGAATAAATTATCTCACCTGTTTGCTTGTGCAGCTCAATTTGATCTAAAGGATGGATATCCTTTGCTAAGACTTCAAAATTAGTCCTAACGTAATCTGCAGCTGTCTGAGGCTACTGCACCTTGGGCTTCAAATGGATCATTAACATCTTACCCTGTTGGATGTCATAAGCTGACATCAATATTTCTTGATTTTTCGGAGCCATCTTCAAAAATTGGTTGTACACTTGAAGTCTAAGTGGATCGTTCCTGGCCTTTATATTGATGAATGTTCTTTTGATGTCCCAGGCAGTTTTTACTGGAGGTTTGAAAGAAGATATTTCTACACTTTGTTGCCTCTTTATTCCCTGTTTTTGAAAATTAGTGGATGTCCCACTACCTGTACTTATTTGCTGACTGTCTTCTCTTCCCTGGCTATCAGCGATTTCCTGAAATGATTCATCTTCTGGAAGGGGAGTTAATTTCTGCCTTTTAACATCTTGCTGTTCAGAAGAGCCACCAATAGGAGTAGTTGTTTCAGCCTCTCTCTTTTTTCCCTTTTCTATATTCAGAGGAGTTTGTAAAATATAAATTTCTGGGTCACTGATCTGAGTAGGAGGAATTTGTCCTTGACCTTGTTCTTTATAAGTCTCTGGTTGCTCTGTCATTATGAATTTTTCAATTATTTGTATATCAGGCTCCTTTTTTTTTCCTTTAGATTCTACTGCTACTGTACTAATCTCCTGCAAATTTTGTTGTAAAGTCCTGGCTGAAGAAGATCCCTGCACCTGTCCAAAATATTCTAGGTCAAGTATCTTTTCAAGATATTTCATTACATTTTCAACATTGACTTGCTCACTATCTTTTTCAACCAATGTCCCCTTTTGTACATTCATCCATATTAGCATATTGTTCTATTTCTGGGATTCTTTGATGGATGTATGGTGACCGTTTATTTTTTATTCTTCTATCATAGATAAAGTTGTTTGGATCATAAGGCACCCAGTAGAAACTCTTTTGTAGTCTGAGATAGTCTTCTAAAATCCTTTCGGCTTCCTTTCCAGCTTCCCTAGAGTTACAAATGAAGGGACCTAATTGGCTCTTGATCCTGAGTTGAGCCTTTTTCTTTGCATTGCAAAAATGAATTATATCTGAATTATTCATCTGCCTGAAATATTCTAATGCAAAGAGTCTCATTGGGACATACTTGGGCGGTTTGAATGGGCATAATTCACATCCATATATCCTGATCTCTGTGTAGTTTTGATATAGGTACCAGTCACCTATCTTGTAATGCTTTGAGAGCTGAAGGATTTTCTTGATTTCATTGTTAATTCTAGGAGGAGAGACTCTTGTCAACAAGGTAGTTGCAGGATGAACAAAAAGGTCGACAAACTCATTATAGGAATAAGGAGAATCAGAGGAATTGTGAGTAATGGCAGACCAAAAGATGACTGACCTAGGATTCCCTTGGGCATCAAGTTTCTTAACATAAAAGGGGAAATTTTCTGACTGAAAGTAAATCATGAGATGATAAATGACAGAAGAATACTTAAATACTCTCTCATTCTCAAATCTCATGAACTGATCATGGATTTTGTCAGCAATATAAGATGCAAAATCGTACTTGACAGCGGGAGGCTGTCCAGGGGTAAAAATGGATAACAATACTAGGGTTAAGTGATCAACATACTCACTAGTATTGAATCCCATTATGGAAGATATCATGTTTAAAATAACTCTACCCTCATTAGTAAAGAAAGTATAACCATAAAGGGGAGGGTTTTTAGGATGATGCTATGGTAACATGAAGGTTTGGCATAGGCGGTTTAACTCTTCATGGGATAACTTAGTAGATTTCTCAAGTAATTCAACCATGGACAGGGGAGAGAGAGCTTGACTAGGTTGGAATTGTAGCATTTCATTTATGGATTGAGCGTTTATTGGGAAAAGGACATTTTGACTTGGGGATAAAACTGCTCGTTGGTTGGAATCATAATTTGCGTAGCAATAATGGATTAACTCAGGAAAAATATGGACTGAGGGGAGAAGGTACATAGGAAGATTTGATTCCCAAAGTCCAAAGATGTCAGAACCATTCAAATAATTGTCTCTGCAGCGGAAAAATATTCGAAGAGGATTCTCACTGAGACACAAGTCCTTAATTTAAAAATCCATATCGGCTAAAGGCAAATAATCCAAGTCCTTGTGAGGGGCATTGATGGGCAC
Organism: Pinus albicaulis; assembly: GCA_034641835.2. Classification (NCBI taxonomy): domain Eukaryota; kingdom Viridiplantae; phylum Streptophyta; class Pinopsida; order Pinales; family Pinaceae; genus Pinus; species Pinus albicaulis. The sequence goes on along the minus strand of CM076580.1, from coordinate 707,861,500 downwards.
GACATTCAGAGCTAAAAGGAACTTCCATTTCTGGTTCTTGTGGATTCAGAAATGGAATTTCGGGGTTTTCGTGGAAAAGGGGCACAATTACCAGTTTTGGGAATATAATTGCAGTTCTAGGAATGAAAAAGACCAAACTGAACTTCTTTTCAGACCTTAGTGCAGAATTAAAACTAAAACCAGGATTTTTTACAGAGTTTAGTAGGGAATTGGAATAAATACCTGTTTACGGGAAATGAAACGTGTTTAAACAGGCGTTGGTTATGACAGAAGAACCCTGAAATACTTGGCTTCAATTCTCTTCAGCAAGGTAACGGTCAGCAAGCGTTAACAGTTGGTTTTTGAATTTTTTTGCATGGAAGACTGGCTAGCGCACGGAACAATGAAAATGACGCAGACGCAATTTATTTTATTTACAAAGTAAAAAGGATGGCGGGTTTTGATTGATGACGTCAGCATGTACGATGGTTTTGTCACAGAGAGATAGGAGCGGATCTTTGTTTGGGCCGCTTGCGGAGTGGAAATCTGGACCCGAAAAATATTAGGGCGAATTTGATAAGAAATTCGTGTCACAACTCTCCCTCCGTACGCCAGCCCAACTTCGGACCCAAAAAATATTAGGGCGGAATTCATTTGGTTTTCACGTCACAAAATTGGCCGACGTCAGCAGGCTATTTTGGAACGTGAATTTGGCTTGAATTATGGTTTATCACCATTTGAAGTCCGACGGGCTCAACGCGAATTACATTTTCTATTCCTAGGTGGCTAGAAGAAGCTTGCCATAATGGAAAAATGACAATAGTACTAAACAAAAACTAAAATTTATAAAGGATGGGATGAACTCTATGGAGCATTGGGAGTGAAAGAGAGATATACTTTGGTGCAAATGTAGAATATTTTTATGCATGCAAACATATTTGAATAAACAAATATTAAGGGATTCCCATGTCTCTCTGATGGTAGGACGCAGGGTTCCTTAAAACATCTCAAAGGATCAAAAAATATATTTTTGTAAGGAATGAAGAAAGATATTCAAAATTTTGTAAGAGAAGGTCAGGTTTGCATAATAAATAAAAGAGAGATAGTAAAATCTCTAGGGTTACTTCAACCATTCCACATGTTGGTGTCCCGTGTTTTGATAGTTTGGCAAATCAAAAGACAAGGCAACATCAGAACCAATCTTTAGAGTTCCAGGATCTATTCCTCTTGTTCTCAGAGAGGGATCTCTCAAATATTTGTTTGCAAAGGTTTATCTTGTGTGCTTTGATTATGGATTTTAGACTAGTTATTAAGTGCAGATGTTTGTTTGGTTGGTTGGTTGGATTGAATTGATACAGCAGAACATAAAAGGTCTAGGAAAGATAGAAAGAAAGAGGAAATGCCAGCTTCATTGGATATAAACTTATAAATGGATATGGGATATCAAAGGGAAAATCTAACTTGGCCACAGGATCCTTTTGTTTTTGGAATGAGATGAACATTAATGATTTGGAAAGAGAAGTTTAATTCTCAACAAAGGGGATTCAAGAGCATAATTTTAACAATAAAGAGCTTTTTGATAGACAGGGCTAACCATGAAATCTTCAAATCACACCTTTAAGAAAATAATGATTTCAAAACAACTTTTAAAATGAAATCTAAGATTCGGGGAACACCCTATTTCCTCAAAGATTTTATTTCAAATGACTTAGAAAACATAAAATATTCACTGATAATTGCAGTCATAGAAGAGGGAAAACCTAAATAACATATATGATCACAACTATAAAGACCTTCAAAACAATTTTTCAAGCAATGACAAAGGGCAAGATCAAAACCGACCTCTCTGACTAACTTAAAAAAATGGTACTTCAAAGGGAGACTTCAATAACAACTTTCAAGTGATAGCAGACAAGCAGGGAGAACCATAAATCATGCTGAAACCAATTATTTGAGCTATTATAGAAATACACGAGCATGAAGACTAAAGAGAAAGTTTAAAGCCTCTAAAATACTTCAGCAGAAGAAAACATAAAACAGTGAAGGGTGAACAAGTCTAAGGTACTTCCAAGAGTCATTTCGTAGCCTAAAACTTTCAACCTACTGTAGTAAGAAATTATGGAACATAATGAAAACAGGGGAAAAACATAAACAGTTCAGAATACTTCACCAACAGCCAAGCTCATGGATCCAATGATAGAGCCTTCTTAGGGACAAGCATGTGAAAACATCATCAAGACCTCCAAGACTTCAATTTGTTCTTCAACTTCAAAATACTATGTATTTATTTCAGAGAGTTTCAGCATTACAACTTGTGATCAACAACAACCAACAACCAATAGTTCCTAATCTCCTACAGAAGTATTTATAGGAAGATGAGGAGGTGAGATCTAACAAAATATCTCAAGGACAATTAATACAGAGTGAAGACTTCTCGGCCCTTTGAGAGGCTCGATGGAGAAGTGTACAGGTGGATCACTGTATTAATGTTTTACAATTAATATCAAAGCTCGGTGGGAGCCTTATTTGACTTTGAGGTTCTGCGTAATGTTTGGAGTAACTCTGCGGATATTTTATATTAAACTCCTTTGGCAGAATTAACTTCTTGGCAGCGCTGGAGGTAGATATTTTCCTGAATCAATAATTTCAGCCTCTGTTTTGAATGGTTTGAGGCAACAGGTGGCTCTATGGTAGCCGAGAGGAATCAATTTGCCTCTTGATGTGGCGGTGGAAGCCTTCCTGTCAGTGAAACACTTATGATTTTCTGTTGAATGCGTTTTATTCCTAGGAATTAGGCTTTTGATAACCTTTCTTAGCCGTAATTCCCCAGATCTATCTCGAATCTTCATCTGCTGTGCTTTGTCTTCAAACTTATACTCTCTAACTGTTCTTTTGGATAAAACAGTGTCTTCTCGATGTGCAGGGCCGCGCAGGGCTTTCTATGGTATCGGCGCCCATGAAACACTGATAAAACATTGGACCCAACCCTGTGAATGGTTCCCTTTTAAGGAGTAAAGGCACGAGAATCATCATTCCCGGCCCCTGGCTTTCTTATGGAAAAAAACCATTGAAACCTGCAAAATGAACAAAACGTTAAGAAATCCTGCGTTTTTAGGTTTTAACTACTTCATAGGGTGGGAGAGGAGCGTGGCCGTTGGATGAAAGCATCCAACGGTGGAGATCTGCGCAAAATGGTAAAAGGAGAGTGGGGAGAAGGAAAAGGAGGGGTGATTTTGGGTCGTCCGATCTGGACACGTGGACGGTCCAGATTCAATCGGCAGATTGCAATCGGGGGATCGCAATCGGGGGTGGAGAGTGAATGGAGCGATTGAATCATGCGATGCGATTATGCGCAGACCGTCAATCTAAAATTCAGATCAACGGTGGGAATTGAATCGGGGTATGGCCAAACGGCGGAAAAAATGAATGCATGCGATGGAGAGCAGACCGTCGATCTAATAAATAGATCAACGGTGGAGAACAAGTCGGGGAAGTCACAATTGGAGGGATGAGGAGAAGGGTGCGATTAAAAAACTCCGATGCGATTGCGCGATCGGGAGGGGAGAGGCAATTACGCGATAACCGTTGATCTAGGAATGAGATCAACGGTGGAGAATGGATTGGGGGAGCCGCAATCGGGGGGGAAACAAAACGCATGCGATTAAAATTTTGCGATGCGATTGAAATCACGATGGCCATTTGATCGGCATATGATCAACGACAGGGATTAGCTTTGGAGTGGAGCAATGAAAACTCTTATAATATACGAAAAACCAAAGTTTTTAATATAAATCAAAGATTTACATGGATCGGGGCGGAATATTTATATGTAAAGGGAATAGGCGCTCGATTGCGGGACCTTTGGGTGTCTAAACATGATAGGCTCGGGGCTTTATATATATCAAGGGCAAAATCGTAATCGGAACATTCGGGCCTGGTCTTTCAATCAACCCATTGGTTTGTCCCGATGTGATTGCGCGATCGGTCTTTTTGATCAACCCATTAGATTATTTCAACATGTGACTTAAAGTTTTTTAAAACTTTGGATAAGCGGGTTTTGGGTTCTTTCAAAGGAAAAATGGATTTGGGAATGAAATATTCACAAGGTTTAAGCGCCGAGGGCGGGCTCAAGGTTATATAAAAATAATATGATCGGGGGTCTTAAGCAGCAAGGCTGATCGCAATCGGATTTTTTGGAGTATGGCAAAGACTTGTGCATTTGATTATTTCTGATGCGATTAGCGCCTTGACCTATTAACAAGTGGTTCCAGCCCCAAAGCGTATGGTGGGGAAGTGGTTTAGGACTTAGCCCAAAGGGGCTTAAGTCCATAGTAACGACTTGTATTTTTTATGAATTTTTCATGGTTTTCAATGGAATTCGATGGTTTCGGAATAGTTAAAAAATGGGTTTTTAACTATGGAAAAGTGATTTTCATAAATGGAAGAAAAGGATCTATGAAAACAAGGGAGTTTTTATGGAGAAAAAGGGGAGAAAATGAAGGTTTGAGAAGGGGGAAAATGATGGTCTTTCAGCAGTCTTTCACTTGGAATCAGCAGAATTTTCTGAGTATAAAAGGCAAAGGTAATGAAGATTTTGGACAGAGGCATGAGGCCTTCAAGGAGCCTTCAAGAGCCAACAATTTTTAGTGATAAAATTTGTTCCTTGGAGGCTCAAAAAGTTTTAGCCACCTTTTGGTATAATCAAATATTATAGGTGGCTAACTGTGGCTCCACTTGGGGATAATGCCTTCTTGAAGGCATTAAGAACTTATGACTTGCATTCTGTGGGAGGCTGATCAATTGCCTCATCCATTGGGCTGCCTTTCTTTAATTGAATGATCTTCTTTTGCTCTGGAAATTCTAACAGCCATGAAAAACAATGGATATTTTATCAACAAGCTTTCTACCTACCCAATCCTACAGATCTAACATTTTTTCCTTCTTAGAGTGAACTTGGACTGGAAAACTCTATTCACAACATTTTATTCTTTTGAAAGCAGGAAATCTAATCTATTTCTACTCCTTATTTCTCCATGGACTCAGATTAAACAGTCGAGTCCATAAAATTCTCTACCTATTCTACTATCTGTTTGGGATTAAAGTGTCCAATCAGATTTTATTCTCTAAATATTACAACAGAAATTTAAAAAGAATTCAAGTTAGGATTAAACAGTCTAATTTGATGCTGATCTATGGCATAAAAAAAAGCTGCACATAGATTTTTATTTTGCAGAAAAAACAAAATGGAAGGCTTAGGATCTGAAAATTTAAAGCGCTTCCTTCATATATTTTCACAGCTCTGTTTTGACTTTGTTTGACCTGTTCTTTCTTTTTCTCTGGTTCAGATTTTGAGTTAATTAGAACCAGATTTTTACTTTTTACATTTTCTTGACTCAGAAAATAAAACAAGTGTGAGTCATTTCTCTTTGGAAACTCAGGTTCAGATTTTGAGTTTGTTTGAATCTTTAATTTCTAACCTAATCTATCTACTGATAAGCCAAGATTGAACAGTTTGGCAAATCGAACTCACTATCGTATCAGCAGTAAATTGAAAACTAATTAGTCAAGATTAGGCTGTTTGACTAACTCAAAGTGTGTTTTGCAGGAGTGGCATTTAAGCTTGCACACTTTCAGAATTTATTTCTCTTTTTTTTTTTGGTATGGGGTTGTACCTTTCTTGTTTTAAAATATGCCCTCTTTTCTCTTTTCTATTGTTTTTAGATTTTTCTTTTTCTTACAAGACAAAAATCAACAACTAACTAAATGCTCAAAGCTGAGCTTTATTGCTTTCCTATCTAACCTAATCTAACTTGGAACATTTACATGTTTTAGCTGATGAACTCTCTTTTCCAGTACAACCAATCTAGCAAATGATTCCATGATTGGTCCTTCTTCATCTCCTTGGGCAGGCTGGACATACAGGGCCACTCCCATTCTTTTTGTTTTTTAGCAGCAGTGCTAAATAATCCTCTTTCTTTTGATAATACACTACTCCTAATAACCTTTATCCCTTCTTCAAAGCTTTTCAAGAAATGAGCATAGGGATCTTGAAATAATACCTGGTTGTGAGTGTTTGGAAGATATGTTCCAACCAGGATCATCTCTTCTTTCTCCACTGGACTAAGGCAAAGATTCTTATGAGGAAGAAAAACTTCCTCATCTTCATTATTATCTGAACTAGAGGATTCATCATATATTGCAGTGTTGTCCTCTTGCAGTCCTGGTATGCTCTAATTCAGTGAGCTAAACTCTGTGAAGAGATTATTATATTCTTGAGCAAGGGTGTATTCAAAGGTTTCCTCTTGCTCAAAAACCTCTTCATTACTCTTTTCTTCATCTTCTGAGTAGAAATGCTGCTGAGTCCCAATTATGTGAAAGCCATTTATGATGGACCGAAAAGGATGATTGCGACTTTCAAGCTGACGATGGTGAGAATCATAACACCAATCAAATGTTGGTTGCCCTGCATGATTTGTTTCTTCTCGGAAATCATCATCATCATCAAACTGATTAAATTTTGAAAAATTACCAGAATAAACATTTTCATCATTTAAGCATATTGGGTTATCAGTTTGTTCTTTTAGTTGTTCTTCAAGTTTATTTTCTATTTCAAGACAACAAGATTTAGTAAGTAAATGAGCAGAAGTGTTTTGTTCTAATGGAGGTTTGGAGGTTGGCTGTCTATTTGATATTAGATCAATCTCTTCTTCTATTAAGAGAGAAGGAATTGCCTTTTTGCTTAGGACAAATGTACAACGGTCTTCTTGAGCCTCTTCTAATGGATCTCCATTTGAGTTTGCAGGGGAACTTTGAGGTTTCTCTTGTCTTTCCTGGTCTATCTCAGTTCTGAACAACTCCTCATGATTTTTGTGGCAGTCACTTTGACTGTAAAGTTTACGAGTTGTTTCAAGTATATTGTCAGGATGCCATCCTTTTTTAATAATCTGAAATGAGTCATAACACAACGGAAGAGACTCTAGTTGTGTTGTCTCTTTTCCTATTTTAGATTTTGTAGGTTCAAAATGGCTTATTTTTTCCTCAAGGCACTGCTCCTTATGAGTTTTTGCAATATGGCTATGGAGTTCTCTTAATAACATAATACAAGAAATAGGTAGGCAATGAGGAGTTTCTTGACAACCTTCCTCATTGCTCTCATTGTAACCTTGTTCGTCATACATATTTTGTAGTTCTTTGGGTTTGTAAAGGTTAAGTTTTGTGTTCAAGGTCATTGTATCTTTCTAACCAGTTTCAGAGTCTTCTGCCAGTGGAGTTTATTAGGTCTTTCGGGATTGTGGAGTCGCCAGGTGGAAGATTTTGGAATTTGTTGTCCACCAACAGCATGTTTTGGTTTGCTTGATGCATTCCCAGGAGAGTTTACAAGGACTAGGGAAGTAATAGGCCTACTGGAGGCCAATGGAGTCACCAGGTGGAAACTTTTTAGCTTTTTTTAAGAAGGTAAAATGTTTTATGGTTCCACCACCATGTTTATTAAGAAGCCAAACTGAAATATTTTTGGATTTTTCTGAGTTATTTTGGTTTTATAGGTTTAGAGAGCGTTCTAAGTTTGATTTCGCACTTAGCTAAGGTGTTCAAACAAACAGAGTTACTCTTATGGCTTGGTAACTGGTTCCTTCAAGGTTTGATAAGGGCTAAGGGGAAACCTAAGAGTTACTTAGTTTGTCACTGATTAAATTAAGTCCTATCATGATTACCATTCGTTAGGTAGTGCTTGAAGAAAGTTACTTATGTTATATTGGACCTAAAAAGTTTGAAGAAGGGTTTTCAAACCACTGTATTCTCAGTATGTCCCACCGTGATCGCCATTATGTTGGTGGCGATGAGGTGGCTAATAATCACTGGATATTCTTGAAAATAAGGGATTTCTGGAGTTCTGAAAGGTACTTAGATTGTCGCTAACTCAGAAGGGTCCCACTGTGATCGCCATTATGTTGGTGTCCCGTGTTTTGATAGTTTGGCAAATCAAAAGACAAGGCAACATCAGAACCAATCTTTAGAGTTCCAGGATCTAGTCCTCCTGTTCTCAGAGAGGGATCTCTCAAATATTTTTTTGCAAAGGTTTATCTTGTGTGCTTTGATTATGGATTTTAGACTAGTTATTAGGTGCAGATGTTTTTTTGGTTGGTTGGTTGGATTGAATTGATACAACAGAACCTGAAAGGTCTAGGAAAGATAGAAAGAAAGAGGAAATGTTAGCTTCATTGGGCAATGGAGTCAAAATAAGGTCATGGCAAACTTATAAATGGATATGGGATATCAAAGGGCAAATCTAGATTGGCCACAGGATCCTTTTGTTTTTGGAATGAGATGAACATTAATGATTTGGAAAGAGAAGTTTAATTCTCAACAAAGGGGATTCAAGAGCATAATTTGAACAATAAAGAGCTTTTTGATATACAGGGCTAACCATGAAATATTCAAATCACACCTTTAAGCAAATAATGATTTCAAAACAACTTTTAAAATGAAATCTAAGATTCGAGGAACACCCTATTTCCTCAAAGATTTTATTTCAAATGACTTAGAGATCATAAAAGATTCACTGATAATTGCAGTCATAGAAGAGAGAACACCTAAATAACATCTATGATCACAACTATAAAGACCTTCAAAACAAATGTTCAAGCAATGACAAAGGGCAAGATCAAAACCAACCTCTCTGACTAGCTTAAAACAATGGTACTTCAAAGGGAGACTTCAATAACAGCTTTCAAGTGATAGCAGACAAGCAGGGAGAACCATAAATCATGCTGAAACCAACTATTTGAGCTATTATAGAAATACACGAGCATGAAGACTAAAGAGAAAGTTTAAAGCCTCTAAAATACTTCAGCAGAAGAAAACATAAAACAGTGAAGGGTGAACAGGTCTAAGGTACTTCCAAGAGTCATTTCTTAGCCTAAAACTTTCAACCTACTGTAGTAAGAAATTATGGAACATAATGAAAACAGGGGAAAAACATAAACAGTTCAGAATACTTCACCAACAGCCAAGCTCATGGATCCAATGATAAAGCCTTCTTAGGGACAAGCATGCGACAACATCATCAAGACCTCCAAGACTTCAATTTGTTTTTCAACTTCAAAAGACTGTATTTATTTCAGAGAGTTTCAGCATTACAACTTGTGATCAACAACAACCAACAACCAACAGTTCCTAATCTCCTACAGATGTATTTATAGGAAGATGAGGAGGTGAGATCTAACAAAATATCTCAAGGACAATTAATACAGAGTGAAGACTTCTCGGCCCTTTGAGAGGCTCGATGGAGAAGTGTACAGATGGATCACTGTATTAATGTTTTACAATTAATATCAAAGCCTGGTGGGAGCCTTATTTGACTTTGAGGTTTTGTGTAATGTTTGGAGTAACTCTGCGGATATTTTCTATTAAACTCCTTTAGCAGAATTAACTTCTTGGCAGCGCTAGAGGTAGAAATTTTCCTGAATCAATAACTTCGGCCTCTATTTTGAATGGTTTGAGGCAACAGGTGGCTCTATGGTAGCCGAGAGGAATCAATTGGCCTCTTGATTTGGCGGTGGAAGCCTTCCTGTCAGTGAAACACTTATGATTTTCTGTTGACTGCATTTTATTCCTAGGAATTAGACTTTTGATAACCTTTCTTAGCCATAATTCCCCAAATCTATCTCTAATCTTCATCTGCTGTGCTTTGTCTTCAAACTTATACTCTCTAACTGTTCTTTTGGATAAAACAGTGTCTTCTCGATGTGTAGGGCCACGCAGGGCTTTCTATGGTATCGACGCCCATGAAACACTGATAAAACATTGGACCCAACCCTATGAATGGTTCCCTTTTAAGGAGTAAAGGCACGGGAATCGTCATTCCCGGCCCCCGGCTTTCTTATGGAAAAAAAACCATTTAAACCTGCAAAATGAACAAAACGTTAAGAAATCCTGCGTTTTTAGGTTTTAACTGCTTCAGAGGGCGGGAGAGGAGCATGGCCATTGGATGAAAGCATCCAACGATGGAGATCTGCGCAAAACGGAAAAAATAGAGCGGGGAGAAGGAAAAGGAGGGGTGATTTTGGGTCGTCCGATCTGGACACGTGGACGGTCTGGATTCAATCAGCAGATTGCAATCGGGGGATCGCAATTGGGGGTGGAGAGTGAATGGAGCAATTGAATCATGCGATGCGATTATGCGCGGACTGTCGATCTAAAATTCAGATCAACAGTGGCAATTGAATCGGGGTATGGCCAAACGGCGGAAAAAAGGAACGCATGCGATGGAGAGCAGACCGTCGATCTAATAAACAGATCAACGATGGAGAACAAGTCAGGGAAGTTGCAATCGGAGGGATGAGGAGAAGGGTGCGATTAAAAAACTCCGATGCGATTGCGCGATCAGGAGGGGAGAGGTGATTACGCGATAACCGTTGATCTAGGAACGAGATCAACGGTGGAGAATGGATCGGGGGAGCCACAATCGGGGGGAAAACAAAACGCATGCGATTAAACTTTTGCGAGGCGATTGAAATCGCTGATGCGACGGAGCGATGGTCGTTTGATCGGCATATGATCAACGGTGGGGATTATCTTTGGAGTGGAGCGGTGAAAACTCTTATAATATACGAAAAACCAAAGTTTTTAATATAAATCAAAGGTTTACATGGATCGGGGCAGAATATTTATATGTAAAGGGAATAGGCGCTCGATTGTGGGGCCTTTGGGTGTATGAAACATGATAGGCCCGGGGCTTTATATATATCAAGGGAAAAATCGTAATCGGAACATTCGGGCCCAGTCTTTCAATCAACCCATTGATTTGTCCCAATGCGATTGCGCGATCGGTCTTTTTGATCAACCCATTAGATTATTTCAACATGTGACTTAAAGTTTTTTAAAACTTTGGATAAGCGGGTTTTGGGTTCTTTCAAAGGAAAAATGGATTTGGGAATGAAATATTCACAAGGATTAAGCGCCGAAGGCAGGCTCAAGGTTATATAAAAATAATATGATCGGGGGTCTTAAGCAGCAAGGCTGATCGCAATCGGATTTTTTGGAGTATGGCAAAGACTTGTGCATTTGATTCTTTCTGATGTGATTAGCGCCTTGAACTATTAACAAGTGGTTCCAACCCCAAAGTGTATGGTGGGGAAGTGGTTTAGGACTTAGCCCAAAGGGGCTTAAGTCCATAGTAACGACTTGTATTTTTTATGAATTTTTGATGGTTTCCAATGGAATTTGATGGTTTCAGAATAGTTAAAAAATGGGTTTTTAACTATGGAAAAGTGATTTTCATAAATGGAAGAAAAGGATCTATGAAAACAAGGGAGTTTTTATGGAGAAAAAGGGGAGCAAATGAAGGTTTGAGAAGGGGGAAAATGATGGTCTTTCAGCAGTATTTCACTTGGAATCAGCAGAATTTTCTGAGTATAAAAGGCAAAGGTAATGAAGATTTTGGACAGAGGCATGAGGCCTTCAAGGAGCCTTCAAGAGCCAACAATTTTTAGTTTTAAAATTTGTTCCTTGGAGGCTCAAAAATTTTTAGCCACCTTTTGGTATAATCAAATATTATAGGTGGCTAACACCACATACATATTCAAAGACTAGAAGATATATCAATAGACTTTATTACAAGGTTACTGAAATATAAAGGTAAGTATTACATTTTTGTGGTCATTTATATAGACAAATTTTGTAGATTTTTTTTGTAGAGCTCAAAGTACATAAACAACAAGCCAAGTGGCAGAAGTGTCCGTGAAAGAAATTCATAGTCTTCATGGTTTTCCTAAAGTAATAGTAACAAGTTTGGAAATAATTATTTAATATGAGTGGAGAAACACTAGCTGCCATGAGTTCTACATATCAAACACAATCAAATGGTCAAACAAAAATAGTTAACAGATGTTTTTAAGTTTATCTACAATGTTACTCTTTAGAAAAGCAATCTTAATGGATGAAGTGGGTTCGTCAAGGAAGAATGGTAATATGATACTACTTATCACACATCTACTAAAATTTCCCCATTTAAGGCCCTTTATGGATATCCAACTCCTAGTATCTCATACTTTTTGCAAGATAAGTCCAAAGTATAGGAAACGGAGTCACATATGGAAAATACTAAAGAAACTTTGAAAATTATTATGGAAAACCTTCAAATGACATGAAACATGATAAAACAACAAGGGGAACAACATTGAAGTGAAAGATAATTTGAGGAGGGTAATTGGGTATTTTTTAGATTATAGCATTATAAGCAATCTTCATTCAAGAAAAAAAAGAATAAAGAATTAGCTCAAAAATGAAAACTGTTATGGCCCTGAATAATTATTCATAGGATTGCACAAGTGGTATAGAAGTTATATTTTCCTTCTTCTTGCATTCATAAGGCTTTTCATGTATCTTGCCTAAAAAAGGTTTTGGAAAAAAATATGCCAATGTAAATAGAACTTCCAAAATTAGATGAATAATGAAAGTTGATTCTTGAACCACAAAAAGTTATAGATAAACATTTTGTATCTCTTTGACATATAACCATTATGAAGTACCTAATCAAGTGGAAGAATATTCCTCTAGAAGAAGGTACATGGTAAAATGATCAATTCGTGATGAAATACCCATGGCTAAAGGGTTCGTTTGAAGTTTTGACAAAGGTTTTGTTATATGTTTTATATAACGCACGGCGGAATAGTTTTATTGTTTGTTAAGGTCCCACACAGTGATCAAATTTGAAGGGCGGGTCCGAATTTCAATTAGAAGGGCATATATCTATGTCGCCCTTCCATAATGAAAAACTTAAAAAAAAAACTTTTCAATTGACCACAATAAATTATTTTTACATTTCATTTTCAGAAAGACAAAACCATCAATCTTTATATTAATAAAATACTGTTACATATACAACAATGAAGAAGGCTCCATCTTTCGTTGCTTAAATATCTCATTGGCAATGTCAACATAAGTCTTGAAGACACTATTATAAGAGTTTGGATACATACCACTGGGATATAGGAGATTCTTATGTGTCAGATTGTGTAATGCAATTTTGATTTTGTCTCACAAGGAGCAGCAGCATGGAGGTCTGGATTTTTCTTATAGAACTTTATTATTATTATTTGAAACGTTGTTTATAGATATGAAGACAAAAATGAAATTATGAGCATGGTGGACAATTAGTCAAGCTCATGATGCCAAACCATGATGATGTAAGTTTGGAATTTAACATTTTTACATGTTAAAGACAAATAGTCAAAATCACTGACAACTTAGTATGCCATAATTAATAATCATTAGCTGTTCACTTTTGTTAATAGGTTTATGTCACACGATGATCTCTCTTCTCTGGCATTTACTTGTATTGAAGATCACTATTCTATGAATAAGGAGTTATTTTCTCCAAAAATAACCCTAGCCAAACATTGACAATGCATCAAGGATATCTTTCTATGCTTCATAAGTACATATGTTCTACTTCTAAATCATGTCTTGGAAGTGATTGTTTTTCTGGAAATTATTCACTAGTTGGTTTCATACCAAAGTCTTTTTCTCATTTTCAGCATCCAATACATGAAAAAGATAATGGTTTAAAACAACATAAATATTTGAAATTTTGCAAGAACTGTCTGGCACACTTTGAATATGAATTTTGAAGTCAAGTACATGATGCTGTATAGGATCAAGTGTCATTTTGAATACCAAATGTTTCACAAGAAAATTCTCAACATGCTACCCTGCAGTAAGGATTAAATGACAATATTGCATCAACTATTTCCATAATAAAAGTGCACCTCGACCATAAGACTAAACAACTAAAAATGTTGTATATCTAACAAGACCACACAATCAAATGTATTCCACAAGGCCAATACTGTATGAAAAATGAAAAGGAGTTTGCAACCAAAAATACCTTAGGCAACTAATTCAATTAGATACACAAAACCATCAGCAAAAAGGAAAACCAGCCTACTCAAAAGGCAAGTGTTTACCTCCTTTGACAAAATTTTGAGTTCCGAAACAAGGGCCTTTATTGTCTTGTCAATGCCCCTAGTAATTTGAACGGGGTTTGCACCTATTGCAACAAACTAAACAAAAAGGTTTCATTTCAAATTATTTTCCGCAAATTTAAGACAACCATTGTCAGTTTTGTATTTCCTAACAAGCTCATAAATTTTGACAAAAGAACCAAAATTTTTTAATACATGATAGCAATTTTTTCACTCAAAAACTATCTTAGACTCAATAAGCCCAACCCAAAACTAAGAAACAAAAAACCATAAGACCCTCCAAAAATGAATAGATGATCTTAATCCAGTACTATCGACAAAAAGTTACCTTTACACCCTCACTTATTAAACCTCGTGCTGTTGAATTTTAACTTCAACTGCTGGAGCAGAAGGACAGATGTAGCAGCAACATTTTTTTTTGGAGGTTGCTTGCACGCCATCCAGAAATTTAATTCAGCATTTAAAATTCCTGCAAATTTTTTTTTTAGACAGCCGCAGCCATATTTCTGTACAGGATTGTATTTAAACACAACAACTAGCATTAACGCAATTCACCAACCAGAAATTAAACAAACATAAATTTACCCCCCAGTTTTGTAAATTCAAAAGGAGGACACGTGGAGCATTAATATTGGATCGCATGAAATTGAAGGGAATCTGAAAACCTGAAAACCGGACCCAAATTTTTTATAAGGCACATTGGATTGAGAATTCACGTTACAAATTAGGCAGACGTCAGCATCCCATTTTGGAATGCGAATTTGGTTTGAAATTCAATCTATTCAGACTTTTGAAGTCCGACGGAAAGGGTTCTTTAATGTTTTGATAGTTTAATATATACATATGTTTTAAACATATGTTATATATATATATATCATATGCGAAATGAAAGGTGGGCCATAGAATTTAGTTTTAATTTTATTTTTTTTAAAAGAGGGTTTATTATAATATGTTTTATATGTTACGGCATATAAAAATAAAAAGGACAAAAAAGCTTGGTAGTTTTTTTTTATAGACAGTACATAAATTTTTTATTACACAGCAATGTGTAAAAAGTGAAAGACTGAGTGTAACGTTTTAAGTGTGTATGCACAGCAGTGCGAAAGTGAAAAACACAGCAGAGTGTTTTAGAGACAAATTATGTTTGTTTTGAACAGACAGTGAGTTGGTTTTATGCACTGCGTTTTGTAGCAGTCATAATTTTGTAATCCCTCTCAGTGAGGAAGAAGTGTAATAGTTTTTTTTTGAGTTATTGAAGGGAATAAAAGTTTGTTTTCAAAGTATTGAAACTCTGTCTCCTGTCAAAGAAATTTTTATTTTCTCTATGTTAGAGGAAAAGAGATTTATTCTCCATTCATTGTTCTGGAATTTTTCAATATTCCAACATGTGCAAGAACAACAGATGTTTTGGTTCCATCCCCAGCTAAATCATTTGTCTTTGCCGCATCTTTCCTTACCAACTTGGCCCCAATATTTTCAACTGGGTCCTCTAATTCAACCAATAAAAAGGCCAAAACCATAGCATTGAGATACATTTCATTACACTGTCAATAACAATAAAATTTGACTCAGCCATAACCCTTTCCTTTTATTGTTGTGAAAATATTTATGCATTACTCTAATGTGGCTAGTCCATAGGCCAAGTAGACCACTGGGTAAGAAATATGTTTCTTTTCACCTTTGATTTTTCAAATTATGCCTACCAAATCTAAGACATTTAAGAGGGGGAAATAATACAACGTTAAAAATAAAACCAGAGCACACATCTACAAATTACCTCCTTAGCTACTGTCACACCATCATTAAATATTTTCGGAGAACCATGCTTGCTCTCCAAGACAACATTTTTCCCTTCGCCCCAAGGGTGACTCCAACAAGATCATCAAGTTTGTTCACACCGCCCGCAAGACAAATTGACAATGTTTTCAGTAAGTGTGCAATTGAATGCCAGGCCATATGCCAAAAAAACCCTCCATGAAAAATTAAAATAACACATTAAAATCGAATATAAGTGAACAAGGAAAGATCCACCGCAGTGAAGTTTCACGTGCAGGTAACCTTCCTTTAAACATAATTTTTTCTCTGACCTACAATTTTTTTGTCACTGAGCCATCCTTGTTGAAGTACAACTCCTTGTCCATAGCTCTTCTATTAACTACCTTCTCTCTGTCGCGTAATCTCAGAGTCCCTCTTCTGCTTGAGCGATTAAAGTAAATGGGTGAAAAAACTGAAAGAGAAGACAATTGTCTGCCATAATTATCAAACATTGCACCCAACTTCTTCCCCTTTCCATTGTTACCCAATGAGGTAGATGTGGCGATTGTTGCCATACTGCCCAAAGCAGAGGCCATCTTCTCTTATCCTGAATATAGAATTACAAGATCTTCATATTAGTATGAACCTTAAAAACCATGACTCCCATTGCTAAAAACCACTTTTAAGTTGTAACAAGCAAACTAAACAACTATCACAACTTTTGGAAACTTCTGGAGCATTAAGAGAGAAACAACCAAAGAGAAATACAACCACAATCCTCATTTTAATGAGACCAGACTATATATTTGCATTAAGATAATAGAAAGAAATCATGACTATATTAAGGTCAGCACAAAACAATCTTTAACCAGTGTCTCTCGCGGCCTTCAGGTTGCCATGCTAGAGGTTGCATATTTTTAATTTAAATTCTTGACCTCTCGTGCCCATCTATGAATGCATCCAATGGGATATCTACATCAAATGCTCCTTTATATCCCAAAAAAAAAAATTCCCTACTACAAGAGCACCAGTATTGATGGATCACCCCACACCATCCCACCCACTAGAAACGGTGAAAAAGGAAACCCGAGAAAACTTCTGAAATATCTCAAGATGACTATATGGGTGGTTCTTATGAATCAACCAACCATTGAGAACATGCTCATCAATCCAAACCATGAGTATTATGTGACAATATTCAAGCAGGCACTGAATCGGATTTCTGAAGCTATGTTAGAGAAACCCTAAACTCTCACTGAAAATAGGTGAAATGTGGCACCACTCAGAGATTGACATGTGCCAATTGGTACAAGTGGTAGACAATTGGCATGCTCAAACAACGAGGTGATGCAGGAATGACATGAGGGAGAAAATATCAGAAAAGCCCCAAATCTGGAGCACTAAAGCTCATCACCAACCTGAGATTGACAACTTTACATGATGTAACCTATGAAATCGTAAATGGAGAAATCATAGTAACAATAATGTAACATATGTAACAATAAATTCGGATTCATCCTGGGAGTGGTAATGGGAGAAATCATAGTGAACAACATGAAACATGCAGAGTTGCTTACAATCAAATAGATGAAAAAACACATACAAAAAACCTATATAATAATCATGAACAAGCTTAATATTGAATTATGAATTGTAAAGGAACTTACAAAATGTGACATTATGAACCTGGTCAAGTGCACAAGCAAAAATATCCTGGACATGACCCTGGTTGACAAGTTGTATTTCTCATGATGCAAGAGGATTTGTACCTGCACTACCAAGTCAATCAAAATCCATCATTATCTATACAATAAATACAAGTAATTGATGTAGTATTTTTTACTCTAAGATGCATTCTTATGATAATGTTAGAACATATGTTGAAAATGTCAAAACATACCTGAATAAGCTCCTCTTCTTTTCAAGAACAATTTATTGGAGTCGTATGAAATTGGAACAAGCCTCCCACGATCTGAAAGAGTAGAAACTAAGTCAACAGTGACTTTTTTATTGCTACGCTGGATCGAGGGAGGTTTGCTCCAAGATTAAATCGCTCCAATAAATTATTCTCTACTAAACAGGGCCAACCACGTGAAGGTGGAAGCTCTTATGGCCCCTCCCCCCCCCCCTCACATCACTCTCAATTCCCCAATACCCAATCTATATTTCATTTTTTACTTTCATGAGCATAAAAAAAAATATTCAATAGCTAATAAAAAAACAATTCAACAAAAAGTACGCAAGGAAACATTGCAATTAATGCTTGACATAAAAATAGTATGATAAATGAGTTTTTTATATAACGCAAAAAACGTTCCAAGTATGGTAACGTTTGTCTTATAATAATATAATATTTTACATTATCAAAATTTATTTTTCTTCTTCCTATTTCTAAAGCTCCTAATTACATCATCAATATCATCGTGCTCTGCTCCTGTTTCGTGCCTTTCGACCCACACTGCTGACCTAGTTGCGTAGTCACGATGTCTGGTCTCATCCAGTGACGGGGCACTGCCTACAAAAATAGATAATATTAAATTTTAATTGTCAGTTTTTAAATATCATTGAAATAGTTCGGTAATATTAATAAAAAAAATTGCAATGAGATTATTTACCTGGTGCACCAGTTGTCACCGCTGACCTAGTTGCGTAGTCACGATGTCTGGTCTCATCCAGTGATGAGGCATCGCCTACAAAAACAGATAATATTAAATTTTAATTGTCAGTTTTTAAATATCATTGAACTAGTTCGGTAATATTAATAAAAAAAATTGCAATGAGATTATTTACCTGGTGCACCAGTTGTCGCCGCTGACCTAGTTGCGTAGTCACGATGTCTGGTCTCATCCAGTGACGGGGCATTGCCTACAAAAAAAGATAATATTAAATTTTAATTTTCAGTTTTTAAATATCATTGAACTAGTTTGGTAATATTAATAAAAAAATTTGCAATGAGATTATTTACCTCGTGCACCAGTTGTCGCCGCTGACCTAGTTGCGTAGTCACGATGTCTAGTCTCATCCAGTGACAGGGCATCGCCTACAAAAACAGATAATATTAAATTTTAATTTTCAGTTTTTAAATATCATTGAACTAGTTTGGTAATATTAATAAAAAAAATTGCAATGAGATTATTTACCTAGTGCACCAGTTGTCGCCATTGGGACTGTTGCCCTGTCTTCCTCTCTGGTGGTAAGATCCTCAAGGGAAACATTCTCTGTCATTTAAACAAAAAAAGTTATAAGGACAACCATCAAGGTATAATTAGAAAAAATTATAAGTGGAAATTAATTACCGTCACGGCCCTCACTGATAGTAGCATTGTCAGCCTGGTCCCCACTACAATGATCAGGTTGCACGTGAGGATCATCTACATCTGGCTCTAAAACTGGGTTATTTGCCTCGTCGGTAGTGTTGCTCCCTTGATTTAAACAAAGTTGTTAGAAATTAAATTTATGGACGAAAACAAACATATTGAAAGGTTAATGTTTTACCTTATCAGACATTCTGGATCTTGGGACCTGCCCCAAGCTTCTGCGACGTTCAACTACGGCTTGATAGCCGAAATGGAAAGCGATATTTTTATCTTCCTCTGTAGTTTCTGTTCCGAAGTCATCACCCTACATTACATATTATTGTGTATTTTTAATCATATTTGATAGGATTACAAAAACGTTGGAAGGCGATACAATTAATTATAAGATGTTTAGCTACTTAATTACAATTATTGCGGCTAATTTCAAGTAGCCGCCCTGGCCTAGCTTGTGATGGCCCTTTTTTTCAATCCTAGCTTTGGTTGCCTTTGAGGTGTCAGGCAACCTAGCATCAAAATATTGAAGTCATATATGACGTAGCACACTTTTATTTTAGACATAGAGAAAATTAAAGCTATTGAATTAAAGTTGTAATTTACCTTGCGGGTCCAGTTGGCATTTTTCCTTCTTTATTTTCCCTTTTCTCTTTTCCGTCATGGATGAGTGCTCTCCACTCACTCTTTGGAACTGTGAGAGGATGCTCGTATCTAGGGTTAAATTTCAATTGCGTCCTATAGGTGTCCCTGGTATATTTCAAATATTTGCCGGCTACCCGAGCCATCGATGTTCTGTCAAATGTGTCGACCCCAAAAAGGGCTTCTAGATAATCTAGAAGTTCTTTTTTCAGGTTGGAATTCTGGGAATTCCACCTTGTGCGTATGGTTGGGCCAAAAATTACCAACGCATGGCTCTCCAAAAACCTGTAGAAATCATTGTTTCCTACACAGAAAAAAAAAGATATTATCATTAATTTAAAAATAAAAATCATGATAAATATGTTTTAGATAAAGTACATGAATTAGTTAAAATATTAAAATTTACCTGGGAGTTGTACGTGCTTTATAGGGACACCTTCATCGTTCACCAACAACGTGCCATTAATGGTCCCTGTGGAGCTGACATGTGTAGCTCCAGGAAACGCAATAATGTAGTTGGCCATATCAACCTCATCATTGCCAACACGTTCAACGGTTGGCTGGGTGTGTTTCTTGGCTGGCACCTAAAGGAGTAGAAGGTGTACGAGAGGGTTGCTGGGCAATCTCTTGCCCTTGTGTCCCACTACCACCAACATCGGGTTTAGCAAGTGCCAGAAAATGCTACATACAAAAGAACTTTTTGTTAGTTTAGTCAATGTAAAAATTTAAAATCAAACTATCACAATTCATCTCATGCAGAACAAAAAAAATATCCTTTTGAATTTTTATTATTACCTGATATGTTTCTAGCTGGCTCATAAGTTGTTTTATCCTCTCTTCTGTTTCAGGTGTTTGAGGCACGTCTATCAAAGTATTAAATTTCGACCTTGCATCTCGTGCCTTTTTTTGCAACAAGAACACTGGAGATAGGGATGAAGAAAGCTCTTCCTCAAAGAGGGAATCATCAAGCGTACCATGGCTAGGTGTCTGCATATTTGAACAAAATTAATATTATTTCAATTATGTAAATAACTAAAATACCTGAACACAATGCAATGTTGGCACTTTACATGTTCTTCCGCTGGCCTCTTTCCGCAATCATCCCGTCTCGGGTTTATTCCTGTACTGCCCTGATCAGTCTGCCACATTGCAATAAAATTATAAATGTAAAAACTTGAAAACAATATCTAACTTGAAAACACAAAATGAAAACTGAAATAATTTCTAATAAGACACCGGAAGACAGAGTTAGAGTTTCAAATATGCCTTGCATTGAATTTAGTCCTGGAAACATGTCATTGCACATTAAGGCACCCAAACAAGAGACGAGTTGACAATGAAGACCTTATTGAATATAGTGTTGGAGAAACTTCTAGTAAACTTGTTATGAAGACCTCGAGGAAATTTTTGGAGCAACATTGTTGAAGCTGATGGTATAGCATTGTTGGAGACGATCTTGAAGGGCCTCGAAGTGAAGCTTTTGGAGCAACTATTGAAAAATCCTTAGAGCATTTAAGTAAGGCACTTTCTATCTTCCATCACCTTTTTCCTTTCAATATCCTTTAAATGATTTTGTTGATATTTAATGTTTGAAATCACGTTATAATTCCTTAATTATATGTGTTTGGGGACTTTCCCTTTGAAATTACCCAAAAATACCCTGGAAATTTTATCTTCAGGATGCATGTCTAACCCTATTGTTCAATATTTTGATTGATAGTAGTAAACATAGAGAGTTAGGGGGCTCTTGACTTGGTTTGGTTGGGCCATTATATCCCTAACATCTACTAGGGAGAACCCCCCTTGAGTTGGAGGAGAGCTAGCCTGAAGTGAAAAGAGGTTGGTGAGGTGACAATGGGGCTATTGAATTACACATGGTATCACACTTTAGCTTTAGGAATTTATCTTGATAAGTGCGATATTTTTCTATATAAATTCTCAAATTGTTTACAACACTATTGTTAAGAACTAATAAGAAGTGATGTTGAGGGGTTTTTGGGTATAAGAAACAATACCATTTAAAAACTAGGGTTCTCAGTCCTTGGCATTCCTTCACCTGGGCCTAGGGGCACACAAGAATAATTTCACACTAAACCATACAAACTTAAAAGTAACTTAACAGATCCATAAAGTAATAATAATCATAATTCCTAATTTCCTATTGTACGATATGATGCAAATTATTCAAACATGAAGCAATGAAGACATGCAATGTCTAAATTTCAAGATTGATGAACCAATACAAGAAGTTAGAAACTTCAACTTTGATTCAATACTCTGTGTCCTAACTCTAGGAAGGAATCTAGTTTGTAGTACAAAACATGCATCGTGTATTATCAATTCTTAATTGACAACAACTAAAGGTCATCTACCTCATCAATTCCTTCCCATTTTGTGTTTTTATGTTATGTTCCTTATAAAAGTGTCAAATTTCTCTCAAAGTAAGCAACCACTGAATAAAAAAAAAATAGTTGAGATATGATTGAGAAATGGTCATTTATTTCTTGAAAGGATCTTCACGATTTCTTTGGTTGTTTTTCATCTCAAGAAACAAGAAATGACCTAAGAAAATATCGTGATGTAATATAAGAAACAACACGATGCAATGGCCATTTTCAAAGCCAAATGATGTCCATTGAGGACATGGCCTTTATTTGGTTCCTGTTTCATAGGAGTTTCGGGTAGAAATGGAACTTTGTTGTACCATTTCTAGTAGTAAAAAGGGACAACCTTCTTTTTCCATGGGAAATAATTTACCTTTCCTTTTTCAAGATAATCTAAATCACAAAAAATATGAACTATACTGCACACATTCTTGGATAATGTGAAAGTGGAAAATGAATACCCTACACAAGTGATGCACACATGTACATTTGAACACTAATAGATTTTTTTAGTTGAAATGCAATGCTTGTTTTCATTTAAATGTAGGGTTTTTAAAGCAGGGAGAAATAATTGCTGCCAAATTAATAAGCGTTTCTTTGGGAAAATTTTAAATCTTGTATTGGGTGATGAAGATAATAGGGGGTATTGAATCTTGATTCTTGACATCTAGAGAGAACCCTACAGCCTAACACAATCCAATGGAATTGACCAAAAAAACCCAAATAGAGTCAACCCTACTATAGGAGGAAGGGCCTGCAGTAAGAACTTACCATTTTGCAAGAGCTGAGGGTGAATGTTGTTCTACAAGAGCTGAGGGCGAATGCTGTTCTGCAAGAGCTGAGGGTGAACGCTGAGGGTGAATGCAGGGCAAATGCTGTTCTGTAAGAGCTGAGGGCGAATGTTGTTCTGCAAGAGCTGAGGGCGAATGCTGTTCTGCAAGAGCTCAGGGTGAATGCTGAGGGTGAATGTTGTTCTGTAAGAGCTTAGGGCGAATGTTGAGGGTGAATGTTGTTCTGCAAGATCTCAGGGAGAATGTTGTTCTGCAAGAGTTGAGGGCGAATGCTGAGGGCAAATGTTGTTCTGCAAGAGCTGAGGGCGAATTTTGAGGGAAAATTCTATTCTAGAAGAGCTGAGGGTGAATGTAAGGCGAATTTTGTTCTGCAAGAGCTCAGGGCGAATGTTAAGGGTGAATGTTGTTCTGTAAGAGCTCAGGGTGAATGCTGAGGGCGAATGCTATTATGCAAGATCTTAAGGCAAATGCTGAGGGCGAATGCTATTCTGAAAGAGCTGAGGGCGAATGCTGAGGGCGAATGCTATTTTGAAAGAGCTGAGGGTGAATGTTGAGGGAAAATTTTGTTCTGCAAGAGCTGAGGGCGAATGTTTTTCTGCAAGAGCGGAGGGTGAATGCGCGCGTGATATCAGACGTTAATGTAGCTATTGCGACTGATATAAGTTTCGTATTTTTAATAAAATCATTTTTATGTAGCGCACATATAAGTTTCGTATTTTTATGTAGCTCACATATAAGTTTCATTATACCGACGGCGAAAAAAGCATCGCTATTGCGACAGATGCCTCCAAACGTCGCAATTGCGACACTTAGACATTGTGTCGCACTTGTGACGTTTGGAGGTAGTCGTCGCAATATCGACGCTTTGGGGCATAGTGTCACAATTGCGACGTCTTCCTCCAAACGTCCCAATTGCGACACTTTTTCTAAGTGTCGGTATTGCGACACTTTTCTATAAATGTCGGTATAGCGACAGTTTCGGGCGGGATTGAAAAAATTTGGGGAAATTTCCGACATTTGGTCAAAAGCGTCGGAACCAAGTGTCGGAATTTCCCCCAAATGTACTAGTGTAATTGGTTCAACAAGTTGTGTTCTCTGATGCCTTGTAAAAAATATCATCATTGGATAAGAGGAAACAAACTTGATCTTTGGATAGGTATGGGTGCACTTTGGGATACCGAGGAGTGTCTTTTATGCAAAAAGCTCACAAAACAAAATAAAATATAGATCAACGACTTAAAAATTAGCCTCTTTGAGGGGGGAACCTCCTTTACATTACATAAATGAACAATTAATGGATGATACAAATGAGAAGACCTCCTTGGTATATATAGGAGTCTAAGGGGTCACAATATAATTAGATCCCACATAGAAATAATAATTAAGGGAACAAAAATAACAATAGTGGGCTTATATGGGGCACAATAATAACAATATGGGGTCTATATGGCCACACCAATAACAATAGGTAGCTACACTAATAATAACAATGAGAGGGATAAACCAGTAATATAGGGACCTATCATGCCCCTCTCCTTCAAAAAAAGGGTTGTCCTCAACACTTGAGTAGTTTTGGATGCTTCTATATAAAATTCTCATCCTCACACGTGGAATATTCAGCGGGTAAGTTCTTCCACTTAATGAGATACTCTAAAATTGATCAATTTCGTAGTTGTTGGTTTCTTGTTTTCGTGAATTCTTCATGATCCAATATTATTTTTCCTTATTCTTCAAATTATAGAAATATTGTTTGAAATGGGAGCTTGTCACCAATAACCTTACTTAATCATACAAAATGAAAAACGAGGTGTACTTAGGATGATGCATGCAACTCCAATTTGTATGCCACAATACGAATATTTTGCAACACTTTGTAAGGACCATAATACTTTGGTGATAATTTATTATCCTTCTTAGATTACTTGAGAGAAAATTGTGTGTATGGTTGTAGCATTAAAAATACCCAGTCGCCTGCATAAAAAATTATTTCACTATGATTCTAATCTTCATATTGTTTCATTTGATTATGCGTGAAAGTGAGGTTATTCTTTAAGAGTTGGAGAACTTGATGCTAGATGTTATATTCCATTGCTTGAATCTTATAATTTTCTCTTAAAGATGATGTGATGGATGGTGGATGATATCCATAAAGTGCTATAAATGGGGTCATTTTTGTTGTAGTATGGAAGGAAGTGTTATACCACCATTCAGCTGGAGATAACCACTTGACCCATTGTGTTCTTTTATCAGATACAAAGCAACGAAGATATCCTTCCAAAAATGTTTTCACTATCTCAGTTTTCCCGTTGGATTGAGGATGATAAGATGAGCTATGAGCTAATTTAGTACCAAGACAAGAAAATACTTTTGTCCAAAAAATTATAGTGAAAATGGGATCTCTGTCATTTAAAATAATATTTAGGTTTCCATGTAGATTTTGAATTGTTTCCATAAATGCAGTAGCAACTGTATTGGCTTTAAAAGGTTGATACAATGTACAAAAGTGTGCATACTTGTTAATTCTATCAACTACCACTATGATGACACTCTTTCCTTCAGACTTGGTTAAACTTGTGATAATATCCATTAAGACCTCCTCCCAATGCTGACTTGGAATGGCTGAGGGTTGTAATAGAATCTAAGTTTGAATTGTCTCAACTTTATTTTGTTGGAAAACCAAACATTATGCCACAAACTTCTGAATATCATATTTAAGGCCATTCCAAAAAAATTCCTTCTTGACCATGTGATAAGTTTTTAAAAATCCCGAGTGCCCCATTAAGGGGGAGGTGTGCAATTCCAAAAGAATATTTTGTTTGAGTTGGGAATTCTTACAAAGATATAAATGATCTTGTACCAGAATGAATCATTTTTCTAGATAAATATATCATATGTATTGGGATCTTGCTGCAACTTTTGAATGAGTGTCCACACCTCTTCGTCATTCTTCCATTCATACCTTGTTTCAGTTATCCAATTAGGTTGGATAATAGGAATGGCATGGATAAATTCTTCCACGTCCTCATCCTTTCTTGAGAGTGCATCTACAACAACATTTTTCGTCCCTTTTATGTAGATGATTTCAAAGTCATAACCCAACATATTTGTGAAACATTTTTTTTTTTTATCTTCTAAAGATAATATTTGTTCCAAAAAGTATTTAAGACTATCATGATATGTTTTTACCTTGAAGTGTCTTCCCATTAGGTAAGGTTGCCTTAGTGGCTGTAGTATTTCCAACATTTCCTTCTCATAAATAGGTTTGTGTAAATAATTTCCCTTGATCGGATGAATTTCAAAAGCAATGGGTCCTCTTGCATTAAAGCAACACCAATTTCATTTCCTGAGGCATCACATTCCACAATAAAGGTTTTTTTGAAGTCTGGTGTAGCTAAGACCAGTGATTGGTACATTGCCTCTTTAAGATGTTAAAAGGCCTTATTTTCTTCCGAAGTCTAAGAAAATGTGTATTTCTTCAGTAATGTTGTTATAGGCGCTACTATTATCTAACAATTCTTAACAAACTTGTGATAATACCCTTTCAACCCAAGAAATCATCGAAGATGCTTTAGGGTTGTGGGGATTTTCCATTCCTTATTGGCTTTAATTTTGTTAGGGTCTACCTTAGCACCCTCATGAGGTACAATATGACCCAAATATTCCACCTCCTATACTCCAAAGAAACATTTGGAGATTTTTACATATAATTGTTTCTCCTCCAATAGTTTGAGCACCATATCAACATGTTGAACATGATCCTTCTAATACTTGTTGTAGATTAGTATATCATTAAAAAGTACTAACAAAAATTTTCTAAGGGTTTGAATATGGAATTCATCAAACCTTGAAATGTGGAGGGTGCATTAGTAAGGACAAATGACCAAAAATTCATAATGACCTTAATGAGTTCTGAATGTTTTTTCAAAATGTCTTTAGTCTTCATTCTAATTTTATGATATTATAAATGAATATCCAACTTGGTGAAGTAAATTTCTCCATGACATAGTTAATCCATAACTTTGACTAGGTTGAATTATACCAAACTCTATAATTTTCACAACCATATATTCAATTTCACTCTTTTGGGCATAGGGATGTCTGTAAGGCCTGTTGTTTGGAGGAACCATTTTTTGAATCAATTGAATAGCATGATCATAATCACGAATAGGTGGGAGGCCTTTGGGAGTCTCAAATACATTGGAATAATTTTCCAAGACTTTATGGAGATCTGGGGAAATATATGTTTTCGATGTTTGATCCTTTGGTGAGCATAACTGTGTAATTACACCCTGTTGTTCTTTATTCAAAATATTTTTCATGCCATTAGAGATAATTAAATTCCCCAGTTTCCCTGTGATACCCCTTAATTCAATTTCCTTTCCTTCCCAAAAAAATTCCAAGAAAAGTTCTGAAAATTAAAAGCTATCGTCCCCAAATATTGTAGCCATTGGAATCCTAGTACAACATCAACACCACCCATTGGAATGGAAAGCATTGGAATATTAAATACATATTCCCCCATGGTTAGCTTGATATTATGGCACTTTACAGGGAAATTTATTGTTCCTCCATTTGCAACCATCACTTGACACTCTAGTGTTGGATATAGAAAGAAATTCAACTCCTTGGCTATCTTACAGTGAATACAATTATGGGTACTACCCGAAATAATCAACACTTTTAACTTTTTATTCTTGATATATCCTTCTATCTTGAGAGTTTGAGGAGTGGTAATTCATGTTAATTCATTACAACATATGGTCAGATTCATTTCTTCCTTATCTAGGGTTGGTTCATGGTGTATATCCTCTTATTTTGATGTTTCTTGTTCCTTTTCTTCCTCCTATTCTCAATCTATGTAAAATAATTTATTATCAACACAATTATGAACTTGAGTGTATTTTCTATCACAACTATAACAAATTCCTTTTGCTATTTTTTCCTCCAATTTTTGTAGTGTCAACCTTGTGGGTTATGGAAGACTAGGAGAAAAAATAATTCCATCTTTATAGTTGTGAGTGGTAGACTTCCTTGTTGCCATAACTTTTCTTTAAACTTTTCTTGCCACCCTAAATGCCTTCTCCAATGAATCAAGTTCCCAAGGTGAACCTCATGTTGGATGTTATCCATTAAAGTCCCCATGAAGACATCAATCCTATCAGTTACCCTGGTGTTAAATTTTTGGAAGACCTCAATGTGCTCTGCCATTAAACCCTTTTGTTTGAGATTTATTAATTGGCTAAATAAGGCATTGCTTTTGTATCTTCATAATGTGTTATTTCATAAAAAATGACTTATTGACAAGTGTTTTATGAGAACAAGCCATCGATACCATACAAAATAATTGGGTTATAAATATAAATATGCAATACATACCTTTTTTTAGGTTAGACATCATGTAGATCAAAATATTTCTCTATTTGTAGAAATTATATACAAGATGCATGTATATATCCAGATTCTCCTGAACTAACAATATTTTATCTTCTTTCTGAATACAAAATCCTTCCACTATTAATATTTTGTGAAAATTAAAATCAATCGCAAACACATGAAGAAATAAAAACAATCGCACATAACAAAGTTGTTTAATGGGAAATACTGAAGCTGAAAACCCCAACTATCATATATTATGTATCATGGAGATCATGTAACAATATCATACAAAGCTTAGTACATCAAGCTCTCAGTACAATCAATCATCACACACTAATCAGAAGAAATCTGCAAATCCATGCACCGATTTCTTGCCACCTGCTAGCCTGCCTCCACTGTGCAATCGCTGCTGAAGAATAGCTTTGAATTAATTCCAATTACCCTTGCCTTGACTGCGAAATCCTCATTGGCAACTCCAATGTGTGTGTTGTGCAATCAATGCATCACTATAGTCACAACAAATAGTCCATCTTGCCTTTTCACCTATCTCTCCAGTCGGTCTCCACTAGAACTGACATGCACTGTAGTTAATTGTTGTATTTGTTCATTTGATTAATGAGTTATTATTTGTGAATTAATTAACTAATTAATTCAATCCACTCTCACTAGTGTATCATTCAGTTAGACTAGATACAACTAGCTCAAATGAGTCTAACTCACTTTAATTGAGTTAAACTGAATACAACTCCATGAACTACTCTTCCAACTCTGTCATAAATTTTCCACTTTAGTTATAACTGATTCCTCCATGCATGAATCATCAATAAACCCTAGGAATTGCGTAATTCCTTTAGCCCACTGATTTTCCAAATCTGTGCACTGAAATTAAGTGCTCCAAGAGAATAAGTTGTTGTTTATTGTCGGATTATTATTAAGAGCTAATAATAATCGACACTTCTATTTGTAGATCGACGATCTATAAATAGACTTCGCCCAATATTCTAAAAATAGAATTTCATCTATTTTTCCAACTTGACCAACCATCCACAAATAGCATCATGCAACTTCTGAAATATGATCACCATGTCTAAAAATAGACATAGTCTAAAAATATATTTGCGCCAAAAATATCCTGCAGTCCCACTTAGTGAAGGAAACTCTTTTCACTAAGCTCATCATCTTGTTGAATCTCAACAAGATAGGGATTATCCTTCACCCTGATCCTGCCTCTATGGTATTTGAATTTTCTCCTGGTGAATGCCTTCGTCAGAATATCTGCATCCTGATCCTTCGTAGGAATGTACTAAAGCAACATGATCTTCCGTTGCACACAATATCTGATATTATGATACCGGATATCAATATGTTTAGATCTATCATGAAACATAGGATTAATTGACAGTTTAATGCAACTCTAATTATCACAATGTATCACTGTAGGATCTAAATGTGAACCGAACAAACCAACCAGGATATTCCTCATCCAGATAGCCCCACATGCAACTTGACTTGCTGCCATGTATTCTGCTTCCGCTGAACTGAGTGCCACAGATCTTTGTTTCCTGTTGTACCAAGAAACTGCCATAGATCTGATACTGAAAATCCCTCCTGATGTGCTCTTTCTGTCTGTTGGGCTGCCTGCCCAATCTGTATCTGTGAAGCCATGCAACTTAAGCTCATGTGTTTGTCTGTACAATAAGCCATACTCAGATGTGCCCCTAAGATATCTCAAGACATGCTTGCCTGCCTTCCAAAAGAGCTTGGTAGGCTTAACCATTTCTTGTGAAAGCTAGTTCACCGCATAGCATATGTCCGGTCTTGTATTAACTAAATACATGAGAAAACCCCCCAACTATCAATAAACAGTGGCATCCACTACCTCTCCCGATGTAGCATCCTATTTCCTCCAATTTCCTAGAAGAGGAGTGTCGATAGGCTTGCAGCCTTGCATGTGAAACTTCACCTTCCCGCTGCCATATTTCCAATCCAAGGGAATAATGAAGGAGGCCCAAATCCTTCATCTCAAACTCATTTGCAAGATCTACCTTGCCTGAGTGTATCAACTGCTCATCACCCGTTAGTATTAAATCATCAACATAAAGAACAATGATTAAAAGCTTACCCTCCACCACAATTTGGTACAGGTTTGCATCCGCCTCACTCTTGGTGAAGCCAAGTCCAGTGAAATATTTGTCGATCTTTGTGTACCAAGAACGTGGTGCTTTCTTTAGCCCATAAAATGCTCTTTTAAGTCTGCAAACATGTGACTCACTGCTGAAGATCTCAAATCCTTCATGTTTCTTAATGTACACCTCTTCCTTAATGATCCCATTAAGGAACACAATCTTCACATCCATCTGATTAATGTGCCAACCCATCTGCGCTGAGAGAGCAGGGATGGTCCTTATGGAAGAATAATGTGCGACAGGTGCAACGGTTTCTTCATAATCAATCCCCTTGATCTGTGAGAAGCCCCGGGCAACAAATCTTGCCTTATACTTCTCGACGCTCCCATCAGCAACTTGTTTTACCTTGTAGATCCATCTTGATCCTACAATTGATTTTCCCACCGGCCTTGGAACAATCTCCCAAGCACTGTTTCTGACAATGGAGTCATACTCCTCCACCATGGCATCTACTCATGTGGGCTTCTGCATTGCTACTTCAAAATAATATGGCTATGTCACGATACACTTGCTCATAACAGCCATGTATCCATTAAATCAGTCAGGTGAATGTCTCTATCTGCACTATGATGTAGGGACTCCTACATTATGTGCCGCATCAAGCTTTAGCCTCTCAGCTTCTGTGGTACGCTTTTTTCTATTTATGATGTTGGGATCTACATGAGTGGACTCCTCCACTCCATGAATCTCCTTCTATGGTTGATCCAAATCTAGTGGCCCATATTTGGGAACAAGAAGTTCTTCCTCTGCATGCAAGTGTAGCTCCCTCTCAAGAGACAACTTCATGGCTTTCACCTCATTGAATTTTATATCCCATCACACCACAGTCATCCGACTGTCTAGAAAATACACACGATAATTATGGGATGTTTCTGTGTACCCCACAAATATCCCAACTTCTACAGTCTGCTCCAGCTTCTTCCTGGAGACCTTTTTCACAAGAATGTAAAAAGATGAGCCAAAAATCTTCAAATGAGAAATATCAGGCTTCTTACCAGTAAAAGCTTCTTTAGGTGTACCCATTCCAAGTACTCTATGAGCACAACGGTTTAGCACATAAACCGCAGTGTTGCATGCTTCCGCCCACAATTGCATCGGTAGGCCCTGGTCATGCAACATCGCTTGTGCAGCACCCACGATCATTCTGTTCTTCCTCTCCGTGACCCCATTCTGTTGTGGTTTATGAGGCACTATGAGTTCTCTTCGAATTCATTCTTTTCTATAAAAGTCTTTGAATTCGCCCGAGATGTATTCACCACCATTATCGCTCCGTAGAGCTTTCACTTGCTTCCCCGACTCCTTCTCCACCAATGCTTTGAGAATGTTTTCCTCTTCTTCTGCATGAATAATATCTAGCATCTATGAGACTAATCATCAAAAAATATAACATAATACCTGTGTTTTTTTGTTGAAGAAATAGAGAAAGGTCCACACACGTCTGTGTGAATTCTCTCCAGGATCACCGAAGCATGATTCTCCTTCTCATGAAAGGTGGTCTTCATAAAATTACCCATATTACATCCCTTGCACTGATCTGAATGTGCAAGAGTGCCCTTGGGAATTCCAGTATAAATCTGCTGCAAAATCTTCAAAGCGCCATGGTGAAGATGGCCTAATCTCCTGTGCCATAATTCTTCCTCATCCCGGCTCACCACTTCTTCTGCTTTTCCCACCATTGCAATGCAACCATCTACCTCCAGCTTGTAGAGATTCTTAACTCAAATCCCTATCTTCTTGGTTTGACCCTTTGTTTTATGTCGAAGGAAGGCTTTTCCCTCACTAAAAACAACATCATAACCTTTGTCTTCCAGCATTGCAACCGCGACCAAGTTCTTCTTTAGACCTGGAACATGCATAAAATCCTTCAACAAGAATGGATTACCGAAATCCCTCTCAAAGGTAATGGTCCCAATGCCGGTTGCACTATATTGACCATCGTCGCCCATCTCTATATGCATATGAAGGTCCTTCTCCTCCAAGTCACTAAACAACTCCTTGTCTCCCGTCATATGGAAAGACGCATCACTATCAAGATACCACACTGATCCCATATAGCTTGAAACCAAGAATGAAATCAAAGAGAAATCAAGTTCAAATTGTGAGGCTAAGGCCTCCCCAGCTGCAGCTCCAGCCACTTTCTTGTTCTTCTTCTTTTGTGGGTGGTTACTGGTGAAATGCCCATGTTTGTGACAGTGAAAACACTTCACTTTGGACAAATCCTGCTTCTTGACTTTAGCTTAAGATTTTGAAGGAAATTTCTTCCCCTTCCCTTTCCTTGCTTTGGCAACCAAAGCAAAATTCTCTTCATCTTCATTCTTTGATGAAGAGCCATCCCTGGTACTTTGCCTTATCTCCTCCTACACAAGATCCGACCAAAGTTGCTCCCATCCCGACAGTTTCTCCCGACCATTGACAGAGTCTTCGTAGCTATGCCAACTCTTTGGAAGCCCAAGGAGAGCCAAGCTCACCAATTCATCATCATCAACAGTAATCCCCACACTTCCCAGTTCATCCCTACAGTGAACAAACTTCGTGAGATATTTTGGAATATTGTCGCCCTTCTCCATTTTTATTTTTCTGAGCTTGTCTTTCAACGCCAAATTCCTTTGGTCGTTGCTGCTTTGGAAAAAATCTGTCAAAGCCTTCCACATTAAAAATGGAGTGGCTTTCCCATGAAGGCTGGACACAATATGGTCCTTCACACCTTCCAATAGAATTCTTCTTGTCTTTGCTATCTTTTTTTGCCATGCATCAAGTTATGCAACATCACTAGATCCTGACTTAGGAACATCGCTATCAATGAACTCCTTCAGTCCATTCTCCTCTAGCACCGCCTCCATCCTATCCTTCCAGGCTATGTAATTCAAGCTCCCATCAAGGGCATACTCCAATCACAACCCATTGAAAGAAATTTCAATGTATACTCAACTTCTACACCAATAATTTTCTGTAGCAAATTCAAATTGTCCACCAGCACAAACTCATCAATTCTTCACAATTGCAATATTCAAGAATTAACACTGCTCTGATACCATGTATAAATTATATGCAATATGCATGTATATATTCAGATTCTCCTGATCTAACAATATTTTATCTTCTTGCTAAATATAGAATCCTTCCACTGTTAATCTTTTGTGGAAATTAAAATCAATTGTAAATACGTGAAGCAATAAAAACAATCGCACATAACACAATTGTTTAACAGGAAATCCTAAAGCTGAAAACCCCAACTAGCATATATTATGAATCATGGAGATCATGTAACAATCTCATACAAAGCCTAGTACATCAAGCTCTCAGTACAATCAATCGTCACACACTAATCAGAAGAAATTTGCAAATCCATGCACTGATTTATTGCCACCTGCTAACCTGCCTCCACTGCACAATCCCTGCTAAAGAATATCTCTGAATGAATTCGAATTACCCTTTCCTTGACTGCACAATCCTCATTGGCAACTCCAATGTGTGTGTGGTGCAATCAATGCATCACTATAGTCACAACAGATAGTCCATATTTCCCTTTCACCTATCTCTCCACTCGGTCTCCACTAGAACTGACATGAACTGTAGTTAACCTTTGTATTTGTTCAGTTGATTAATGAGTTATTATTTGTGAATTAATTAGCTAATTAATTCACTCCACTCTCACTAGTGTATCATTCAGTTAGACTAGATACAACTAGCTCAAATGAGTCTAACTCACTTTAATTGAGTTAAACTGAATACAACTCCATGAACTACTCTTCCAACTCTGTCATAAATTTGCCACTTCAGTTCTAACTAATTCCTCCATGCATGAATGACTATTAAACTCTAGGAATTGCGTAATTCCTTCAGCCCACTAATTTTCCAAATCTGTCCACTAAAATTAAGTGCTCCAAGAGAATAATTTGTTGTTTACTGTTGGATTATTATTAAGAGCTAATAATAATCAATACTTCTATTTTTAGATCGACGATCTATAAATAGACTTCGCCCAATATTCTAAAAATATAATTTCATCCATTTTTCCAACTTGACCAACCATCCACAAATAACATCCTTCAACTTCTAAAATATGATCACCATGTCTAAAAATATACATAGTCTAAAAATAGACTTGCACCAAAAATAGCTTGCAGGCCCACTTAGTGAAGGTGCATATTTTCACTAAGCTCATCATCTTGTTGAATCTCAACACTGTTTGTAGTATCCATTTTACCGGATCCTTTCGATCAAACTTATTAATTTTGACCTTGGTAATGTGGTTGGTTTTCAACCCAAAGTTAGAGTCTCTAAAATCATTATTAACATTCCTTTTGTTCTCATCATTATTTTCATGGAATACCTTGTCACCCTTGGGAAAAATTTATTCTAGCAACTTTGTCAAACCTCCCATTTATGCTTTTAAGGCATCCTTCAAATCTTCCATTTTTGTTTCTAAACCATCCTTCAAACCTTCAATGTCTCTTTTTATTTTTGATTCTAAACCATCCATGTTCCCTTTTAAACCATCCATATTAACATTCATCATCACTTCCAATTCATTTTTGGTTACTCTTTGTGAGAGTAAAATTTGTTGCACTTGATATTGTAATTTTGATATATCATATTGCATTTATTCCTCTTCTTTATGCGTTGTATTCGACATTTCTGGTTTCTTATTGAGTGTATCCATTTTTTTGTTGTGAGACATACTGGAAATAATGATATATATTCTTCACTATGTCATTTGAATCGCTTCAAAATGTTATGAAAATTTAAAAAATACACACTTTTTTGCTTTTTTTGGGAGCTTGATCTTGAAACTATTGTATCTTTGTAATTTTGGCTCTCCAAGGTCTTAATTTGATGTTATGGTAACACTCTGATTCTTCTTTCCAATGCCACAAGTCGAACCAATATTGGATTCTTCAATATAAAGTTATGCCAAATCTCCCACGATGATTTGATTATGGACTGGTTCAATATAACGAACTTGTACGAGATCCCACATGTCCCTATTTCAAATTTCGACCCTAAAATTGATACACGAGAAACTACAATATGTGAAATTTTAGTTACTTTTTACATAATTCAAATTCGTTTCTTTAAACGAAAGTTATGGCGATTTTCCCTAGGTCACCTGTTTGAGAATGAATTCAAGAGCATGAAAAAACCCTAATTATTTCTTCAAACCATATCTCAAAAAACATAGTGAACCAAGATATGAAATTTTTAAATGAAGTTCATAAAGATTTCAGATCCACGTGGTCAAAATTTCAGCTTCTGGAGCTTTGTAGAAAAAAAAATTATAGAGAAAATTCCAAGAGGGCTTATTTGAAGCAGCAAAACCCTAGAATCCAAAGCTCTAATACCAAATTTTATGCAACCATCTCACAAAACATAAGAAAAGATAGATCAATGACTTAAAAATTAGTCAGTTCGAGGGGGAAACCTCCTTTACATTACATAAATGAACAATTATTGGATGCTACAAATGACAAGAACTCCTTGGGATATATAAGAGTCTAAGGAATCAAAATATAATCAAAGCCTACATAACAATAATAATGTAAGGGAACAACAATAAAAATAATGGGATTCTATGGGGCACAAAAAAAACAATATGGGGTCTACATGGGCACACAAATAAAAATAGGGGGCTACACTAATAATAATAATAATAATAATAATAATAATAAGAGGGCTACACTAGTAATATAGGGACCTAACAATGTCATTTTTTATAGGAAAATGACATTTCTCATTGCATTTTGGACTGCATTATGGGAGAAAATGGACACAAAGTTAAATAGTTTTGCATCATTCCATCCATAGACATATGAGTAGATAAAAGTAGCAGCATGGATTTGGTGCAAATTTTGAGGCGTTACAATCCAAACCATTTGAATATATGGGATGAAAATATAGTATATATAACACTCATATAACAAAACAATCCACACTTCTACTGGTAAGTTCCCATTTGAAACTTATTATGGATATTTTACACCTTCACCTTTATATATTACATATGGGAAACAAGGAGTGATGGAGGATATTATAGGGTTGCCTTAAGGGTAGAATTTTGTTTAAAAGACCCAACAAATACATATACAAGTACAAGAGACATTGCAAAATTCACATGAAAAATATAAGGCAAGACATGATCAACACAAAACATAGAGGTTGTTCAATGTGTGAGACATAATATGGTTACAATTGAACAAGGAGAGGCTAAGAGGTCATAAGAAAATCAAGCCTCTACGATGTGGTCCTTTTAAGATACTAGAAAAGGTGGGATCTTATTCCTATAGACTCAGTCTACCCCTATACATGCACAATTACTCAATTGCGAATGTGGATAATCTAAAACATTATGAACATTCCATGTTATAACAAGAATATGAGCATGTACTAAATTTTATATAGGATTTGGAGAATAGGTCCAGAACCACGAGAAAAGGGAAACATGATATTTGGTAGATAAGAATGAAAGGACAACTTCCAAGCAAAGCTAAATGGTACACCTAAGAGAAGGTGGAGGAAAAATTTCCTCACCTCAAAGATTTTGGGGACTAAAATCCTCCCAAAAATTGGAGGTGTAATAAATATTGGATAATTATATTTTTTTGATTCATCTCAATGCTTTTAGAGTATAAAAAGTAGAGGAATCAACTCACAGAACAATTTTTAGTGATGGGCCCTAGTTTGGAAACTCTGGGTCTAAAACCTTCTAGAGGAATTTGGGGCATCAAACAACATTTTTGGGGGTAAAAATTTTTCACTTTAGCATAACAACCTTTTTTCCTATTCTACACACAATGACCTTTCCAAATACACAATAATTTCCTCAATCAAAATACATATGCAAAAGTTATGCACTCGAAATTTGACCTTCCTGTTTTAACCACCATATTTCAAGAAGATGCCACACTATCCCCCATCACTCATGGAAAAGCGGCTATCCATGTGATCATGAAGAAGAATACTCTAGAAAATTTTGTATTTTAACTTTACTTAAGAGTTGAAGGATTCAAACCTAACCACTAGTAGTATGTGTTATAATCGATCCACTAGGAGGAAAAGGGAGTTCGTTCTTTTAGAGTGCATTTGTTTCGTAGATGAGAAGATTAGTTGAGAGGGATAGGGAGAGAGCACACAAAGAGGATTTTTACACTATATTAGCCCACAATATACTATCCTTTCTTCCTTGTACTCATAGCCATTTTCCTATTTAGAGGAAGAGAGTAGAGAAACCTCACCTTATAGTTTGTTTTTCTCCTGAAAGGGTTTCCCATGATATATCTCGTGTCAATTGTGGTTTATTTAATTTTTCTCTATTTTTTGCATAATTATAATTTTCATGCATACTCAATAAAAAATAATTGAGAAATTGAGAAATCTAAAGAGAAATAAACCCTCATAGTGTAATTACTTCAAATTATGTTGAGAAATCAATGAAGATCGCAATAACAAGAAAAATAACATAGAGGTATTCTAAAGAATATAATGATATAGTTAAACACCAAATCTATTAATGAATGAAATAAAATAGTGTAATATAAAAAGCAATATGACTAGTTAGAATGGTGGAAACTTTTTTAGGTGTCCAGCCATGATGGGAATATAGATCAAAATGTGTGACTCCAAGAATCCATGTACATGGGATGAAAACTTTCCTTACTTTCTATATAGCTATAAAGAATCACTTCCTAGTTTAATTAGGCATGGCTTCAAAATTTATGGATAGATTAGAAGCATTGCACTAGGTTCATTTGAGCCACATTTTTTAGAAGGAGAGTATTCAAGTCAAATTATTGAGTAATGTTAATAGACACCATGGTAGATAGACACCATAGGAAGAATTGAAAATTTCCTGATAAGCGACCAACTAAAGAAGAAATTTTAAAATGAATCTTATCAAGAGGGAGAATTGTAGATGAGAGGCACAAAATGGTTACAAGGGATATTTCTCAGTTGACTTCTCAAATCCTCTCTGAATCGTGAATAAACCACAAGAACGATCTTAATATTACAGTGGAAAGTTTTGATTAGATGTTTATCTTTTATTCTAAAGCTACAAAAATTGATTTCATTAAAGAAAAAATTAACGAAACTATGAATTGAAAAGAATAAAATGAAAAATAAAAATAGCTAGCCAAAAGAGAGGGATGTGATAATGCTTGACTAGCCACCATTGATTTGAGATTTAAAGGTGGAGAGCGTGTACGAAGCCTACATTAAAATACAATGAAAAACACTTTGCACGATCCAATAAATATAATGACCT
The DNA here is from genome assembly GCA_034641835.2 of Pinus albicaulis. Taxonomy (NCBI): domain Eukaryota; kingdom Viridiplantae; phylum Streptophyta; class Pinopsida; order Pinales; family Pinaceae; genus Pinus; species Pinus albicaulis. The sequence continues at coordinate 707,822,834 of CM076580.1, read as the reverse complement.
TGTGTCACCTAAAACAATAACATTGTATCATATTAATCACATAGCTCACATGCTTCTAGCAAATGTTGAAGATTTCAACAAGAAACAGTGAAGGAGGCATCCTCAAACATCATTCCTGATCCTAGTTGGAAAGTGATCACCTAAACTAGGTGGGGGCCACACAGGTGATATTTGGCGCAAAGTCTATTTTTAGACATATGGATCATATTCTATGAGTTGCAGGATGCTATTTGTGGATGGTTGGTCAAGTTGGAAAAATAGATGGACTTCTATTTTTATACATATTGGGCAAAATCTATTTTTAGATTGCCAGTCTAAAAATAGATATGTCGAATATTATTAGCTCTTAATAATATTTGGACTCTAAACATTAGCTTATTCTCTTGGAGCACTTTATTTAAGTGCACAGATGTACAGGCCCATGTGAAGGAATTATACTATTCCTGAGGGTTAAAGTGGAATATTGCATGGATACTAAATTTTGACTCATGTGACGAGTTTGGTGGAGTTGATTGAGAATTAATGGAGTTGTGTTGATTTAACCTAATCTAAACATAGGATACTTCTATTTGTATCTATTTTAATAATTAATTTCAATTGATAAGTGATAATGAATTAATTATTAATTAATTCACATAATTACTATAAAATAATTATTAAATAAAGAATTGTAAAGTTAACTTAGAGTGCATGGATGAGTTCGGTGGAGACTGATGCGAGGAGATAGGTGAAAGGAAAGTGTGACTATCAGTTGTGACTATAAGTGATGCATGGTTTGCATCAACACTCAGTAGAGAGCCTATAAATACGTGAGCAAGGCTAAGGTAATTAATTCTCATCGGGAAGCATTCTTTAGCGGGGATTGCGCGAGTAGAAATGAGCTATCAAATTAGCGAGAGATTGGAGCATGTGTTTTGCTAGATCTAGCTTGATTAGTGTGTAGCAAGTGGAGATTATACTGAGAGCTTGTGAGGAGCTTTGTATGATGATTGTTACATGATCTCTATGACATATATAATATACAGATGGTTGGGGGTTTTCATCTTTAAGCTTTCCCATTACATACTATGTTCATATGTGTGAATTTGTATGGTTTTAATGTGTGCATGCAATTGATTTTATTTCCGCATGTAATGATCAATGGTAGAAGAGATTCTGTATTATGCATGAAGCTAAAATAGTGTGTGATCAGGAGAATATCGGTGGATAACATATCAGTTATTCAAATTTCTACGTGGTATCAGAGTGATATTGATCATTAGAGCAATTGCAAAGCATTGAAGCAGTTGAGTTTTTGTATTGAAGCGACCAGAGGAAGTTGGCACTCAAGGATAAACTCAGGAAAATAAAAATGGAGAAGAATGACACTATTATGGTATACTTGACAAAGTTTTTCCACTGCAGGGATGAGCTTGGGAGTGTAGGAGTTAGTGTGGATGAGGAAGGACAATTCAAGAAGGTTGGGATTCGAGCAAAGAATCTCTACAGACTTGAAGTAGATGGGATGTCTACGGAGCTTACTACTGTTGGGAAGTGCAAGAAAGACATGCAATTGATGCTTGAGAGGGAGAAAGTTTTGCATGCAGGTAATAGTGAACCTCGAGATGTGGAGCAGCCACATGATGAGGATCATGGAGTGGAAGAAACCACTAATGCAGAGAAATTTTGTGCCAGATGGGCAGAGGGAGTGCATGCAGCTATACCACCAGGTGAGAGGTGGGGCGACATGCATGAGTAATCCCAAGAGGAGATTTCTGGGCAGGATTCATTGAGATGGTGTGGATCTCATGAATTGAACCTAGCTACGAGGTTCCCACAATGCAACAGTAGCATGTTCAGTTGGATTTATGCAGGCATATCAAAGTGACAGTGTCAGATACTGGAGCGCGGATCAGAGTTGACAGCAAGTGCAAGTGTGCATGGGTGCAAGAGTTCAACAACACAGTGGTTCCTAATGACATGTGTAGTTGGGCCCAGCAGAAGTCGAAGACTTTGATGATAGATGCATCAGACTGATTGAGTTTTTTGGAGCCTATTCAGTTTCAGAGGAGTTGCAGAGCAGATGCATGGAGTTGCATGGCGCTTGTGAAGGTTGCAGGGCGAATGCATGGAGTTGCATGTCGCATGCAAAGACGGTCCTTTCTTGTTGAGAGGGAGTGTTGAAGATTGCAACAAGAAACAGTGAAGGAGGCATCCTGAAACATCTTTCCTGATCCTAGTTGGAAAGTGATCACCTAAACTAGGTGCGGGCCACACAGGTGATTTTTGTCGCAAAGTCTATTTTTAGGCTATGTCTATTTTTAGACATATGGATCATGGTCTATGAGTTGCAGGATGCTATTTATGGATGATTGGTCAAGTTGGTAAAAATAGATGGATTTCTATTTTTAGACATATTGGGCAAAATCTATTTTTAGATTGCCAGTCTAAAAATAGATATGTCGAATATTATTAGCTCTTAATAATATTTGGACTATAAACATTATCTTATTCTCTTGGAGCACTTAAGTTAAGTGCATAGATGTGGCACAGGAGCTGAAAAAAGGAATTATGCTATTCTTGAGGGTTATGTGGAGCTATTGCATGCATACTTCAGTTAGAACTCATGTGACAGAGTTTAGTCAAGTTGATTGAGGAGTTAGTGGAGTTGTATTCAGTTTAACTCAGTTAAACATAGTTGAGCTAGTTGTATCTAGTCTAACTAATTTATACACTAGTGAGAGTAGTGTGAATTAATTATTAATTAATTCACTAATTATTAACTCATTAATCAACTAAGATACATCGGTTAGCTTGAGTGAATGGACGGATTACGTGGAGACCGGTGTAGAGATAGGTGAAAGGGCAAGTGTGACTATAAGTGATGCATGGTTTGTCAAAACTCAGTAGAGATGCCTGCAAATACTGGCATTGAAAGGCTGGGGTAATTAATTCTCATCAAGAGGCATTCTTCAGCAGGGATTGCGCAGTAAAGGCAAGCTAAGGGCTGGCAAAGATCGGTGCATGCGATTTGCAAGATTGGGCCTGATTAGTGTGTAGCAAGTGGAGATTATACTGAGAGCTCGTGACGAGCTTTGTATGATGATTGTTACATGATATCTATGACATATAATATACAGATAGTTGGAGGTTTTCAGCTTTAAGCTTTCCCATAAAAAACTGTGTTCATATGTGTGATTGTTTATGGTTTTAATGTGTTTATGCGATTGTTTTTATTTCCGCAATTAATGATCAATGGTAGAAGAGATTTTGTATTATGCATGAAGCTAAAATAGTGTGTGATCAGGAGAATCTCGGTGGATAACATATCAGTTATTCAAATTTCTACAGCAAAAGATGGAACAATAACCGATACAACCATCACTTTAAACGACAACACAAGTAAGAAATCCCTAAATTATAAAGTGGGAATATTTCAACTCCTACATAATATATGAAGCTAGGCCATAAATTTGAGCATAGTAACCAAATCCATTTAAAAAAGAAACCAATAGGAGATGATATAACTATATATAATAATTGTCATAAAGGTCCTTCAAGCGGGGCATGTTTCAACCAGTAGGTAGAATTGTCTAGTTTAACTGATCGCTCGATGGTGTAGTGAAGGTTTGGTACATCCTTTTCATCTTTTAGACCTCTGTCTCTCTTATGGATACTACTGTAAATATAATGAAAGTTCCTTCACTCACATCTGTGAGTGGGAGTCGTCACACTCACATTCGAGTTCCTTTGGATGAACCTGCCTACCCCACCCCCCCCCCCCCCCCAATAATTGTACAAGTCTACTCATACAATAAGGGAAATAAATGATGCAATAGGGTGACTGGAATTATTCAAACTGAATAAACACCGGATCCCACAACTATCAAATGAGAGATTATGAGTCTACAATACCTTTAGTGAAAACAATAGACATCAAAAAAAAATGCCATAATTTCCCATCTCATAGAGTGTTAGAGATTGTGTACCTATCTGACCAAGATTATGGTTCCTATGATAATTTCTCATACAATATTTAATGCATACAAATATACATGTGCATATAGTAAACACACATGAATATACACATACATACACAAACACAAATAAGCGATCTCATATAAATTGGTTGCCTCTTCAATGTTATATTCACTGTAAAAATCACACTTAATCACATATCACAGTGAATCCCATCATTTTCATAGGACCCCCTCAATGTATGAGAAAACCCCAAAAAAATTTAATAAGCGACCAACTGAAAATGAAACTGAGAGGAAGAATTGAAAATTTCCTGATAAGAAGCAAATTGAAGAGGAAACTAAAAAATGAATCTTATCAAGAGGAAGAATTGTAAATGAGAGGTAGAAAATATTTAAAAGGGATCTTTCTCAATTTCATTCTTAACTCCTCTCTGCATTTTGAATAAACCACAAGAATTGTCTCAATATTACAGTGGAAATATTTGATTAGATGTTTTTCTTTCATTCTAAAGCTACAAAAATTGAGTTCATTAAATAAAAAATTAACAAAAATATGAATTGAAAAGAATAAAACAAAAAAGGAAAATAACTAGCTGAAACAGAAAAATATGATAATGCTTGACTAGTCACCATTGATTTGAGATTTAAAATTGGGAAGCGTGTACGAAGCCTACATTAAAATACCATGCAAAACACTTTGCACGATCCAATAAATATAATGAATTTGTATCACCTAAAAGAATAACATTGGCTCATATTAAACACAGAGCTCGCATGATTCCAGCAAAAGATGGAACAATAAGCCATACAACCACCTCTTTAAACCATAACACAGGTAAGAAATATCTAAATTATAAGGTGATAATATTTCAAATCCTACATAATCTATAAATCTAGGCCATAAATGTGATCATAGTAACTAGACCCCTTTTAAAAAGAAACCAATACGAGATGCTATAACTATATATCATTGTTTTCATAAAGGTCCTTCAAGTGGGGGATCTTTCAACCCGTAGGTAGAATTTTCTGGTTTAACTGATCGAGCAATGGTGTAGAGAAGATTGGGGACATCCTTTCCAGCTTTTCGACCTCCATCTCTCTTATGGATACTATTGTAATCAAGATAATGAAAGTTCCTTCATTCACATCTGTGAGTTGGAGTTGTCACTCACCCTCGAGTTCCTCTGGAAGAACACATGCCCCCCACCAATAACTATAAAAGTATACTCATATAATAAGGGCAATAAATGATGCAATAGGGTGATTGGAATTACTCAAACTAAATAAACACGAGCTCCCACAAATATCAAATGAGAGATTATGAGTCTACAATGCCTTATTTACATGGCTCAATGGAAAAAGTTACTTGTAGGCATATATTATGAATGTATATATTATTTACTTTATTGTTAACTATAATGATTATTTATTATAATTATCGTTATTTTTGTTAATGAAATGAATACGAGAGTTTTATTAAAAAGGAAGGTTGGGATCCCGTCCAAAATAGTTACATTTCTTCTGAGTCGCCAATATCCTTTGTGGGTTTGGCATTAAGCATGGTGACTCAATTCATGCTCTCAAGCGAGAATTCCTTCCCTTTCCAAAATATTCCCAAGATTTAAATACATTTTCTTTCCATTACTTACTTCTTATTGATTTGACTTTGACTGACTTCTTGTTTTCCCTGGCAAGATGTTTTTGCCATTTTTCCCAACTTGAATCCAACCCATGTTTTCTGGTGGGTTTGAGTTGCTCTTATGAGTGTGGTCTCTGTTGTCTTTATCACTTTTTCCATATGCCTAATAAACTGAAGAAATTAAATTTCCAGTCTTGTTTCTAGAGGGATCAGTGTATGATCCATACTTCACAAGGGTTTGCTCAGCTTGGTCCTCCTTTGTTTCTGAATTTGGTGGATATTATTTGACATGTGTTTCTTCGTGACTGCCTTGTGCTTCCTTCGATGATTCCTCTTTGACATGTACTTATTTCTTATTTTCTTTGCTTCCTCCTTGTCCAGGGTCTCTTCTTTGTATAAAGTATAGTTCTTTATCTGAGCACCTTCCCAACATTTGGGCCTTCGCCTATATTTTCGGGCTCTATTATTTTGCACTCACTTTGGGAAATTATTGATTACATGTAATGTTTCATAACACACAACATTTAAATGAAATGTTTTCATATTCAAGCTCCTGAACCCTTACATAATTTGGAGCCATCAGATTTATCTCGACAGGAAAACATTTATTAAAATCCATATCCATGGATATTTGAGCATGGGTCTTGAGGAAATGCTCAGTTTTTGAACTACTATGATAACATTTCCTTACTAAATTTCCAATAGAAGTTAAAAAAGGGAGATTCCAAAGATGTAGGGGAAGGTTCATGAGCCTTACCCAAACTGGTGCCAAGGATATTGTTGTTGTAATCAGATCAAAAGAAGGGGACAGGGGCTTCATGGACAGACCAACACTACCCCACAACTAGGGCCTTGAATCCCAAATAGTATTCTTATCTCAACATTATTAAAGTTAACAAAAAAAACATCGAGCCAGAGGGTAAATATGTAGATCATCAGATAATATAGGTTTCCATGAATTGGAATTACACGTATGGATATCATCATTAAATATGGATGAAGCATTACAAAGTCCTAAGGGCATCACTGAAAAATCATAATGGAATTAATGTGTGTCAAAGGTTGTTTTAGGGATGTCCATTTCCTTTATCCTTTTTTGGTGGTATCCTAAGTAAAGGTTGAGTTAATTGACCAACGTGGCTTCATGAAGCTCATGTAAGTGATCATTGATAACTAGTCTAGAAAATTTGTCTTTGGTGGCCAACTGGCTGGGATCCCAAAAGTGAACGCACATTTTCCACCTACCTTTGTTCTCAAATACCAATATCACGAGTAGTGGTGAAGGGATCCTACTAGGATGTATGGCTCTGGTCCCTAGTAGTTCCTAAATGATCATATTCTATTTCATTCTTCTATGCAAGTGGGTGCCTTTGAGGATACATATTGGGTGGTTAACCACCTTGAACCAGGAGGATACCATGGTCATGCTCCCCACATGAAGTTTGCAATCCATAGGATCTTTAAAATACCTAAATTTTTTTATTTAGGACCACATGAAAATCAATGGGAATCTCTTTTGAGCGACTTTGCACAACCCGCATGACATTGAACTCGAAAGTGAATTCGGTGAGGCCATTCTTCGATAGCTTCTCCATGCGGTGAGAGTTGATAATTTCGGGGGAGCCAAACTTAATCCCTTTGAGTGCATGCTCATGCCCTTCCTTATTGAATATTGTGTATAATTCCTTAAAATCCATTGTAACATTACACAAAGTGTGAAACCATTCCACATCAATCACTGCATAATAATGACCCATTTCAATAGCGAACATGTGAGATTTGAGTTCCTAGTCTTCCATTTGAAGTTTTACATTTCACATCACCCTCCACATCTCATCGTAACTCCATTGGCTATCGTAATTTGAAATCCATGCACTACAAGGACATATGAATCTCTTTCTTTAGCCACTCTTCTATGAATGAAATAAATCACCTTACAGTGCTCGATTCAACCAATCAACTACAAAATTTTGGAGTGAAAAAATATGTTTTACAAGGCGTAGAGGGGAATTTTGGGATCCTCACGAGGATTTTTGAGCTTGTTCATTCCTAAGGAGGAGGACCCCAATCACTAGAACTATGGGTTAGGAGTGTATCGTGACTGGTCTTCGAAGGAAACATTTGTTTGAAATAGTTTTTTTCCTTTAGATTTATGCCTAGGGAAATCCTTACCCATCACGATTGTAGAAAAATTTGAGGCATTGGTGTTATTTCATTTCTGCTTAGAAAATGGAAATCGAGCAAGGTGTTCCATTTTACTGCCATTATTGTCTTGTTCCTTTACTTGATGATTTTCTTCTAAAATTCTTCAATATATAATTTGGAAGCATCTGTAGGGCTGAAAGTCACAACAAGTTTTCTCACTTGCTCCTCCCAAGGTGTACAATTCATAAAAACGTCATCCCTAGTTGATTTTGGTTGTTTTTATTTCTTATTTTCTTCTCGCCTTTTGGCTTTAGACTTTTTTTTGTTCTGGTTTACTACCGATTGTGTAAGTGATGTATCCTTTTGAGTTACTTTTGTGTGTTTCTCACTTTCCTATGTTTTTTTGGAGAGTACTCGAGCTTTGTGAGAAAAATAATTTATTTTCCTCATATCCTCACCAATCATTTTCTCATTTCTGTCATCCTATGCTATCAAACCTCTCTTGGATATCTAAGTGATTTTCTTCTTGACTATATTCCTTCAAAGTTGAGCTCCTTTGACTCTTTGATGAGGAAATTAAGGTCATCCTTGGTGGACTCACTGTAAAATTCAGTAGCCCATTGTTCATCCTTTTTCCCCATCGGTTTATTTCAAGTGAGTCTTGGCGCCACCACCTTCTTCATTGGGGTCTTTGAGGACGTTGCTTCAATTGAGACAAAAGGTATTGTAAATATTGCACCTTCATTTTCATTTCATAATTATTCATTGGTGAGAGGTGTAATAGCTTGTTGAGTTGTTGACCATGCCACTCAGTGCCTGATGGCACTAAACCAGCCAAATTCCCAACGTTATTGGTCACAACAGGTCGAGCCAACCCCTTAGTTACATTGACTATGGAAATATAGCTACTTGACATAACTTTGTAGTGGAAAGGAGTTTGGTCAACTATCCAAACCCTCAACCATATTGGGAAAATGTTATAGTTAAAAGTTAATTATTTTGAAATAAAAAAAGAATAAAGGAAATTGAAACATCAAGTGAATAGAGATAAAAAGAAACAATTTAGGGAATGGAGTTACATAGGAAAATAATATCTTGTATCAAAAAATTAAACTTCCATGGAAGAAGAAATTGGAGGAAACTAATTCGAGAGGGATAATTGAGTAACAGAGTGATGCAATGAGATCTGGATTAGAGTTGACCCGTGGAGTTACTTGGATATTGTAGAAGATTACCGACTAAGATTGATATAGTAATTATTAAATCTTCATTGAGAGAGAGAGAGAGAGAGAGAGATATTGAAGAAGAGGAGGTGACCGAACAAAAGTTTGCACAATTGATTGAGAGAAAAACCACCACATATAATTTAGTGAGGAGGTAGAAGCTAGAGGTTAAATAATATGCAAGGATTTGATAAGATATGTACAGTATAAATGAGGTAGAATGGTGAATCGATGAACATAAGAGCACTACCAAAAATTGTTGCACCCAAGTTGATGGAATTAAGATCAATGGAAGTAGAATCAACAAAGGTTGGATCAACATAAGAAGAATTGAAAAAATTTGGTTTGTTGTATAAAAGGCCATTGTAAAGTGAGTCAATGGAACCTAAAACAATGAAATATAGTTTTACTGGTAGAATATTGATGGGTGTGATTCTATGAAGGTAGATAATATATGTGACAAGGATAGAGCATTACAAAAATTATAAATAACAAAGAAAGTATTCAATCGAGCAATAAATGAGGTGAAAATCAATAAAATACGTCTATTTAAGAAGAAATTCACAAAGGTATCCAAAGATTCACTATGCCCCAAGAATCCCAAATCATAGAGATAGAGAGAAGTCCATTAATCTATTCATAACCACTTAAGGTGGTAGTGTTATTGAAGAGACACGATTTGTGATGTTGAGAGAAAGTGGGAAATAATAGCATCATTTATCGTAGAAAAATTGAGGCCAAAATGATATTAGAGGTCACTAAAACCTTAAATATGGATGAATTGAGCTGGGTTGCACAATGGAAGAGATTCAAATCTTGGGGTAAAATCAAGCCATGAAAAAGTGAAACAGATAATTGGATGGAAAATTTAATAAATATTGTTATGCAGAATTGTGATCTATAGATAAACCAAATTCCCTAAGTGTGGTGCTAGTCACTTAGAACAACAAAGGAAAGAAATACTATCACTTTCTCTAAAATAAGCAGATATACAGAATGGTGAAAGAGCCTATGTGTGATTCAATTTCTTCTCCTTCTCCTTTTGTCATTGTTTCTGTCGCTTTCAATCCAACTCAAATTTCCAGATCGATTCCTGCAAACACAAACAAAGAAAAACAAACAACGTGCAATATACAGATATCTACTTATCTTACTCAATAAAATTGATTAGATATGAAATATATATATCATTCAAGAATCCATTGCACAATAAATAGAGACATATATATGGGAAAATGAAAAACAATCTTTATTAAAGAGTAGAAGGGGGAGGCTACAACCAATGATCGATTTTTTGCCACCAGCTCCAGCTTCATCCCAGCCTCATCACATCCAACATCATACCAGCATCATATCAGTACTTTCACTCTCTCAAATGAGAATCCAACAACATAACTTTACCAAATTTCTTCCTTCCCTATCACTAGGATGAGTGCTCAATTTATAGGGAAACTGATGGTAGTTTCTCAATGAATGACTTTCTAATAATAGGAAAGACATGTTCCCAAGTTCAGAGGTGTTATATGGACATTTGGATTCAAATTTTGACACATATGGACTCTTCTAGAAGGCACTGGCCATGTGGAGATTCTCGGAACAATGAGAATTCTGCTCCCAGGTGTCCAACGCACTCTTGAATGTCGGGAAGTGCATTGCAGTGCACCCTTGAATGAAGTATCTTGCATTGCAACACAGTTAGTACCTATAGAGGTTGCATTGGTGATTCAATAAGTGATATAAAATATAATTTAAACCTTGGAAATATGACAATAGAATTCATGAATGAATTGTTCTTCTCTTAGGGCATATAGCAACTGAAATATAAAGGGATGATAGACCCTTTTTCATTGGTCCTGGGGATGATGTCCAATTTTACCAGGTCAATGGGGAAGATTCCCAAATTGACCTATAACAACTTCCCCCTAAAGCATGAAGTCAAAATAATAATAATGATATTTGGATGAGATGCTTTATGATGTGATGAGCTGGAACTGAAGTGGAGCGGTGACCTGCATTAATCTTACAATACATTACATCATGATATTTTCATCTTGATCACGAATTTTTGAGGGAGGCATTCCCATGCTCAGCACATAAACTATCTAATAACATGTGCATAGTTCAGAAAGTCATCTACATTGGAATTTTCCCAATACATGCATGCCTACAGATAAAGGCCTAAGTTCGGATGATGATCTATATGTAAATTCATCGTACAAATGATGTGTACAACAATCCTAAAATTGTAGCCTGGATGGATGAAACTAGATATGGGGTCTTCTTATATCATTCAATCGATCGTTCGGGTACAAGTATAGCCATGAAATATATGGTTTGTAGTCGAACATGTTAAGGCATCGTTTGATTACCAGCCAATGATGTGAGCTATTAACAAATGCGAGAGAACCACCATTGATGTTAATGGCTCTTAAGGTACTACAGTAAAGTTTGTAAGGTGTGAATAGATGATTTGATGTTTAATGTCAAACAAAATCTTTTGGTCAAAGGTCCAGAAGAGAGAAACTTGTCGATGATGTAACAAGCCTCATGGTACTGGAAGATGATGTTTCTAAGTAAACTTCCTGGATGATGAGATGATATCGATAGGAAGCCACTTTATCACGAAACAAGAGTTGCTAATTTTAGAGACAAAATGTGACTTGATATAGCAATGTTCGAGGATGACAGTCATGAAAATGAAAGTTTATGTATATTGCAAAAGGATGAGTATTCACTGGATGACTTCTCTTGAACATATCAATGATATTGAGATGAGTTCGCAGAATTGACCCAAAACCGAATTGAAGGTATGATGAACCATAAGTATGAATGAACTGTTAAGAAGATTACCCAACCACAAAATCATGATGATGGAGTGAAAGTGTCATGTTCAAGAGTGACCTGCTACCATAAAGTGTTATGTTCTCTTTCCCAAATTTTCCCTGGTCATTTTTCGACCAATACATCTTTATTTTTTAACAAGCTTGAGGAAGATAACATATGCTTGATCTATAATTCAACCCTTTGGGTGAATGTATCACTATTTAATAATTTAACGAGTCTAGCGATAAATGAAACTCGATTCTTTCCATGATCGACAAGCCCGTCACTATTTCATGTTTTAATGAGCCTAACGACGGTGACAGCCCAGTCCTTTTTCATATTTAGAGAGTTTGAAAAATAAGACAAAAGAAAACTCCATGAGTCCTTTTTCGTAAATTTGTCACTCAGGTCCGAAAAAGTGTAAAATGATACCTGAGAGAACCTCCTAGCCATGTTCGACTAAGATTTTCCTTTTTCGTAAATAATCTATCTCAGTCTGGAAAGGGTTAAACTTATACTGAGTAGATGTCATTTCATTTACTTTTCGAGCTCGAAAAGACAAGTGCTTGGAAATATTTTCACATTATCGGAGTCTGAAAAGAGCTAAAAGAAGACTCCAGGGGTTCCTTTTTTGCCGCTATCAAAGCTCAAAAAAGAGATGAAAGTGCGCTTCAAGTCCTTTTTCATTTTTATCAAAGCTCAAAAAATAAGGATAAAATTATGCTTTGTGTTCAAATCATTCTTAAATAAGTGTGCATGACTAATCTTATATATCAGTTGTAAACCTGTTCAGAACAACATCAAAAGGATAAAAAATACCTATTTCATAGCAAAAAATGAATAAAAACTATAGTCACAACATTAAATATGATTTTGAAATAATTAAATGACTAATTAGAAGAGTTTTTACCATTTGAAAGATACCATTTGGATTTTGGAGCTCTGAACCAGTTTTAGCCCCCGAACTTGAGCAGTTGATTGCAAAATATTTTGTGGACGATTTTCCTCATTGCTTGATCCAAGTTAGAGCTATGAACCTTCTCTTTCCTTCAGTAGCATTTATGTTTCATTTTATTGCAAATTTTTAGGGTTTTGGGCCCCTTAGGGTAAATATATTATAAATTTAGGGCAACACACACTCGAATGTTGAAAGGTGCGTTGCAATGCATTGGAATTGAAGGTCGGGTGAATATGTAACGCATTTTCCCTTGACCTGGGGTGAGTTGGGCACAATTCCAATTTTTGTTTCTTGCATTGTGCCCAAATTTTGCCTAGTTTTTTGCATGAAATGGATCCTTATGAGTCATATGATTGTGTTTCAGGTATTCATTGGACCAAAATGACGATTACATGGAGGGAAAGAGAACATGAGGAACAAAAAATGATTTCCCTAAACGATCTGGGCATTGTAAGAGCCCTCAGAGACTCCAGGTTGCTAAATTACTTCAGACTGTCAGGTATAAGGCAACAGATGGAACTATTGGAGTTACTTGTTCATTCATGGGATCCAATGATACAATAATTTCACACTGGGGACAAAGTGGTCCCAATATTAGTGGAGGATATTTATTTTCTCACAGGATTATCGAGGAGAGGTCAGCCCATTTCTCTTTCAGGGTCTGCTCTTGGAGGAGAGATAGTGAGAGATTATATATGCATTATTTCAATCTAGGGACTGAAACTATCAAGGATGGGAAAATAAACATCCACGATGTACGTGACTTGCCATTGAGGACCATCCTATTTACTATCACAAAGCTTATTGGTACTGCTACACTACATGTGGAAAATAGATCTTACATGCAGTATGCACTAGAGTGCTTGCAACCAAAATTTTTTAACTGGGCTAAAGTTGTCCTATTTCAGATGAAAGAACAGCTGGCCAAGGTAAAGGGAGGAAAGAAGAAAAATTTCAACTATTGTTCGATCCTGATTTCTTTTTCCTTAGAGCAGATTCCATTGATGTAGCCCCAGCATGTGACATTGTGTATATCTAGCCCTAGAGATCCAAGGATGCAGAGATGGGTAGAAATGATGGCTAGACATGATGGTCAATCAAACATCATGTTCTTGATTGCATTCTTCACCTGGTTTAGGCCACAAATGGTCGCCTTTGATGATTATGCATATGAAGGCATCGACTTCCGAGGAGATCCATATTTGGCTTTACCAGACGACGCTCAATGGGGGTGATTGGTAAGAATGTTTTGACCATGTTTTTTTTATTTTTATAAGGTCTATGCATGTTTGTGTATTTTGATGTTTCCCAAGACTAAAATAAATTTTTGATGTAATGTAGATGTTGGTCGAGTTCGACTAGTGGGACAGCCAGAGGAGAGAGCGGGTGAGCCAGCATAGAGGGATGTCGGGAGAGAAATCCTTCAGGATTTGGATATGGCTGAGACTCTTGCTGAGCTACAACAACACATACATGGGTTTAATTTTGGGATTCTGAATTGTTGGATCGAAGAGTTACCCATGAGACTGTAGCGCCATAATATTGGCGTTCCTAACCGTTCGATGCAGTTGTTGCATAGGATAGCTATATCAGTAGCATGTTATCAAGAGCATCACTAGTTTATTTTTGACATTTTGCATACATTTTGAGGTCAGATGACCAATGTGTCTTGGGAACAAATTTTTTAAAATCCTATGACTATATATCTATTTCTTTTCAGTGCTTTCCTATGTTTATTACACAATCCTATTCAATTATGTAATATGAATTCAAAATATGTCTTTACATGAGTTGTAAATTTATGTTTATAACACCAATTAATGTGTTCAAGTTTCTAGAAATGTGTTTATATTGAATGAAATAAAAATTTCTTTCCAAAAGTTGAACTCTTAGGAACATACCATGTAGTGTTGGATTTCTGACAGTATAAACACTAGTAAGTTGCAGTAAAAAAAATTGTGAGTCTAACCTAATGATGATGCGGTTAATACTGAATGAAATGGAATCAGAGAGAATTTCGATCAACGCGCTATACTCAGCGATATTGTTTGTAGATCGACCAATACAAATCCTTTGAAAAATCACTAACTCGTCGTTCGGAGTGAAAATGGCCCTTCTCCCTACTACGACTAGCACCATCAACATATCCAACTGTTACACAGAAATTTGTCACCGTCCCTGCAATTCCCCATCCCGCGCAATTGGAGGGCTCATTCCGTGACCTGTGAGTAGTGACATAACTTGAAAACACTTTCATGGCATTCCCCTGAACATGTACTTTCATTTCCCTGAAGACAACTCCTTGTAAAAAACCCTAAAAACACCCCTTTTTGCATTGGCGTGGGTAGCCAGTTCAGTACCCGCGCCAATGGGGGAAATCCTTCAAAGAGGGCACGCCAATTGGCGCTCTGTCCCAGAGTCGCACTTGCGCCAACCATTTTAAGGAGTGTTTTTTTAAAAATAAATGGCAGAAGTTTCGTCCTAACTGATCCAGGAACTGGTATCTAATCTGAGTTGAGAGGTTTGGCTCCGGATCTCCATGTAGAGGAAGTGGTTTGCCACCTCTCATGGAAGCTTCCTTGAGGATAGGGCCAATCCCATGATTATAGGGATCCCAACTCCCCTTCCTCCATCTATAAAAGCTTGCTCATCTCATTTACATGCTAGTCTCCAAGTTCCCAAGAGCCTAATGCTGCAAGAGCTTTGATCCATTCCCTTAAGGCCAAATCCAAGCAAGGAGATCATTGTCGAGACATCTGAAGAGAGAGGCTTGTCCCATCCCTGACAGGCTTTATCGAGACACGTTCTGCTGACGACCCTCCGAAGGAGAATTCAGCGTCAAAGCTATGGTTGTATTCTTCTTTTGATTAATTAATGATAAGCGACTATTGGTTATGGTTCCACTCTTTTTCTTGATGATGATCATGAGTTATGTCTTCTCTGACTGACATATATTTGTATGCACTGGATTTTACGCTTGCATTTGTTTTGTTTCTTGCATGTGTAGGTGTCTGATCACGGAGATCGTGAGGATTGTGATCTGCCAGAGCTAAGGAACGGGAGCGCTACCTCTACGAGCGACAATGTTGGATTCCAGGTAAGCCTTCATCGCTAGTTGGTTTATTTGCAATTAGGAACCTGCACTATAGCGTGAACGATTGTTGCTAGACCCGATCTGGGCTAGTAGGGATTTCCTCTGTCCGCAGAGGGGATTTACCTCCACAAAAAATTGGCGACTCCACTGGGGATTGTTGGCTTGTTGTTGTTCTACTTTGTAAGCTACAAATGGAGCTTGAAGTTAGCCAGATAGCCTTCAAAATGCTTTTTCACTGCATTAGCGAAATAGATCAACGCTGCTTCAGTCAATCTCCGATTTAGTTTATGAACTGAACACTTGGAGTGTTGTCTTGTCTTTTCGGTTGATTCTTGACCTTGCTTGCTTGGTCATCTATTTGGGTTTATTTTTCTGTTTGTTTGGCTTTTGTTTGTCCTTGTCATCATTGGTCTGTGTCTGGACTGCTCTTTTTTATTTTTCCCATAGTTAACTCGACTGGCACACTTTTCAGCTTGACAGTTGCGCCCATTGGCGCAGGTTTCTTGTGTATCACCCACGCCAATTCCATTCTGGCGCTAATTTCAGCCTCACAGTCGTGCCAATCCTATGAGGTATTAGGGTTTTCTGTGTTTTGAGCCTTCTGAGACTGATCTGTGACTTTGGCCTTGTTTTTTCGCTTGTTTGAGTGTTCTGGAGCCTTGTTTGACTGGCTGTGACCTTCGTCCTTTGGTTGTTTGCTTGTTTCCATCGATTTCACTTTCTAGCCCTAGGGCATCTAGGTCCTCTTGTGTGTCGAGCCTCCCTTGAGAGTTTTGGGTTTCTATCGGTTCAGTCGACCTTGTGATTTCTTCTTTACATTCGTTTAGCGATTGATTATCACTTTATTGCGTTATTTGAGTGTTTGTTCTCTTCTTCATTCAAATTTCTCTTTGCCTTGTTTGGGCCTAGAATACATGGTCCATTTGAGTCTTTGGGATTCTTTTGGTTTTGAGAGATTGTTTTGTCAATTTGAGGTCTGATTGTGTGTTTGTCATTGAGTGATTTGCTCATTTTTGCTCTCTTACTATCGCATCTCAAATTGCTCTTCATTAGTTTTCATTTTGTTTAGTGCTTATTTCTATTAAACATTGAAAATATTAAAAAAATATCTTTTCTTTTGATTAGTTAGTGAAAATTAAAATCTTTTCGATGTTATTAGTGATTAGTGACTTTGAGAGAAATTTTTTTGGTTTACATTAGCTGCATTAGAGGCTTTGTTGGTTGTTTTCTGATCATTTTGTTTGTGTGAAAAGCTCTCAACTCTCTCATAATTAGCTTTCATCAAATGAAATGATATACTCTGGCATATAGTGTGCATTTAGGATATTTTGTGACATCACACTCGCTAGGGCCTAAAAAATGAAACGTAATTGAAGATAAACATTAAAATTTACTCAATTTACACTAAGGCAGCATTGAAACATTAACGCAACATTTAGTGGTCTAGGCTAGAGACGTGTTCCGGCGTCTTTAAACCTAGTAGCTGTCGTTCGCCTCTTGGCTTTAGACAGCACTAGTACGGACTTGTGCTCCCCGTACCATCGCGTATATAAAGGGAGACCCCACTAGGTTTCTATCCTTTATCCATAGGAAGCCGAGTCTACCGCCCTATACCCGTGATACACCGGACACAACATTCGGGGAGATTGCCTGCACGTACATTAAGTCCTTGGTTGATTTCTCTTTCATTTTGAAACCAAGGTGTATATTGCAGTTCACGGTTATTTGGTACACCCTTTGCCTAGTATTCCTGAGTAGTCATTTGATCTTTTCCGACTCTTTAAATTTGAAAGGATCACCAAGCGCTTGTCCTTTCACGCTTGCTTCAAAACTGAAAGAGATAGAGTCACCTTTCATCCGTTTCTCGACTCTTAAAACATGAAACGGTGAAGTTTCTAAGTTTCAATGTGGTAAAATTAATCACCCGCGATCACACGCCTTGTTAAATTTTGCTTGTTGGCCGTTTGATTGTGTGTCTTGACTCTTTTTCAGCCCGTGTGTGTTGTGCTTGATCTTTTGTCATTGTTGTCACAGTGGCAGAACCTTCTGTTTCATCTACTAGTAGTCCATATACGGATGATTCATCAGAGGCTTCTCAATCCTCTGCTGAACCCCAGCAGCCCATCGTTTCTGAGTTTCTCGACGGGGGACCAGTTCTATCTGAGCAGCCCTTTGGAGGACCAATTGAGTTCAATTGGCCCTTTTCTGACCCTTGGTTTGGATTGGGAGTAGTGGAAGATTTCCCTCCTCTTACATCGAGTTCGCCTTTTATAGCTGCTGTTATTCCTCCTAGTCCTCGCCATCTATTACGAGATCTAGCGGCAGGCTCAAGCATGAGTGAATCTAGCGAGGAAATCCCCATGTCTGGTGAAGATTACCAGTTATTTCCTCAGAGATTATTTCCAGGAGACAACCCTGAACCATCTATTATGTCATCACCTGGTCCCTCATTACCCGCCGGGTATAGATTTTTGGGTCAAATCATTGCCGCCGCTGCCTCTATGGGGGTATCAGCTCCTTCTACGAGGCCAGTTGTTCCTTCGTTGGGGATGTCTCCACGAACGCCCATTACATCATCCCCTCAAGTTACTTCTGTACCCTCCATGCCCACTGTTTGTGTGGCCGCATCTGCACCCGCCGTTACTACCCAGTCCGTAAGGACCACATCCCTTCCCGAAGATATCTACATAGAATCTGCTATGCTGGAGAACATCTCTCCGGAGGAGTATCGATTGTCTCTGCAACAGTCGAACCTCGAGGTCGGACAATCCTCTCAAGATCCCAACCGCTCGTACTTTTCGCATTATGCGTAGGATGGTACACCCATGTATGTTTTTCCATATCAGTACTATGAGCATGGGAATGCTTTACGTTTACCTGCTCCTGAGGCTCAACTTCATGCTCAGGGTTTACCTTATAACCAGGCTGGACAACCTTTTAACCCGTAAGGACAACCTTTTCAAGGCCAACCTTCGGGCCAGCCTGGCTATCCTTATGACCCGCAGGGACAGCCCATACAGGGCTACCTTCTGGGCCAGCAAGGGCCATTATATGGTCCGTAAGGACAGTATTACAACCCTTCCGGTCAACTCGTGCAGCCTCTCCCTGGAGTCCCACCTGGGAAACCTCAAGGACTCACAGGTCAATCGGGGTACCAACCAGGGTCGGTATATGGTCCTGGGGAGCAAGTCCAACCTTCTCAACCTTTGCAACTGCAGTATCCTCTTGGTCCCAACTTTTCACATCAGCCAGGACCATCTTATGGTCCTGCTGTAGGTAAAACCGATTATCAGCAACCACCTGGCTCCATTTTGTTACCAGGACAACCGGCCCATCTGGCACAACCTAGTATCCTGCCACCAGGACAACCGGCCAATCCGGCACAACCTGGTGTCCCTCCACTAGGCCAATCGGCCCATCCGACACAACCTGGTGCTGCTCAACAGCCAGGACAACCTGCACAACCAGCACAACCTGTTTATCCGGGTCAACCTATTTATCCAGGGCAACCTGCTCAGCCAGGTCAACCTGTTCAGCTAGGCCAGCCTGCACATCCTGTCAACCCTGCCCAACAGCTGACTTATTAAATGCCGCATCCAAATCAACTGTTGCGCCCTAATTATCAGGCTCAGGAGGGTCCCACCTATCAGCAACCCACTCGACCCCAAGGCAGTTACTATTCTCATGGTCAATATCGACCGAATTATAGCCAGCCCCAAGGTTCTAACTATTACTCTCAACAACCCGGCTACACCTATACTCAGCAGCCAAATCCAAATGCTGCTTACACAGGGCCGACTTACAATCAGGGTCCATACTCTGGTTATCAAGCCCGTACGCTGGTTACCAGCAATCGAATCAGGCTGGATATACGACCTATACCCCCTACAGTCAGAATCCTATGGGACAGGACCCCTGGGGTCAAGGTTATTCTCAACCAGCGTGGAGTACAGGTACTGGTTCTTATCCAAGGCCAGGTATGTCGTCCAATCTGCCATTACCGTTTTTGACTACCTTGGAATTACCGGATGTTTCGAAATTAACGAATGATCCAATTCTGCACAATCCTTATTGGCCTTCGGTTCCTACCAAGGTGCCCGGTGATTGCCCCAAGTTTGAGGGTAAAGCTGGGGAGGACCCCCAAGCTCATGTGATGACTTACCATCTTTGGTGTTCGTCCAACTCTTGGGTGGATGATTCAATCCGTCTACGCCTCTTCCAGCGCACTTTGACTGGCGCTGCTACTAAGTGGTATATTGAATTATCCCATGGCATCTTTAAAGATTTCAATATGTTAGCCATGGCTTTTCTGACTCACTTTCAGTTACCGGTTCGCTACGAAGCCGGGATGCACCTCCTGACTTCTTTGAAGCAAGACAAAGCCACCCACATTTCTGATCACATTCATGAGTGGCGACGTCATCGCAGACTGATCAAGTTTCATATACCTGATCAGATACTAACTCATTGGTTCACCACCTCCTTCGTTAACAAAATCGCTCAAGATATTGCTATGGGAGCGTGTGTGACTAAAGAACAAGCCATAGTGTGTGCCCAATATCTGGATCTGGTATACTCTCAGCCTGGCACGCTTTATGATATTTTTCCTGATGCTCCATGGTCTGGAACCTCTAAAGCTCCACCTACCCCGGCGGTGGATGGTGTTATTGGTTCTGTGTCTCAGAATTCGAAGAAATATTCGAATGGGAAGCAGAAGTCCAACTCATCCAATAATTCTGCTCCTCCCGCCCCTCCCGATTCTGGAAAAACTACGGAGGTTAATGCCGTTCAGGCCAATCCTACAGAGAAAGCCTCCAAAAGGAAAAATAAGGGCAAAGGTAAATCCAAATCCGACGCCCCAAAGCCAGAGTCCAAACCTCGTACCGAGGATGGTTCCCAACGCAAACCGAAGTACCCCTGCCTCATTTGTGAAGGAGATCATTATAAAAAATATTTTCCATGACGATCTGAAGTTAGTCAAATTCTAAAAGGCTCCAAAGGGGCTCCGGCAGTTCTTAAATAACCGTTCCCATCTCAACAGACCCAGATGGTTGAACAGCCTTCACCATCTGCACCATTTGGGTCTCAGGTCTTTATGATGAATGGTGTTGCACCTATCTCTATTGCTACACGTTCGAAGGACTACAACAAATGGCATTAGGCACCTGGGAAGGCAGTTGTGGATGGTCCACCTCCCCCACCTGTCTCCGGTTCGTTGGAGATTGAGAAGCCTACTACTGAACCTGTTGTGAGGCCACCTTCTAAAGGTGTTCTAAGAATATCTTCTTACAATCCAAATGCCCGTGCCGCTCAGCACTACAATATTGTTGAGGATTTGGCACAGGCGCCTTCTGCCATGTCTACATTGGAAGTTCTTCAAAGTTTCCTGTCACAACGCAAAGCTTTGTTGTCTGCAATCGGTGGGATCGATCCCACTGATTCTAATCTTCTCACCTTCGACTTAGAGAACTTTACCCCCTGACTTCCACATCAGATCACTCTTGTTATTCAAGTCAGGATCAACGGTCTTAACATCCATAGGGCCGTTGTGGATGAAGGTGCTTCTACCTATGTCATGTCATCCACTTGCTGGAAGGCCATTGGCTCTCCACCCCTTTCATCATCTCCTAATGCCCTAGAGGCATTTGATGGTCGGGAATCGAAACCCCTAGGTGTTCTCGAGAGTTTAGCGATTACCTTACAGGGGAAGACAGTCAACATAGAAGTAGAAGTAGTTGATGCCAAACTTAACTACAATATACTTCTCGGCCGCAGTTGGACTCACGCCATGTTATGCGTGTCTTCCACCCTCTTTCGACTTATTAAGTTCCCTCACGAAGGCAAAATATTTACTGTGGATCAGTTATCTTTCTTCACCTCCACCTCCGAGAACAACGTTCCGTACGTGGATCAGATCCCAAACCCCCCTGACAGTGTAGGACCCGGTCTCTTCAAGGACCCCGTCCTCATGGGTACTTTTCCCGCACCACCACCGCACACCGCTCAAGTTAATATGATCTCTAGGTCTGACGACCCATGGCTCATCCCTACACCTGAGCAGGTGGCTGAGTTTGGAGAATCGATGCCCTTAACTCCAGTAGAGATTAACTACTGTGAAATCATCGTCGCATCTGATCCTCCCCCTCCTCAGCATGCTCCTTTGAGCATGGCTTTAGACATCTATTCTCAATCCCCCTGGCTCGGCGAGGCCGACTCGCCTTATCCTCTTAAAGAGATTTTCCCTTCTGATGAAGCCATTGTTGAAACAATGTCTCTTGAGGAGCTGCCTTGGAGCGATGGACATCATCGTTCCTCATTCATGCCTAGCTTGGGGGCAATGTCAGATTGTCTAGAGCGTTTTGCATCTCAGGTTCCCACTCCACCTCTCCAGACGCCCATATTGACACATGAGGTGCTTTCAGAGGGAAACCTGAGCAACATCACTCAAACCATTCCAATCAACATCTCCATTAAACCGGGGATAGTTGAGAACATACACGTGGGAGTGACTTGTTCTCCTGATGATATACAAGTTTATACTGACCTTTTTTGAGAATTCAGATATGTGTTAGCCTGGTCCTATGAGGAAATTCCCGGGATTGATCCCAGCATAGTAGTGCACGCGATTCCTACCTATCATGGTGCGAAACCCATGTGCCAACGCCTGCGCCCGATGCATCCTCGCAAAGCCGCTGCCATTAAAGCAGAAGTTGAAAAACTTATGAACGCGGGCTTCATTTACCCAATTCCACTCATAGAATGGGTCTCCAACATTGTCCCTGTAGATAAGAAACAGGGCACGATTAGAGTTTGTGTTGATTACCGAGATATTAATCGGACCTGTCCAAAGGACAATTACCCCACTCCTTTCATAGATCAAATCATTGACGAATGTGCTGGGAGTGAGATTTATTCCTTGATGGACAGCTTTTCCGGGTATAATCAGATAAATATTCTACCCGCTAATCAACACAAGACTGCATTCATCTGTCCGTGGGGTACTTTCGCTTATAAAAAAATCCCATTCGGCTTGAAGAACGCTGGAGCTACTTTCCAGCATGCTATGCCTTATGCGTTCCATGACATACGCCATATCGTTCAGCCTTATCTGGACGATTTTCCAGCTCACTCAGCTTGGCGAGAGGACCACCCAGAACACCTCCGCCATATTTTCCTTCGCTGTCGACGCTATAATATCCGGCTCAATCCTCATAAGTGCATATTTTGTGTGGATTCTGGCCGTCTTTTGGGGTTCATAGTCTCCAAGGACGGAATTCGCCTCGATCCCCTCAAGGTCGAGGCCATTGTCAATCTCCCATCACCCTCTTTGTTATATCAATTGCAGAGTCTACAGGGAAAAGCCAACTTCCTACGATGCTTTATACCGAACTACGCGGAAGTGGCCAAAGGATTCACACATCTTTTAAAGTAGAACGTTCCATTTCATTGGGATGACATTTCTCAACAATCCTTTGAGAAGCTGAAGACGTTACTTGTTAATGCTCCGTTGCTTCGGCCTCCAAACTATCACCGTGATTTCACTTTATACTTGGCTGCCGCGTTTAGCACCATAGCTATGGTTCTGGTACAGGATGACGACGATGGAAATGAACACGTTTTTTACTATCTATCGCGAAATCTTCTCGACATGGAAACACATTACGCTCATGTCGAGAAGCTAGCTTTAGCAGTTGTACAAGCTGTGCAACGTTTACGCCACTACATCCTGCTGCGTACTGTAACCGTGGTTTCGGATTGCAACCCCATGACATATATTATTTCTCGACAATTACTGGGGGGAAAATACTCCAAATGGATCGTTATCCTTCAAGATTTCAACCTAGAGTTCACTACTGCTAAGTCGACCAAATCACTGGTTTTCGCGGATCTTATTTGCTCCCTCCCAACAGACTCCCCCCCATCTCATTCTAAAGAACATATACCAGACGAAACCATCTTCCTTATCAGCACCCGTGACCCATGGTATGGCGATATTATAGTGTATCTTCAGACGTCATCCTTTCACTTTGAGTTGACCAAAGATACCCGACGTCGGATTCGACATCAGTCTCAACCCTACCGCATTGTAGGAGATACATTATACCGGGTTGGAGTAGATTCGGTGCTCCGTCGGTGTCTGACTTTGGAAGAGGCTGAACAAGTCTTAAATGACTGTCACAGTGGTGCCTGTGGCGGTCACATGTTTGAATATGCCACCACCCAGAAGATTCTACGTGCGGGTTATTTCTGGCCATCAATATTCAAAGACTGTATTGTTGCATTCCGCAAATGTCACGCGTGCCAGGTTTTTCAGCGCAAGATGTGCGCGCCACCCCTCCCTCTGCATCCTGTCATTACCATCAGCCCTTTCACAAAATGGGGCGTAGATTTTATGACGTGTAACCCTCATTCGGCTGGGGGGCATGCATATATAATCGTCGCTGTCGACTACTTTACTAAGTGGGCCGAAGCGATGCCTACACTAGCCGCCGATGGTAAGACAGCTACCCAATTTATCTTCAACCATATCATTGCACGTTTCGGGGTCCCTCAGGCCATTTTTATCGATCACGGTACTCAATTTCGAGATTACATGATGGCCGAGTTGACATCAAGATTGGGCTTACGACACGATAGCTCAACGCCATATTACCCCCAGGAAAATGGCTAGGTTGAGGCTGTGAACAAGGTTTTGGTCACAATGCTTCAACTAACAGTTGGAATTCATAAGTCCAATTGGCACCTCCAATTTCTCTCAGCTCTATGGGCATACTGGACGTCAGCAAAGAGTGCGACTGGATTCACACCATTCCAATTGGTGTATGGTCTGGAAGCGACTCTTCCGGTTGAGTGCGAAATTCCTTCCTTAAAGCTAGCTGTGGAACTTTTGCCTGATACTTCTCCTGAAGAAGAGCGTCTCTTGTATTTGGAACGGTTGGATGAAACCCGCCGCTTGGCTGCTTTAGTCCTTGAAGCACAGAAAAAGCGGGTCAAAGCACACTTTGATCAACCTGTCTCTCCACGTTCCTTTGTCAAAGGGGACCTTGTCCTCTTGTACGACCAAGCACACGACAAGCTCAGGGCAGGAAAGCTCCAACCCATGTGGCATGGGCCCTATATAGTAAAACGAGTATTGAAGAATGGGGCTTATGAGCTCATTGATTATGAAGGAGTTTCGCTGGCGCAGCCTAGAAATGGGTTGTACCTTAAGAAATACTACGCTTGAAGTTATTTTTGGTGTGGTGTGTGTACATAGGTGTGTATATTCATTTGTGTGCATGTGTGGTGTGGTGTGCGATGTAAGCGTATTTCTGCTGATCGGGTCTTCCTGATTGTGCAGATGTCCATTACTCCATTTGTGGGTTTCGCGGATGGTGCCTCCCGTAGTACCAAGAATCTATCTTCGGCAGCCTGGGTAATTTATGATCCTGTTGGTGAGTTGGTTAACCTGCAAGGTGTGTGTCTGGGTCCTGCTACAAATAATATCGCGGAATATAGTGCTGTATTGGCTGTGGACCTCGGCATTCGTGAATTACTTGTGTATCTAGACTCACAACTTGTAGTATTACAACTTAACGGGCATTATTCAGTAACAAATCCATCCATTTTACGTCTGTATTTGCGTATTCGTCTGCTGGGAAGAAATTTTGACTATATTACATATCAGCACATACCCAGACATATGAATACATTAACAGATGCAGTAGCTAATTTGGTTTTAGGTAGACATTTGCGCAATTTATAAAACATCATCACATGTGAGAAGATCCATCCAGAAATAGATATGTATATATATATGTGTCCAAATGTTTACATAGTGTGCATCACATAAAATCAAAAATATACATGTTCGTCTTAATACATCCGGAGATGACATGTCTCTCAATAAATATGCATGAAAAAAGCCCTAGGTGTATAATCTGCATGGTGCTCATGGTAACATGCTACTGCGCGCACTAAGCATCTCAGTAGTCGGTGGAGGCGATTGGGCACCCCCACAGTGTGTCGCTGGTATGCTAGCAGAACATCTGCTAGCCGTGCATAGTCCGGGATCCCCCAGGCAATTTCCTCCAGGTTCTAAATCAGTTCACCTCCCTCGCCACCCTCAACCTGAGGGTCATGATCAGCATGG
This sequence comes from Pinus albicaulis, assembly GCA_034641835.2. Classification (NCBI taxonomy): domain Eukaryota; kingdom Viridiplantae; phylum Streptophyta; class Pinopsida; order Pinales; family Pinaceae; genus Pinus; species Pinus albicaulis. The sequence goes on along the minus strand of CM076580.1, from coordinate 707,796,861 downwards.
GTTCTCCGCACAACGGGCGACATGCCCGTGGGTCTCTCTGGGCTGACATCTGCATACACATAACAACTATTATTAGAACAGACATGTATTACCAAAAAAAATCATAAAACATAAAAATAAAAAAGAGAGGTCATACCCAACTCTTCGTCCCAGTCATCCCCCTCCGGGAGCGAAAGGTCTGGGTCTCTGGTGAAATCGGTCCCAGCATAAGGCCAATCCTCGACCACAATCAGCTGCCGCCATAACCATCCAAAAAACTCCGACCTCCGGGACATTTGTTGGCCTCCGGGAGATCTGGGCATAAGTGTTGCCCAGCGAGCCATCCTTGGCTCTCTTGGTATCGGCTTAGCAACAATGGCCCCTTGGCCCTGAAAGATTGGTAATCATTCCAGGATGAACGATACCAAAATGGAACCGTAGCCAAACTGTTTTAGCTTGGCTTGCTTGCACTTTGTAAGCTGCCTCTTGATATTGGTTGTCACTGCTGTAGCCCAATCAAATAGTTTAGGATTCATACACTCAGAGGCTAATAGGATTTGGGCCTTGGTGGCCTCGTGTGGAGGTTGCGATCCCGCATCTCGTGTGATGGTGTGTAGCACTACTCTCAGTGTTAGATCCTCGATTGTGTGGATATCCACCTTCCCGCTTCCTGATCTGGTCCGTGCCCTTGGGCACACCCTCGCCATTACCTGCTCCATATTTTCACCAGATGGTCTGCTGCCTGTCAAGATGGGCACTGGGCCTCTGTGTGACAGTCTGGTTATGAAGTATACATTAGAAACCTCCAGTTCCAGCACTTGGTCCCGAAGTTTGAACACTCCTTCATTTTCGTCCCAAATACTCACCAAGTATTGTAGGAGCTCAGGTTGAGCTTGTAAGCAGGGTGTCAGGAAGAACTTCTTGAGTCCAAAGTTCTTAAGTGCATTCATACAGGCCTCATTCTCCATGGCCAGTTTATCCTCTTCCCCATGCTCCCTTTCCTTCCATTCGATAACCATTATGTTTGGTTTCCTGCATCAACATGATAAAAAACCCTTGATTAGACCTCTGTTACATGGAAAAATCCATTGGATTGTTCTCTGTTTGGAAATTTAAAACGGAAAAACCGCGTTGCGCAATTGGCGCGACCCCTTTGTATGCAAAAGGCCATTGGCGCGGGTCCGTGCCCGATACCCGCGCCAATGGGCGGAGCCCTAAAATTTTAAAAATCTTCCACAGAAGCCCAATCCACAATGGAAATCTCTATAAAATGGATCAAAATGGAGTTCAAGGAAGCACCTCTTACCTGGAACAAACGAGGATCTGAATGGTAGCCCGGATCGGTCGCAGTCGCCGTCAGAAGTTTGCACACCAAATGGACCACTGTTGCTCTCCAATGAGGTAAATAGTAAAAGTAATTTTGTTTTTACCATTTGAGACTTATTAATAACTTTTTGAAATCTAAATAGGTTTTAAAAGTCATTTTTTATTATTATTTTAATATATTTTGTCGAAAATGGGTTTTACACTTGCCTTTCTATGCAGCAACAGGTCTTTATGCGGCTTAAACAGGTGACACGAGTTGTATTTTATACTTTTTTGGACTCGGTAAATACACGAAAAAGTCATTTTGGAGTCATATTTCACATCTTTTCTTACTCTCTAAACATGAAAAGATTGTCGAGTTCCTTGTCGTTTCGATCTCGTTAAAGTGGACACGAAACGACATCTACCCAGTATGCGTTTACCCCTTTTTCGGGCTGGGATAGATTATTTACGAAAAAGGAATACCCTAGCCTATCACATCTAGGAGGTTTTCTCAGACAAAGTTTTCTACCTTTTCGGATCTGAGGAACTATTTATGAAAAGGGACCTTTGGAGTTTACTTTTCTGCTGTCTTTTCAAACTCTCTAAATATGAAAATACGCCAAGTTCTTCCTTTGTCAGACTTGTTAAACCCTGATGACATTGGATTCAGTCGTAATGACGTTATTCGAGTTTCTCCTTCCTAGGGATCGTTAAATGTACTAGGATGGATTCGTCCAAAGGACGGACTTATATTACAAGCATATGCTATCCCCTTCAAGATTTTTATCAAAATAATTGGGGTACTTGCCAAAAATGGTGGGGAAAATGGAACCACAATCATTATCGTGTCGGCAATATGTCGCTCTTGAACATGGCACTTGTCTGCATTCGTGTTGGGTTGGGGACATCTCATCTCGTTTTCCAGTTGCCTCTGTGGGTTTGGGTAATCCTTTTTGACCTCTCATCTACTCTTTGCCTCGTCGCCATGACCTTTGATCCGTTGATGTCAAATGCTGCCAAACTCACTGTCATGCCACCATGTGTTCAAGAGAAGTTGACCTCTACAAGTTTCAACCTTCCTCTGATTCTCCTCTGATCGTGATTCACAAAAACATTATGTTCCTCTGTCTCACGTCGATGATGTGGGAAACACTATGGCCCACCTTCGATCAAGGTCACTTCCTGTCGACTTCAGCTCATTATCCAGGAAGCTGATCTAGAGACTCCCTTCTGGTACCTTGGAGCCTGCATGCCTCAATGGCAGGTTCTTCGCATTCGACGTGAGTTTTTCATCATTGGCCTCCGATCGAGTGATTCTACGGGTGTTCCACGCCAGCTCATTGATTCACATGTCGTAGATTGTACCTATAGTAACTTGAGGACCATTGGCATTAATGGTGGTACCTCTCGTGTCTGTTAACAACTTTCATCATTGGTGGGAATCAGACGTGTTCTTGCATGTTCGACTTTGACTCACATATTCGCATGCTTGAATTTGTACTTTCGAGTCGATATGGGCTGGATACCAGTTTCTGTTTGTTACGATCGAGATGCGATTTTGTGGATTCTTAGTTACATGACTCACTGATTGGATGGCTGCGACCATACCTGAGTCTATTTTTTGATCCTCACTGGATGGTTGCGTCCATACCTTGGATCTGGATTATGGTATACTCTATTATGGATAGCTGCGTCCATACCACATATATCATGTATTTGAGATATCAGCTGTACTTCTCTACGCAGGTTTTTCGATGGTGGTGTTTTCAGTTGGACACGTTCTCGTAAAGAATTTCACCCCTCTCTCTCTCTCGGGCCTCATGCTTTAGGGGGCATCTGTTACACAGTAATTTGTCTGCCGTCTGCACCAATTTACATCCACTGGGGTGGAGGCTCCTTCGTTGAATGTTACCCATGGGTGACATAACTTGAAAACACTTTCATGGCATTCACACAAACATATGTGCAATTTACAGAAGACGCTCCTTGGCCTAAAAAACACCCCTTTTTGCATTAGCGCGTGTGGTTCGATTTCGCGCCAATGAAATCGCTTCAAAGAGGGCATGCCAATTGGTGCTCTGTCCCAGAGTCACACTCGCGCCAGCCATTTTAAGGAGTGTTTTTTAAAAATAAATGGCAGAAGTTTCATCCTAACTGATCCAGGAACTGGTATCTAATTTGAGTTGGGAGGTTTGGCTCCGGATCTCCATGTAGAGGAAGTGGTTTGCCACCTCTCATGGAAGCTTCCTTGAGGATAGGGCCAATCCCATAATTATAGGGATCCCAACTCCCCCTTCCTCCATCTATAAAAGCTTGCTCATCTCATTTGCAAGCTAGTCTCCAAGTTCCCAAGAGCCTAATGCTACAAGAGCTTTGATCCATTCCCTTAAGGCCAAATCCAAGCAAGGAGATCATTGTCGACACATCCGGAGAGAGAGGCTTGTCCCATCCCTGACAGGCTTTATCGAGACACGTTCTGCTGACGACCCTCCGAAGGAGAATTCAGCATCAGAGCTATGGTTGTATTCTTCTTTTGATTAATTAATGATAAGCGACTATTGGTTATGGTTCCACTCTTTTTCTTGATGATGATCATGAGTTATGTCTTCTCTGACTGACATATAGTTTTATGCACTGGATTTTACGCTTGCGTTTGTTTTGTTTCTTGCGTGATCAGGTGTCCGATCACGGAGATCGTGAGGATTGTGATCTGCCAGAGCTAAGGAACAGGAGCGCTACCTCTACGAGCGACAGCGTTGGATTCCAGGTAAGCCTTCATCGCTAGTTGGTTTATTTGCAATTAGGAACCTGCACTATAGCGTGAACGATTGTTGCTAGACCCGATCTAGGCTAGTAGGGATCGCCTCTGTCCGCAGAGGGGATTTACATCCACAACACCAACGAATGGTTCCAAAGATTCAGACATCTGCGATGAAATGTAAAGCGGATTAATAACTTTAAGAAAACTCTAGAAAAACAAACTAAGGCAGTAAATGCAAATCAACAACATATATACAATATAATACAATATTTTACTACACTCATGTTTAAGAATAGTAACATTTCAGATACAACCCATTTCGTGGATGTGCCAATGGAATTCCATCATAATCTACAAACTCGTAGGTGCCCTTAGCAAGAACTCTTTTGACAATAGAGGGGCCATGCCATAACGGCTCAAATTTCCCTGTACCTATTACATCAAATTTCTGATCATAAAGAAGGACCATGTCACCCTCTGAGAAGATGTGAGATTGGACATGCTCGTCGTATTGCGCCTTTATACGTCTATTATGTGCTTCGTTGACCAATGCGGCTTCACGACGCGTTTCATCAAGATGGATGAGGTTATAAAGACATGCTCCTTTAGAAGAGGTGTCAGGTAAAAAGTCAATTGCAAGTTTTAATGACGGTATTTCACATTGGATAGGCAAGATAGTTTCTAGACCATACACCAATTGAAAGGGGTAAATCCGGTTTTGTTTCTCACTGAGGTTCGATACGCCCACAAAGACGAGTACAGGATCAAATGCCAATTTCATTTATGAACTCCTATTATTCGTTGAATCATTCGTTTAAGAATAGTGTTAATAGCATCAACTTATCCATTTTATTGTGGATAATAAGGAGTAGAACTATCACGTGACAATACTAATTTGGCAGTCAACTCATTCATCATGTGATTTCGAAAATGCTTACCATGATCTGTGACTATAGCCTGTGGAACAACAAACCATGAGATGACATGATTGAAAAATAATAATGCAGTTGTTTCACCTGTGTTGTTGAATGTAGGCATTGCTTCGGCCCACTTGGTAAAGTAGTCTACTGCGACAATAATATAACCATGCCCCCCAGATGAATGAGGGTTGCAGGTCATGAAGTCAATGCCCCATTTTTAAAATGGTCCCATAATGATAACAGAATGCATCGGCGCTGGAAGTTTGCTGAATTTACATTCAAATACTTGGCACGCATGACAAATTTTGACCGCGAGGATGCAGTCGCGAAATATGGTTGGCCAAAAGTAACTAGCTGGGAGTATCTTCTGCGCGGTAGCGTATTCAGACAAGTGTCCACTACAAGACCCAGCATGACAATCATTTAAAACCTTTTCGACATCCTCATGAGTGAGGCACCTCCTTAAAATCGTATCGACACCATGACGATAAAGTGTATCGCTAATGATCAGATGAATACGTTGTTGTTCAAAGAAAGAAGTATCAGGCCAAAAAGTCTGGGTCTGGAGATAAATGATAAAATCCCCATAACAAGGATCAGATGATCCGATCAGAAATAGAGACTTGTCAAGAACTAATGGTTCCGATATAGTTGCAATGCTATCATAGGGAAGGTTGCAGAGAAGCTCAGCCAAAACTAAATACTTCTTTGACTTGGATTTGATCAATTCCAAATCAAATTCCTATAAAATGACAATCCATTTTGAATAATTTCCCCCCAGCAATTGGTGTGATAAAATGTAAGTCATGGGGTTGCAATAAAAAATGAAAATGGTCTTCAGGAACAGGATATAGTGGCGAAATATTTGGACATCTTGAACGACCACCAAGGGAAGCTTTCGACGTATGAATACTTCACTTACGTATCATTGATATTATGAATCAAATAACATATCGCATATTCATCCCATCTTCTTCTTGGACCAATACCATAGAAATGGTCATATCAGCCACGACAATATATAATAAATAATCACTCTGATAATTGGGGGGATACATTAATGACGTCCAGAGAAGTGTATCCTCGAAAACATCAAAATAATCTTGCGCAACCTTATCCCAATGGAAGGGAATCCCATTTTTAAAGATCTGAGTAAATCCTTTAGCCATTTCGACATAGTTGGGTATGAACCTCCTTCGGAAATTAGCCTTTTTCTGAAGTTTCTGTAATTGAAGAAAATTTGATGGCGCAAGAAAATCAAGGATCGCCTGGACCTTTAGTGGGTCAATTCAAATTCCTTATTTTGAGATGAAAAATCCTAGCAAATGACCAGAACCAACACAAAACACACATTTATGTGGATTGAGGCATATTTTGCAATGTCGTCAACGTAGAAAGATAGCTCTCAAATGCATCGAGTGATCAGTATCGTTTCGTGAATGCATAGGTAAATCATCTAGATAAGGTTGAAAAATTTGCTTGATGTCATTGAAAGCAGAATTCATTGCTCTCTGAAAAGTTTCCCCAATGTTTTTTAGACCAAATGGGAGTTTCTGATAAGAGGATGTGTCCCAGGGACAAATGAATGTTGTCTTATATTGGTCCTCTGGGAAGATATTGATTTGATTGTAGCCAGAAAATCCATCCATGAATGAAAATATTTCACATCCAGCACAATCGTCAATAATCTGGTTGATAAAGGGTACTAGGATAGTTGTCTTTTGGAAAAGCAAGATTGACATCTCGATAAACGACGCACACTCTGATTGTCCCTTGTTTATTCATGACAGGAACAATGTTGGAAACCCAATTAGTAAGCAGAACAGGGTAAATCAAACCAGCATGCAAAATTTTTTCAACTTATTCTTTAATGGTAGCGGCCTTCTTCGGATGAACGGGACGAAGGCATTGACTTACCAGTTTGACATCAGGGTACATTTTAATGGTGTGTTCAACAATACTAGTATATATTCTTGGAATTTCCTCGTAATACCAAGAAAATACATCAATAAATTCACGAAAGAGAGAGTGATAAGTTTCTATTTTTGATGGAGAACAAGACATGCAGACATGAATGTTTTCTACAACACTGGGTTTGGTTGAAATATCAATAGAAATGGTTTCTTCATTATTTGATAAGTTTCACTCGGATTCGATTGCATTAATGGGAAAATAATTCAAAAAGAATGTTTTGATCGATGGGTGATCTAGTTCAATAAGATTATCTTCTTTGTAATATTGAAGATGGGAATGATGATGATGATCTTCCCATGGTTCTCCTTCTGGCATCATGATTCCACTATATTCTCATCTATCAAGAAAGTGGATGAAAAAGGATCAGATGGAGTACCAAAATCTGATGAATGATCAACCCAAATGAAAGACGATGATGATTTCATATTCCTCGCCCAAGCCATGTATATTGATTGCTATGCCAACTCAATTGGGTTGGGCAGTAAAAATTCATCCAATGTAACAACTTTGAAATTACCCGTAATCTTCCTTAAGCCAGATGGAGTGGAAGATATCATGTAGCAGGTCTCTATGTTTGAAAATTTTTCCAACGTCGCAGATGGTGGTAATGAAAAGGTTCCCATGAGGGAAGAACCCTTTAAGATTCTCACACCAATGTTCTGAAGTGCTAGTTGGGGTGCGTGAACTAACGGAACACTTCTAGTTACCTAGGAACTGGAGGCAAAGATGGATAGTTGATTGATGACTGTGATAACACCTTTATGTGGAAAGGTGATCATTCTAAAATATGTAGAGATGATCGCAATCATAGAATATACCCATGGCCTTCCGAGTAAAATGTTGTAATCAATGGGTTTGTCAACGACCTCAAGTTTAACATTTACTATTTTCCCCCCTAATTCAACATGTAGGTTATTGATAATACCGCAATGCTTATACGTACATCCGTCGAAAGCTTTCAATGTTGTAGGTGATTGAGATAGGCACGGTGAGCCAAGTGACTTCCAGAAATTTAGAGACATAATGCAGGTAGATGCTCCCTCATCAATAATAGTATGATGAAGGAGGTGATTGAGAACATTTACTTGGATGGATAATGCCAATTCTGTTGGTAATTGCGGAACATAGCCCGTATGATTAAAGACTACAAGATTGGAATCTGTCGGATCGATTCCACCAACTATTGACAACAAAGCCTGCTTCTGGGAGGAAAAATTTTGAAGTACCTCAAGCATCGACATAGCTGAAGGGGATTAAGCCAAATCTTCAACTATATTAAAATTTTGAGCAGCTCAGGCTCGAGGATTGAATGTCGATTTATGGACGACTCCCTTCGGTGGGTTTATTGTTAACTCAAGAATAGCAGTTGGCGGAATATATTCCATGGTCGAGGTAGTAGGTTGATCAGTAGCCATAATATTTATTATGCATTGACACCAAAACATCATTTTTTGGCTTCGTAAAAGATAACATAAGCACTTGGGAGCTAGAAGCGGGATCTGTAACAATCAAATTTGTGTCTGGATTTGGAAATGGATCTGTTAACACAACATATGCATGCGAGGTATTAATCAATTTTGAGACTTCGGAATGGTGAGGATAGTCTCGAAAAAAGTGCTCCTGATTACATATTATGAAAGGGTAACGAGGTTTCTTATCCAGTTTGTTGATCAGATGATCGTTCCTGCGGGGCAGAAGTTTACTTTTTCTTTGATTTCCCCTTTTTCTTAATTTCGGGTTGCTTGTCACTTTTTCCCTTGTCACATGACACGACATGAATTTCAGAAGAAGGTGTAGGATCATATGCAGTAGAGTGATGTGCGCTTTCAATACTGATCATACCATCGTCAACATGAGAGTCCTTAGATGGAGGAGGAATAGTAAAATTAGATCGCGGCATGTTGGGAATTTTCTCGTAGAGTGTGCCAGATTGAGTATAAATAAAATCTAAGTACTAGGCACAAGAAATGACTTGATCTTCAGTGACATCACCACCCTTAGCCACATCCTTATTTATATATGGTAACAGGGACTTAATGCACCACTCAGCAGGGAGCTGATTAGGAACAAATGTCTTAACCATTCTACGACGATGACGCCACTCATGAATATGATCAGAAATGTGAGTAGCATTAGTCTGTTTAAAATTGGTCAAGAGTCCCATTCCAGTTTCATATCGTATGGGTAATTGGAAGTGGGTCAAAAAGATAGTATCTAGGGTAGTGAAATTATCAAATGAATCTCTTGGTAACTCAATGTACCATTTCGCGGTCGAACCAGTGAGCGTACGATGGAAAAGACGTAGTCGAACAGAGTCATCATTTAATGATTTAGATGAACACCACAAATGATAATTCATAACATGCATCAATGGGTCTTCCCTAGGGTTTCCATTGAGCTCAGAAATATCCGAGGGTAATTTATGAGGTATCACCGACCACCAAGGAGCATAGTTGATTGGATCATTGGTAAGCCAGTTTAAATTCGGCAACTATAAATTTGTAACAAAGGGAAACTATCTATTTAAGTCAGGTTAAGCATAGAAAGGGTATGATGGAATTGCTTGGGAAATAGGCCTTTGAGCACCAACATAAGGAATCTGTTTCTGGTAACCCAGATAGGGGTTTTTTTCATAAGAAAATTCTTGAGGATTCTGTTGACCAAAACCTGGGTACACTACTTTTTGAAATGAGGGTTGTTGCATTTGCGCTTGTGGCTGCCAAGGGGTCTGTCCACCAATATTATAACCCAAAATAGAATAACTTGGATTCGGTTGTGAATAGGTATAACCTGGTTGTGGATGCGACATCCCATAATATGGTAATCCAGCTTGTGAATAAATAATTAAGGATACAGGTGATTGTTGTAAACCAGCAGAAGGAGTTGGAGTCTGAGTGCCTAATAGTTGAGGGTATTGGGTTGAAGTACCTACCTGAGATGGTTGAGGTAAAATAGTTTGAGCCTATAACAGGGGTAAAGATGTATTAACAAGTGAATTGGATGTGGGTGGATCAGGTTGAACCGGTTAATATGACTATACAATTGTTTTTGGTTCGATGGGTAGAGTGGGATGCCACTGAAAAATATTCATTCATACATTAGGATGACCAAATAGCAATAGAGTAATATCAAAATGGGTGACCGTAGGTTTCCCCCCAGCATGAGGAGTATAATAATATGGAAAATATTGTTCTCCAAATGTCGGGAGTCTAGTTGAAATTGTACTGGATGGGATATACCCAGATGGACCAGCTTGATATTTCCCTAATGATGTATATAAAGGATCAAGTCGTTCAGTACTCATTAGAGATGTACCAGATAGAATACCAAATGATGACATTGGTGAAGTTCATGGATTTGAGGATGTGCTAGAGAAGGTTCTAGATAAGGATTGGTAACTAGGTGGGACGAAAGGGCCACCATATAAATGTGACATTGGTGATGTTGTGAACATAGATGGGATAGTAAGAGCAGGTGATGTCACAACTGGAATAGATGATCTAACCGAATATGTTGGCTCAGGAATGGTTATATGACCCAATGTATACCCTACAGGATCTACAAGAATTTGAATAGACACAAGATCAAAGAAATCAGAGTGAGGTGATTGAGGAAAAGTCTCGTAAAGATAAAGGTTCGATCCAAAATGATTTGGAGTCAAAGGCATTTCATCTTGTGGAAATCCTTTAATCGAAATCAAACCAAGTGGAAGGATTTCACTGTTAGGTCTGAAGTATATTTCAGGTGGTTAACTGCGCGATATGGGACACTCAATGCCTACAATATATTGTGGGGTGACCGATATAGGAACAACTTCCGGTTTTTCGACTTTGGGATTCAGATGTTATGGTAAAAGAAGGAAAGGATTCAGATCAAATTCCAGTTGAAAAACATTGGGTTTGGGAGGTATGGTCTCACTGATTGGATGGATCGTGACCACAGGTAGCTGAGAGGACTCCGTCTTGACAACAGTGAATGAACCAGGATCTGTAGAAACAACTCGAGATGAGTCTGGTATATGTGAGAATGATTTCACACTAGAGGTACTAATAGTACTAGTTCCAGTAGAACGTTGTTGCCTTCACCAACTGGAAATGGCTTCCTGTGGTAAAGGTGGTTTTAGTGCTATTCTACGCGAACGACAGGGAAAGGGATGTTCTTCTTCCATGATGACTGATTTATTTTATGACCAAAAAAAATAAAAAAAATAAAGGGTAATTCTAGGAAAAAGGTTTACCAAGTAATTGTGAACTGTAGAATACCTCCTGGCGAACCAAGAAGTACGGGCAATAAATCTCCCCGAATGTTGGGTTAGGTGTATCACAAGTTACAAGGCAGCTGAATCGGTCACCTATGGATGGATATAAACCTAAAGTTGTCATCCCAAATATAATTTAAGGTACGTGGAGGCCCAAGTCCGTATTAGCGTTGTCTAATGTGAAACCGCATAGTGAGAGCACCCCCTTATACTTTTCGTATTAGAACACCGCCCTATATACCCGAATTTACATGGACAAGATCTGATATACTTACATACGTGGATTGAGGTATCACACTCATAATTAATCACAGACAAGTTAACGACAGCTGCTATGTTGAACGACGCCAGAACACGTCTCTAGCCTAGACCTTCTAAATGTTATCGTTAATGTTCGAATGCTTTCTTACGTAAATTGATGTAAATTTTATGTTGATCTTGTTTAAAGTTTGTCTTTGAGGTTCACCGCATGAAGTGATGGAAATTCCTAAAAATTCAAACTAAATGATAAGAAAACTTTTCAATTTAGATTTTTCAATGAAAATCCTAGCTACTAAGGGAAAGAGCAATCAGTTTTAGAGAAAACAAAAAAGAACACAAACTAAAATGAAACTTTCCAAACTTGTTCCTATGAAACACACGCAATTCACTATATGCACATGCATGTTTTTATTTTCATCTCCCTTAATGTGAATGTAAGAAAGGAAACTATATTCATAAATCAATAAAACAAGTGTTTTATTTTTTGAGAAACTAAGAATAAAACAACAATTTATCTTTTTGGAAAAATGAAGAATGGAACTACAATTTTTCCTACAGGAAACGAGGAATGAAACAACAATTTCCTCTACGAAAAAAAAATTGATTTAATGCAGAAATAAAATACTTTGAATTTGATTTTCCAATGATAAAGAAAAACACCAAAGAGACATTGAACAAATTTACTTTTTAAAGGAGGAAGAATCGGGAAAGTTTACTGGTCTCTAAGAGGTATCATACAATTGAGAATACAACAAAAAAATGGCTGAGAATGATAGCAATGAAAAATTTAGATGGAATTTGGTTGGCTAAGGGGGAGACATAGTCTGTAAGGGGAGACAATGTGTTGCATTGCACCCCTGAGTGGGAGATAGTGCACTGCAGTGCACTGTGTCTTGACCAAGAGTGCGTTGGGCGCAGTAGGGATTGAAAAACAAAGCAGCAGAACACACTTCTAATGCAATTCTTTCATTCAATTATCTAATAACTAAAAATTAGATGCTACTACTGAGGATAACCAAAGGAAAAACAATAGGAATGAGAGGATACTCTCCAGTGGAGTCGCCAATTTGTTATGTGGAATTGTGATCTATGGATAAACCAAATTCCCTAAGTGTGGTGCTAGTCATTTAGAACAACAAAGGAAATAACTATTATCACTTTCTCTAAAATAAGAAGATATACAGAATGGTGAAATAGCCTACTTGTGATTCAATCACTTCTCCTTCTCCTTCTGTCGATGTTGTCGTCACTTTCAATCCAACTCAAATTGCCAGATCGATTCCTGCAAACTCAAACAGATAACATCAAACAACATGCAATATACAAATACCTACTTATCTTACTCAATCAAATTGATTAGATATGAAATATATATATCATTCAAGAATCCATTGCACAAGAAATAGAGACATATATATGGGAAAATGAACAACAATATTTATTAAAGAGTGGAAGGGGGAGGTTACAACCAATGATCAATTTGTTGCCACCAACTCCAGCTTCATCCCAACCTCATCACATCCAACATCATACCAGTAGCATATTAGTACTTTCACTCCCTCAAATGAGAATCCAACAACATAACTTTACCAAATTTCTTCCTTCCCTAGCACTAGAATGAGTGCTCAATCTATAGGGAAACTGATGGTAGTTTCTCAATGAATGACTTTCTAATAATAGGCAAGACATGTTCCCAAGTTCAGACGTGTTAGATGGACACTTGGATTCGAAGTTTGACACATATGGACTCTTCTAGAAGGCATTCGACATGTGGAGATTCCTAGAACAATGATAATTCCGCTCCCAGGTGTCCAACGCACTCTTGAATGTCGGGAAGTGCATTGCAGTGCACCCTTGAATGAGGATCTTGCATTTCAACATAGTTATGCCCTGCGTTGGTGAGTCAATAAGTGATATAAAATATACTTCAAACCTTGGAAATCTGACAATAGAAGTCATGAATGAATTGTTCTTCTCTTAGGGCATCAAGAAACTGAAATATAAGGGGATGATAGACCCTATTTCATTGGTGCTAGGGATGATGTCCAGTTTGACCAGGTCATGGGGGATTATGCCCAAATTGACCTATAACAAATATCTCACAATTCAACATTCATAGGATTTTAGACATGACCCAGCGTAAGTAATTTCAATGTTTTCAAAAAGAGTCAACAAAGTTTGGAGTTAGAAGGTACTGCAATGAGAATATATAATTGGCATAATTTACCTCAATCAATGGCATAATGGCTCGAAACTTAACGATTTTTCTGAAAGAATTATTTCTTGTGAAAGTAACATAGCAACTTCAACACATACGTTGAAGTTCACAAGAGATGAAAAAGAAATTTTGAAAGGTTTGCCACTCAACAAAGCTACATGCAACTTCATGTAATGGATGATGCTATCATTTTATTCCATATCACATCTAAGTGTGGGATCTCTAATTCTTCGTTTCATTTCTTAGACACCGTGGTGATATTGTTAGAAAAAACCAAATAAATACAACAAAATAAATCACACAAATGCAAAATAAACATAGCTTTCAAGTTGAAAACCCTAATAGGAAAAACCATTTCCTAAACTATTGTTGCATATTTTATATTGCTTCAAAAGTGATTGTGGTGCTATATTCTCTTTACAACAAATCATGATCTTGGGGCTTTCCTCTATTCTCTTTAATTTTGAGGTTGAGCCCTCGATATAATCTCATCAACATAATAGATGTGAGACATTGAGCTAATGTCAGCATTAGATTAGATGTGAGCCATTTATCTATCCCAATTATGTAACTTAGACTTCAAATTCATTTAACAATGATATTCCAACACTCCACCTAGAGGTGAAATTTGGTTTCATATCATCCAACAATGGGTTACCTTGCCAATTTGTGAATATGGGAGTGTGTTTGTCTCTTAAGAATAATATGTCATATAATATCACCTTCCTTCAATAATAAAAACACAATTCCACATCTAAATGGGAATATTTCATCATTGCAAAGGTGGAGGTGCCAATAAAATAATTGATTTCCAATCCTCATCTCCACAAATTTCATTGTTCCAAAAACTGTGGTCAAATCTCCCCAAAATGAAGGTCGAGGGGGGAAAGGCAATATGTAACTCCTTTGATCATTGGATAAATCCATTGAACATATATTGCGATGTGATTCACAAAATGTCGTGTCAATGTCAAAGCTTAACCAAAAAAGAGTTAATACTGATTGTTGTTCATCCCCCAGAAAGTCCAATTACTACACACATCAGAAGAATTTTGTCATGTATTCTCTTCTAACAAAAACTTGGATCCAAATCCTCCCCTTGGAAATAAGGTGGGAAAGGCAATATTTAACTCCTTTGATCATTGGATAAATCCATTGAACATATATTGCGATGTGATTCACAAAATGTCGTGTCAATGTCAAAGCTTAACCAAAAAAGAGTTAATACTGATTGTTGTTCATCCCCCAGAAAGTCCAATTACTACACACATCAGAAGAATTTTGTCATGTATTCTCTTCTAACAAAAACTTGGATCCAAATCCTCCCCTTGGAAAAACAAAAAATGGAACAACACAGATTTATCAACATACGTCTTGCAGTTTTAGGGTTGTTGTTGTGGCTAGTCTCCCCATTGGGTGTTGTTTTAATCATATAAGCATATGATACACCTCCTATGTGGTAAAAACACACTTGTTGAGACTCCACATATTTTTTGTTTCTTAGAAAATGGAAGGAAACCGAAAACCAATCATTATCTCTGTTGTATTCGATGGATTCATGTTTGCAATTTTCTGTGTCAAACTGAGTGTGTCTTGCTCCCTTTTATTTTTTTTATTTCCCAATCCTTCTGCATAGAAAATATTTTTGCTGACAAGCATGTGTAGTATATTCTGCTTGTATATTTCTTTTTGTTTAGTGTAGGCATTGAGTTCGAAGTTTTCCATGCTTGAACCTACGATGTCACTCATAACTTTGTTGTGGAGCACGTAGCCTATAAAGAGAGACTAGAAACTATGATTATTGGCATATGTTGTGGTTGATTTTCTCACTTATATTTGATTGGGAATGACCAAATTCTATCATTTTACTTGGTTTGTAATGAAGTGACTCAACGCCACGCCATTACAAACCGTTAAACATTTCAATTCATCGTATTTTGTGTTTGTGTCAGTGGGGTGTGTCAGGCTAGTGTTGTAGTGCAACGCACAAGCTATGCACGAGAGCTCCAATAGCAAGCTATTGTGAGTGCCCCTGAAAAAATACATTTAATATCATGTGGTTCTATGAATCACGTATTATATATTAAAATGATAAGAACATATAGGGGAGAGGCTTGTGTTGTTGCACAAGGACCAGTAGAGTACTAGTCCCACACATTCATTAAAAAAAAACATCATAAACTCTCAAAAATATGTACATAAATACTTTATATTAAGTTATATAAATATGTTCAAAATGGGCCAAGATATTGATTGGACCAAAAATTGTCAAACACCAAGGCTTAACATAACAAGTTGGCAAGACCTATTGTCTCAACTACCTCCAGCTCTAAATTACCAATTAAGTCAAAATGCACTACAAAACATTACATTGATTTCTATCCAAGAGTACACCTATCCCATCAAACAATCACCCACTGATTTTTCATTGGAGCACCACATCCCATTGCTGGGTAATACATGCACAAGAATAGGTGAAATGTGTGTTAGTCATATCTACATGTGTGTTTAACCATTCAACCTATTGAAGACAATAAATGACACCATTCAATTCAGGAATTAGTTCAGAGGATACAATAAATGACACCAACCCTTTCAATTCAAGTATTAAACACAACAAAACTTTCAATTTATGAATTAAACACGGGAAATCATAAGGATCAACCAGGAAATATTATCAACCATTGGATCATGTACAAATCAATCCAGAACACACATTTGAATCTGTGAGATGGAAATCCATGCCAAGGCTTCCCTACCAATTAAATTCTAGATCATAAAACTATAAAACATCAACTATTATTTTTAAACATTCATTCTACTCATCAGCTACTGCAGACATACAATCAAAGTGTTTATACAGTGTTACATTCATTTTTCAGACATACAATCAAAGTGTTCAGACATTGTTACATTCATTCTATTCATCAGTTGTTGGATACACACAAATAGAGTAAGTGCACTGTGTTACCTTCATTCTCTTCATCAGTCGCTAGAGACATACTGGTTTTTGTTGAATAATGTTATTAAATTGAGTACTTTATCATTATTTTAGTTGAGATACCAGGGTAAATTCAAGCCATTTTTAAATTAATAATGATACCAATAGCTATGTCGATTTATCACTTGTATATGCTTATTAGAAGCACTTGTATATACTTATTTATCACTTGTATATGCTTATATTCTTATTCGAGGATTTTTAGAAGTTTGAAACCTCTCTATGGCCATTGATTCCTTTCCTAAAGTTTCTTATGGCTTCTATCCTCACAGCCTAGACAAATCAATCAAGTAAATCCTACAACCATGCAAGAGAAAGCTAGAAATAATGTACAAAGCTGAAGTGTTGACAACGAATCCAGAGATCATAATTCCATATATAGATAGATAGATGGAAACAGACTGCACTTGTCCATAAATTAGATCTGCTCAATTTAAAAACTTTCAGCTTCTGTTTCTAAGACCTGTTTATAATTGATACATGTTTCTAAGCAAATTTTAGTGGAGGAATAGCTGGCAGCTAGCTAAATGAAGAAAAAAAATGCTGATAACTTCAAAAAAACACCACACTGTCACCCTCCCCCATCAATCATCAACGCTTTAACTCATAATTAACTTTTTTTTGGTAAAAATTCTTTTTAGGTTGGTTACAAACGACCACACCACCTTCTCAACTATTTTTATCTAAGTGAACAAGTAGCTAGTAAACCAAATTTTAGTAAACA
Organism: Pinus albicaulis; assembly: GCA_034641835.2. Lineage (NCBI taxonomy): Eukaryota > Viridiplantae > Streptophyta > Pinopsida > Pinales > Pinaceae > Pinus > Pinus albicaulis. Next base: position 707,779,457 of record CM076580.1, on the reverse strand, counting down.
AATAGTTGGTAAACAAATAGCATCAAATTTTAGTATCCCTCAGCCTTATCAAGAGTAGTAGTCACACAAATCAAGGACACATACTCGAATCAATGTAAAAATCTCCATTTGAAGGGTTCGTGGCCCTGGAAGATTTTTCCTTTAAGAAACAACCATAAAGAAGCGCTTGGAATGTTGATATTGAAATAAGACTTGCAGTGACAAATTGACATATGTTTGCAGTTTTTTGAATGACATGTTGGTGAGTAAATTGAAGAATTAAGCAGTTGAACTAAAGAAAAATATAGGGTTGGCTCTCAAGCATCACTTTATGGAGTTAGTTAGTAAATATCTCCACCTTGATCTAATTATATAGCACAGATCTGAGACCTGGAACTATTTGAAGTCGAATCCTAAAATAAAAGGAGAAGTGCCACATATAGACCACGTCCTACTAGATACTTCTCGGCATGGCTCTTCAAGAAAGTATTTCTATTTGAGAATATGTACCTGTACAAGCTACTTAGAGCAAGCCAGCATCAAGGATCAAAGTGACAAATTTAATTTACTTGAGAAGATACAGTAACAAGTTTTCTAAATTGTGAGTAATTTTTAGGTTTATATTTATACTTTCTCAGCTCCATAGTAGAAGATAAGCCGACCTTTGTCACTTTTAGAAGGTATAAGGCTCAGAACAAGACTAGTAAACAATACCTTGCAATTTTCCACTGTTCCCACAGCCACACACATGGATCAACCTCTCTTTAAAACTTTCTAAAAACTATGTGAGGAAGTATAAAATAGGGTTTGAACTACCATGAATAAAAAAGAGCTCATACAAACACTCTTAGAAGTCCATTTACAACCCAAGAAGTCAACTTCTAATTTCTGTTTTAACAGAGTAAATCAAGGCTTCAACATATTTCAACCTCACACTTGTCAATTTCCAATCACAAATCAGATGAGGGTTACACTGGTCTCTTACACAATTCGAAGTTCAGGTTTCCCACTGAAAATAGAATTAGTCTGTAAGGTTCTGGGGAAATTTTTTCCCTATGATTTTTTTAGTCCGCTAGGGCTTTCAACAAATTTTATTTCTGTTCAAAATACAAAATGCACAAGTTTCCTACACAAATGCAAGAGTGCACAACAAACAACAGAAGATGTCATGTTGTTAAAAACCTTGTTGTTAACAATCAATAGGTAATATTTATCTTTCTCATGCTGATATTAGAAGTCATACATAATTGAAATAAAATATAGTTCAAATCATTCAATAATTCAAAGTAACAACGTAATCCAAATTCAAATTTTCAAGTAAACAAGGTTTGTTCCAGTACAGTCTCAATTAATTCACAAAATTATTCATTGATATGAATGGATTACTAGGTTTGGTTTTAGCATTAAGGTAAAATACTTGTTGACAACATAGTATACACTCAGATGCAACTTGAACTACGTTGAGTAAAATACCAAGTTTCCTACAGAAATGAAAGAGTTCACAACAAACAACAGAATATGTCATGTTGTTAATAGTCAATAGGTATTACTTATCATTGTCATGCTGACATTAAAATTCATACATAAATACAGTTTACTCTGTACAATTTTGTTGTAATACTTATAAAATTTCTTACTCATGTTGTACTCGAATACAATTTTGACATGGTATTATTAATTCTATACTTATTTGCAAGATTTATGTACATGTAATTCCAGTTCATGAATGATTGGTGAACTACTGAGAAAAATCAACATATTTTTTTTTAATCAGAATTTCGTGGTAAATCTGCAGGTTGTTTCAGCCATGCCAATAGTTTCTATTTCAGACTTGGCAAGGAACAGGAGGAGGCAAGGGATGAGGGGGGCCCAGTTGCAGAGCATTTAATCAGATGAGGATGGGGGGGTGATGTGAATGCTACCAATGATCCAAGAAATGTCGTTGAAAAGGACTTTGAGGTAGCAGATCATCCCAACCAACCATCAACCACAAAGCCACCTTCAACCACAGTGCAAGGTGAAATTTCAACAAATAAAATCAATGCCAACATAGGCTAGACAAATCAAGACATGCTTGTTGCAATTGATGACATAAAAAATCTGTGCATCTGCAAAAAAACATGGTATTTTTGCCTCTAACATACATTATTGGATAAATGGGTTGACTAATACAAAGCATAGAGGGCATGTTGCAATTATGAATGAATAGGAGGAGGAGGAGGTGGTAGAGTGGTGTAAGGAGATGGCCCAATTGGGACATGGGTTATAACTTATAAAACTTAAATCCACAGTAGCTTAAATATGTCAAGGGAGGCCAAACCCCTTCAAAGATGGTTTTCTTGGTAAATCATGGTGGAGTGGGTTTAAAAAAAGGCATCTATACCTTGTGTTACATACAATCGAGGGCCTTGACAGAGACGAGGCTTTAAATCTATGCCCTGCAATTGTGTCCAATTTCTATAACACTCTTTCTACTGCATATGAGCAACACTCTTTCTACTGCATATGAGCAACACTCATATGCCCTAGACCATATATGGAACTGTGATGAAACATGCTTAGGGAGTAGAAATTTTCCTAAGATATTGCCGAAGAGCAGGGAGTGGATCACAATTCTTTGTTGTGTCAATGCAATTGGTTCATAAATACTATAATTTTATCTATTTAAAGGAAAAACTCTAATAAAAAATTATATACATAATTTTGAACCAGGTGCATCCATGGATGACAAAGGATACATTCCTAAATTGGCTTTTCCACTGTGCTGCATATGTACGAGGTGGCCTCTCTCCTGAAAACATAACCTAATGATTTTAGGTGGCCATGGAAGTCACATGGTTGTGTAGACAATCGAGGAGGCCAATAATTTGGGCACTGACCTGTTAACATTGGCAGATCATACCACTCACAAATTGTAGCCCCTTGATGTCACTGTGTTTGGGCCTTTCAAGAACTATTTCAGGGTCAAGTGAACTTTGTGGATGGAAAAGAATCTAGGTTTGAGCTAGTTGAGCTTGCAAGTAAAGCATTTAAAAGGGCTCTCACACCTTCTAATATCAAGGTTGGATTTAGGGGGGCTGGTATATGGCCACTTAATTTTGATGTTCTTATGCATGATACTAGTTGTAGCCAAGTATTTGAAGTGGAAGATCAAGAAGCAGAGAACTTACAAGACTATATCAGTGCCCAAGAAGATGTAGATGTTGCTGAAGGTATAATGTCCCTTTCTAAAGGGGTTGTTTTATGGTGGTGATGAGGAACATGTCAATGAGACACAGTTCAGTCATGAACCAACTATCAATATCATTGAGTCTGTCACACCCATTGAACCAACTTCCAATTATGCATGTGATATTCCATGTGATGCAGTTGATCAAGGGAATAAAAATGAAACATAATTAAACAATGAGAAATTGAGCATGCCAACCCAAGTAAGTTCCCCATCATGGTTGGCAGAGGCCATGATGAATATCATTGGAAATAATGTGTCTACCACCAATGAGGAGAGCACAAACATGCCTTCACAACCATCAGAGTTGTACACCGAACTTGCTCATTATTTTGTGGACAATGGATCACTGGAAGAGGAGCCTATTCAGCATGAAGTACTTGGAGAAGAAAACAATGGGGTTCAATCTGTTGTCCCAGAGGTTGAAATCCAAGTTTCAGATTCTAAGGAGCATGGGACAACAAAACAAAGAATACTTGGTGCATTCTTAAAGCTATCAGTAGAAAGAGTGAAGGCCTCATCAAGGAACTCAACATCATATTATCTTAGTATGGGGAAGAGTTCATAATTTCTCACATTTGAAGATTATATGAATTTAATGTTTGAGTCTGAATTTAAAAAGAATGAAATTCAGGAATCTAAAAAGAGAAAGAAGGAGTTAGCTAATGAAAAGGGAGCTGCAAGGATTGCAGTAGCAGAAATTTGAGCAAAGGAAAATTTGGAAAGACAAAAAGAAAGGGAAGATAAGGAACATCAAAAGAAATTGGAAGGCAAGAGAGAGAGGCAAAAAAGGTTCAATAAGAGTTGGAAAAAGGAGGAGGGGTGAAAAGCAGGGAAGACCGTGGTCCAAGCCAGTTAGAAACAAATAGGTTAATTTCCAACATGCTGGACCACATTGTAGAGCACACACCATCTTACCAAGACCTGATTAACATCCAAGACCCCCGTTATTAGGCAGGGGTTCGACCCACCTTTTATACCCCTACCAGTGCAAGTTTAAATTCTAAATGTGTTTGTATGACACCTAAACTGAGTGCTGGGGTTAGTAACACAAGTGGACACTTGGGCTACTCCTTCCCTACATGGATACAAGGAGAAAATTGGATTCAAGAATATGGAAACATGATTTCACATCCTAATCAACCAATCTTGGGCAGTCCACCATACTTGGATCAGGAAAGCAACTCAACGATTTTGGGCAATGCAGGAGATGAAGGCCATCAAGCATAGGGGTGGCATGACTTAATTTTTGTAACCACATTGCAATGTGAATTTTGAATTAGGTAAGAAATTCTAAAAACACTTTCAATATTAGGTTATCTTATATAATATTGTTGCATCCAAGGAATGAATTGGACCTTTAATATGTTATGTGCATGGAGCACACCTTTTGAATTGGTTTCATAGTAGAATATACACTTTTACATAGTTAAGGATTATCGAGTTCATCAGATTGAGGATTGAAAATGGTAAATTTACCATTCTCAATATTAATTTTTGTTAATGTTCATTGTGATGGTGAAGGAACAAAGGTAGATCAACTGTTGGGATAAATATATTCTTAGGGCCTTGCCCCAGTTTGTCTGAAATGATATAATAATTTTTATATAGAACTCCAGCTCAGAAGCTGATACATTTATAAGTCGAGGATTTATCCCCCAATTTCAAACATAGCGTTTTCAACAATGAAAGGTAACAAGAATAAGATACACACAGTCAACTCATTAAAAATACACAAGAATTCCTAATCATTCTTAGATGGTGCATAACCTGATTAGAAGAAGCATAAAGAACAATCATCCAACTACATGTGAATAACTAAATATCTCATGAACCTAAAAACAAGAATAGATATGCAATAAAAAACATAAAGAAATATGGACAGGTTAGCTAGAGAATAATAATAGCCAACAAAACTCATGCACAAAGCCAAGAGCATACCAACGTTCACAACAAACTACAAGTTTCTCATATTTTGAATACAATTTTGTAACATAGGTAGATAAACTAAAATAAAAAATTCGAACTTTGTTGGGATAAATATATTCTCAAGGCCTTGCCCCGGTCCATCTGAACTGTTAAAATAATTAAGTTTTATAAATAATTCTAGCTCACAGGTTAATAAATTTCGAAGTCAAGGATTTATCTCCCAATTTCAAACATAGCATTTTCAACAACGAAAGATAACAATAATAAAATACACACATACATATCATTAATAATACACAAGCATTCCTAATTGTTCTTAGATGGTGCATTTCCTCATTAGAAGCATAAAGAACAACCATCCAACTACATGTGAATAACTAAATATCTCATGAAACTAACAACAATAATAGAGATGCAATTGGCAACAAACATAGAGTTTCATGGACAGATTAGCTAGAGAATAATAATAGCCAACAAAACTCGTGCACAAAGCCAAGAGCATTCCAACAATCACAACAAACTATAAGATTCTTATATTTTGAACACAATTTTGCAACATAGGTAGATCAACTAAAATAAAAAATTTGAACTTTTTTGGGATAAATATATTCTCAGGGCCTTGCCCCAATCTGTCTAAACTATTAAAATAATTATGTTTTATAAATAACATGTTAAAATAATTTTGTTATATAAATAACTCCAACTTGCAAGATGATACATTTAGAAGTCGAGGATTTATCCCCTAATTTTAAGCATAGTATGGTTAGTGAAGACTGGTAAGCATCATACATTATGGTCAAGCATTGAGTCCTTTACTTGTTCAGCCCAATAAGTACTATATTGTAAACTAATCAGGGGTAGCAGCATAAGCACAAATAAATGTCCAAAATACAATTCATATCATCATCAAATATAAAGCAACAACAACAATTGATCATCAAAAATCCATCACCACTTTCTCAATTAATTGCTTTAAAGTGGGTACTGCTAGAGACTTATCTTATCAGGAATGGATCCACCAACCCCCTTACCTTGATTATTGCCTTTCCACACACACCACAACATCACTGGATACATTTCTTAACCCTCTTATGTTGTGATAAATATATTATTAAGGCCTTGCCCCGGTATGTTTGAAATGATAAAAAATAAATTCTATAAAGAAATACAAATCACAAGCTAATACATTGAGAAGTCAAGGATTTATCCCCCAATTTCAAACATAGGGGAGAGACGCCAGTAGGGGAACACTCCACCTCACACCCAACCAAATTCATGTTATTGTAAAAATGTTTAAACCAGATGAGATTTATCCCAACAAAGTTCAAATTTATCCCAACAAAAGTTCGAATTTATCCCAAAAGAGTTCAAATTTATACCAACAAAATTTCAAATTTATCCCAAAAGAGTGCACTCTTGCGAAGATATGTTCCAAAATTCACTAGTTGCATCACCTTAAAATAATCATGCAAGGCGATGATAACACGCTTATCAAATGCACATTTCACAAAGCACAGGTATCGGTCATAGTGATAACACCCAACCGAAGTCATGTTATTGTAAAAACGTTTAGACCAGATGAGATTTATCCCAACAAAGTTCAAATTTATCCCAAAAAAAGTACAAATTTATCTCAACGAAGTGCACTCACGCGAAGATATGTTCCAAAATTCAATAATTGCATCACTTTTTTTTGTAAGTTTGGTATTACCTCCATTTTCATTCATTTTCATCAGCAAGTTACAGCTAGATAAATACTGTTAGGTGGCCTCAACTTTCCCTGAGCAGGAAACCAAGTCAATTGGCCACCTGATGGCATGGTATGCCATCCAAAAACAAAAGTTTCTTAGTCTATCATACCAAGCTAATTGTGACTGGATGTTCATACATATATTTTATTTTACTTGCCTAATGGCATGACTGGATAACCATAAAAAACTAAATGCTACCCACATATACACATAAGATACAAAAAAATAGCAGCAGTGAGCAACATGAAACTAATCCACATCCTCAGCCGAGGTAGATTCGATAGGTGTCGAGTCCTACACAGAATTTCTTAGGAGCTTAGTCAGTTTGGAGATGCATGGGAGATGATACTCAATGCACCTGAGGTGCCCATCTTGTTTCTGGAGCTAGAATTTGAGCTTGTTAGATTCACTTCTATAATCTGGAAAACCCTGGACAGTTGTGGTGAGGCTCATTGAAATTTTTTCCAAGGATTTGCCTTGAATACCCTTTATGGACCAATATAAGAACAAGGTTTGTTTAAACTGAGTAACTTTTCCCTTCGTTTTCCCAGGATCGGGTACAAGGACCCTCCATTCTTCCCCTTCAATTTCCATTATGCTTGCCTTCCGGTTAAGATCAACCTCCCACTTCTCAATCAACTTATGAACTTCATGTGCAGTGTTCTCATGGTATGCCTTTGTAGCATCTTGAATTATTCCCATTATGGGCCTCCTTCCTTGCGACTTACCCGAGGACGAGTTGTGCTGACCCTTAGCCTCTTTACCTTTATTTTTCTAGCCTCTACCTCTCACAGCAGAGCTCTTGAACTGAGCCATGTTCTTTTTCTTCTCGAACGAATGTTTGTGTAGTGCCTATGTGAATGTGGGAGGGTGAGACTGTCGATAGTCTCTTGATCCTAGAAGCTTACATGTCCAATGATCAACACAATGGCATAATTCCAGGAAATAAACCAAGATTCCTTTTCCTTCATCGTAATTACAAATACTATCATTCCACGAAATATGCAGAAGGTCGTTTTCCCACGCCTTGAATCCTTGCAGGACATGCAGACTGACCAACCTTCCCTTACCATTTTTCCCAGTGCTTTGACTGAGGCAGGTGGTGCCCTAACCCAACTTCTCACCTATGACCTGGGCATATACCAACACCTTCTTCCCATACCCATTCCCGCTAAAATCAACAAGATCCCCCAACCCGGACAAAGGATTATCCCACCCATCATGACTCCAACCCTTCCACTTATCCCGATTAACATGCCTTCCCTCAACCCAATCCCGAGTCGGACCCCACTGTTCCATCTCCCTCCTCGCAAAGGCAAGGTAATTCATGCAGATAACTCTGGACGTGTTACAGGAATAGTGCGAAGGGCTACCAACCATCAAGACTCCAAACATAGGTATATCTTCCCAACCTGACTCTACCCACCTGGACTTGTTCCATTGACTGCATTGGATCTCAAACCATTGCATGCATGGTGCATAGCCAGTCCCACCGAGGATAAGAGACCACAGGACAAGCCAGACCACACCCGAATTGACTTTCCTATTAATCCAAGACCCTCCATTACCAGAAAACTTCCTATACAGGGTTGACCACATACCCCCATAATCCCAATACATCCAAATAAATTGGCCACGAATTCCTTGACTCGAGCCTATCATGGCAAGAAAGGTGGAAATGAGGGAGGAACCATTAACATACCATAAATTCATCACGGTCGAACGCTGAGGAGAAACTAGAGCTCTTCAATCACACCTATGCGAACCTTTTCCTTTGTAACATAACCCCCGCACCATTAACTACGAAAATTTTGAAAAACTTTGAATGCATTCATCCTTACACATAGCCCTTCCATGCATGCTGAAGGACACCCTGCCACCCTTGCCACTCTTGTGGAGGGTGGTGGGTATGATTATCAAGGCCTCCTTCATAATGACTAATATGAGAGTCCACCTGCCAATCTACACCCTGATCGGGGGAATAATTGCATCACTTTCAAATACTCATACAAGGCAATGATAAAACACTTATCAAATGCACATTTCACAAAGCATATGTATCAATCATAGTGATAAATTTTTTTATCTAAAATAGACTAGCTTCCATGGACTACTGCAAAAATTCCTAGTTGGTAAAGAGCTTTAGCTCATTGAGAAATGAGAACAGAATATAGTCCGTACATATAATTGGTCAACGCACCATATAGAAAACCTGTTATAGCTTCACAAACGAACCTACAACTCATATCTCGGGGTTATTTACAACTGCAACTAAAGACCAATGTTATAGGACTCACCTTCTAATATCACTAGAATTGAATTGCAAGTGAAGAAAGATATAAAACTGGCAGAATCCCCAAAACCCATAGAACCCCTAGAACCCACAAAACCCAAAACCCATACACTTCGAGAATCTGAAGAAAATTATGGAAGCTGAGGGAGTGAAAAATAACCAAAACCCACAGCACCCACAAAACCCAAAACCCACAGAAACCCACAAAGACGAATGAAGTAGGAATATATGATAAACCCACTACTACATTTGGTGGAAATTCCGACACCTGTTTCCGACGCTTTTGACCAAATGTCGGAAATTTTCCCAAATTTTTTCCATCCCGCCTGAAACCGTCGCTATACCGACGTCTATAGAAAAGTGTCGCAATACCGACACTTAAACAAGTGTCAGAATTAAACGTTTAAGAAAACTTCGCAATTAGAGCACCATGGCCAGCGTCATTGTGAAACTGACTCTAAACTATATTGCGACACAATGTCTAGGTGTCGCCATTGCGACGTTTGGAGGCACCGTCCTAATAGCGACGCCTTTTCCGCCGTCGGTATAGCAACAGTTATTTTCGCGCTACATAAAAATACCAAACTTATATGGGCGCTACATAAAAATTCGAAACTTATATGCGCGCTACATAAAAATGATTTTATTGTTTCGTATTTGTCGCAATAGCTACATTAACGTTTGATATCACGCGCGCATTCGCCCTCTGCTCTTGCAGAACAGCATTTTCCCTCAGCATTCGCGCTCAGCTCTTGCAGAACAACATTTGCCCTCAGCATTCGCCCTCAGCGTTCGCCCTCAACTCTTGCAGAACAGCATTCGCCCTCAGCTCTTGCAGAACAACATTCGCCCTCAGCTCTTGCAAAATGGTAAGTTCTTACTGCAGGCCCTTCCTCCTATAGTAGGGTTGACTCTATTTAGGTTTTTTTGGTCAATTCCATTGGATTGTGTTAGGCTATAGGGTTCTCTGTAGATGTCAAGAGTCAAGATTCAATACCCTCTATTATCTTCATCACCCAATACAAGATTTAAATTTTTCCCAAAGAAACGCTTATTAATTTGGCAGCCATTATTTCTCCTTGCTTTAAAAACCCTACATTTAAATGAAAACAAGCATTGCATTTCAACTACAAAATTCTATTAGTGTTCAAATGTACATGTGTGCTACATTAACATCTGATATCACGCGCGCATTCGCCCTCCGCTCTTGCAGAACACCGTCGCCCTCGACGGCCCGCCTCGCTCTTGCCCGAACAGCATTCGCCCACGAGCTCTGCGAGCATTCGCCTCGGCATTAGCGCAGGCTCTTGCGAGCAACATTCGCCACGGATTCGCCCTCGGCTCTTCCAGAAGACATTCGCCACACATTAGCCTCGGCTCTTAACGAGAACTGACATTTTCCCTGACGGTCGCTCGGCGTTCACCTCGGCTCTTGCGAGAACAACATTTTCCTCGGCCGCCCTCAACTCTTGCGAACAACATTCGCCCTCGGCTCTTGCAAAATGGTAAGTTCTTACTGCAGGCCCTTCCTCCTATAGTAGGGTTGACTCTATTTGGGTTTTTTTGGTCAATTCCATTAGATTGTGTTAGGCTGTAGGGTTCTCTCTAGATGTCAAGAATCAAGATTCAATACCTCTATTATCTTCATCACCCAATACAAGATTTAAATTTTTCCCAAAGAAACGCTTATTAATTTGGCAGCCATTATTTCTCCCTGCTTTAAAAAACCTACATTTAAATGAAAACAAGCATTGCATTTCAACTACAAAAATCTATTAGTGTTCAAATGTACATGTGTGCATCACTTGTGTAGGGTATTCCTTTCCACTTTCACATTATCCAAGAATGTGTGCAGTATAGTTCATATTTTTTGTGATTTAGATTGCCTTGAAAAAGGAAAGGTAAATTATTTCCCATGGAAAAAGAAGGTTTTCCATTTTTATAGGTTGTTTGGACTTACGAGGTCTATTATGGTAAAAAAAGTGAAGACACGTAATGATAGTTATTATGTTAACATTACTAGAAAAATTTTCGAAATTATCCATGCTATCAAGATGTCAAAATTCCAGGCATTAGGTGTCAATACTCGTAGCTAATAGATAATAATAATAATATAAAAAAATCACAACTTTATTCTTGAAATATGATTATTACACATTGGTAACCTAGTTCATGAGTTACTATCACCCAAAGATTGCAAAACAAAATTAAAATATAAATTAAACCAACATGAGAATCCAACTAAGGGTTTCTCGACAAAATCATGCCATAACCTGGCATTTTGAAACCCAAATTTGAATCCATCATAAGTAATACAATGCAAACTTAGATGGATTTTCAATGCATGTTTGCATGCTACACTTATTCTCTGTCTAGATATCATTTTTTAAATGGAACCATTAGTCAAGCCCACAGTCCTTTTTATGTGAAAATTTCAGCTCTATTTGAGCTCTTTTTTGCTCCACCACCTCCATAAACCAGTGTTACACGGGGTCTCGCCCCCCCACCTAGGGGTCTAGATTCCTTGCCCCCTCGCGCTCCGGGGTCTTGGGGACTTCTAGGGGATGTTTCCCTCACGCCCCCTCACGTCCCCTCACCGCCCCTTTTAGTTTATGGTTTCGTATTAAAAGTTGATGTGCCACTTAGCATATTTGAGAATCCAAGTGATTCTGATTCAGATGGTGACATGGTTGATCTTGATATATTCGTGCAGAAGTTGGATGCAGAGACTAGTGGGGCATTAACTTGAGCATTTATGCTCATTTATCAGTATGATGATATCATTTGATATTCATATGTTATGTTTTATGTTTATGTTTCAGACATAACTTATTTGCGTTTAAGTTTTATGTTTCAGACTTGAGTTGTAAACTTCAGTTTAAACTCTATTTTGAATCTTGATATAATATGTCATATGATATCTTAAACTTTATTTTCATTTTACATTGTTAGTAGTTACATTAATGATTATATAGTTACAAAATTACAAACTTACATGCATGATTGTATGATGTATGTTTTAACTTTTAACTTTTAAATTTGTTTCAATTATATGATTCATCATTCATCGATTTGTAATTTTATCATTTATAATTTATCTTTCATGATGCAAGTGTATGATGACTTTATATACATTCCTTGCAAAAATATAGTTACATTTTAAATATTAAATTTTATAATTTTTATGACCCCGACGTCCCCCCACGTTTCCTGAAAATTGGTAGGGAGCTTTTGCATAGGCCGCTCCCACGCTCCCTCGTCCCCTCGCTCCCACCTCCAGGGGACTTGGTGGAACATTGCCATAAACATATGCAAACATATATCATGATCTTGGAATTCAATTACATATGTATGTGCCAATGTTCCATAATCTTGCCCCATCATCAATTTAATAAATTTCCATTGAATATCAAATTATGGAGGGGGGGAACTTTTTGCTGCAAAATTTGGCTCAAAATCAGGGACCATCTGCGTATGAGGTGAATGAGAACTATAGATATTTGAAGAAGTAGATTAGTGCCTTTTCCTCTGGCCATGGAGTCATATACAGTCATCCATCACAAAAATTTGTCTTTGTTCATTCTCACCTTGAAAGTTGCAAAAATTCATGCCCTAATTGAAACGACAATAAATTTGAAAGATATAATAAAAATGCAAGCTAGAAGTGCCCTATTAATACAAAGGGAAAACCTTCCTACCTACCCTAACTGAGATAAATTTTGATTGAATAGGAAACATGATATTTTCTATGGAGTTGATCCAACAACTTGTTAAATGTATGGGACTAAATCATGCATTTGATTTCCAGGGAAACATGCGCATGAAGAGAAAAAGTGCAGAATTAATGGAAAATCCATACATGCCACTTATAAAAACTACACCGAAAAGTCAAAAAATACTTAAGGCCTTAACTTAATTTGAATCCAAAAATGACAAAACAGGATTAGTGAAAACACGAGAGTGGTGTGGGTGAACAACATAAATAAAAAGTGAAGATGCCTTTCCCCAAGATGCCTTTGTCACCGTTGTATGAAAACATGTTTTCCTTTCCCTTTATACATGCAAGTGAATGCATTATAGGTATGGTGTTTTCCCAGAATAGGAGAAGCCTACTTAAATATATCATATGTGGATTGAATGTTTGGGTGCCTTAATGTGCAATGACATGTTTCCAGGACTGAATTCAATGCAAGGCATATTTGAAACTCTAACTCTGTCTTCCGGTGTCTTATTAGAAATTATTTCAGTTTTCATTTTGTGTTTTCAAGTTAGATATTGTTTTCAAGTTTTTACATTTATAATTTTATTGCAATGTGGCAGACTGATCAGGGAAGTACAGGAACAACCCTGAGACGGGATGATCGCGGAAAGAGGCCAGCGGAAGAACATGTAAAGTGCCAACATTTCTCTATCTTCAGGTATTTTAGTTATTTACATAATTGAAATAATATTAATTTTGTTCAAATATGCAGACACCTAGCCATGGTACGCCTGATGATTCCCTCTTTGAGGAAGAGCTTTTTTCATCCCTACCTCCAGTGTTGTTGTTGCAAAAAAAGGCACGAGATGCAACGTCGGAATTTAATGCTTTGATAGATGCGCCTCAAACACCTGAAACAGAAGAGAGGATACAACATCTTGTGAGGCAGCTAAATAGATATCAGGTAATAATAAAAAGTCAAAAGGATATTTTTTTTGTTCTGCATGAGATGAATTGTGATAGTTTGATTTTTAATTTTTACATTGACTAAACTAACAAAAAGTTCTTTTGTATGTAGCGTTTTATGGCATTTGCTGAACCCGGTGTTGGTGGTAGTGGGACACAAGGGCAAGAGATTGCCCAAAAAACCTCTCGTACACCTTCTACTCCTTTAGGTGCTAGCCAAGAAACACACCCTGCCCAAGTAGACACCCAGCCAACCGCTGAACGTGTTGGCAATGATGAGGCTGATATGGCCAACTACATTATTGCGTTTCCTGGAGCTACACGTGTCAGCTCCACAGGGACCATTAATGGCACGTTGTTGGTGAACGATGAGGGTGTCCCTATAAAGCATGTACAACTCCCAGGTAAATTTTAATATTTTAACTATTTCATGTACTTTATCTAAAACATATTTATCATGATTTTTGTTTTTAAATTAATGATAATATCTTCTTTTTCTTTTGGTTTTATTCTGTGTAGGAAACAATGAGTTCTACAGGATTCTGGAGAGCCATGCGTTGGTAATTTTTGGCCCAACCATACGTACGGGGTGGAATTCCCAGAATTCCAACCTGAAAAAAGAACTTCTAGATTATCTAGAAGCCCTTTTTGGGGTCGGCACATTTGACAGAAAAGCGGTGGCTCAGGTAGCAGGCAAATATTTGAAATATACCAGGGACACCTATAGGACGCAATTGCAATTTAACCCTAGATATGAGCGTCCTCTCGCAGTTTCAGAGAGTGAGTGGAGAGCACTCATCCATGACGGAAAAGAGAAAAGGGCAAAGAAAGAAGGAAAAATGCCAACTGGACCCGCAAGGTAAATTACAACTTTAATTCAATAGCTTTAATTTTCTTTATTTCTAAAATAAAAGTGTGCTACGTCATATCTGACTTCAATCTTTTGATGCTAGGTTGCCTGACACCTCAAAGGCAACCAAAGCTAGGATAGAGAAAAAGGGCCATCACAAGCTCGACCAGGGTGGCTACTTGAAATTAGCTGCAAGAATTGTAATTAAGTAGCTAAACATCTTATAATTAATTGTATCGCCTTCCAACGTTTTTGTAATCCTATCAGATATGATTAAAAATACACAATCATATAATGTAGGGTGATGACTTTGGAACAATAACTACAGAGGAAGATAAAAATATTGCTTTCCGTTTTGGCTATCAAGCTGTAGTTGAACGTCGCAGAAGCTTGGGGCAGGTCCCAAGATCTACAATGCCTGATAAGGTAGAACATTAACCTTTCAATATTTTTGTTTTCGTCCATAAATTTAATGTCTAACAACTTTGTTTAAATCAGGGGAGCAACACTACCGACGAGGTAAATAACCCAGTTTTAGAGCCGGATGTAGATGATCCTCTCGTGCAACCTGATCATTGTAGTGGGGACCAGGCCGACAATGCTGCTATCAGTGAGGGCCGTGACGGTAATTAATTTCCACTTATAATTTTTTCTAATTATACCTTGATGGTTGTCCTTATAACGTTTTTTGTTTAAATGACGAAGAATGTTTCCCTTGAGGATCTTACCACGAGAGAGGAAGACAGGGCAACAGTCCCAACGACGACAACTGGTGCACCAGGTAAATAATCTCATTGCAATTTTTTTTATTAATATTACCGAACTAGTTCAATGATATTTAAAAGCTGACAATTAAAATTTAATATTATCTGTTTTTGTAGGCGATGCCCCGTCACTGGATGAGACCAGACATCGTGACAACGCAACTAGGTCAGCGGCGACAACTGGTGCACCAGGTAAATAATCTCATTGCAATTTTTTTTATTAATATTACCGAACTAGTTCAATAATATTTAAAAACTGACAATTAAAATTTAATATTATCTATTTTTGTAGGCGATGCCCCGTCACTGGATGAGACCAGACATCGTGACTACGCAACTAGGTCAGCAGTGCGGGTCGAAAGGCACGAAACAGGAGCAGAGCACGATGATATTGATGATGTAATTAGGAGCTTTAGAAATAGGAAGAAGAAAAGGAAAATTTGATAATGTAAAATATTGTATTATTATAAGACAAACGTTACCATACTTGGAACGTTTTTTGCGTTATATAAAAAACTCATTTATCATACTATTTTTTATGTCAAGCATTAATTGCAATGTTTCCTTGCGTACTTTTTGTTGAATTGTTTTTTTATTAGTTATTGAATATTTTTTTTTATGCTCATGAAAGTAAAAAATGAAATATAGATTGGGTATTGGGGAATTGAGAGTGATGTGAGGGGGGGGGGAGGGGGAGGGGCCATAAGAGCTTCCACCTTCACATGGTTGGCCCTGTTTAGTAGAGAATAATTTATTGGAGCGATTTAATCTTGGAGCAAACCTCCCTCGATCCAGCATAGCAACAAAAAAGTCACTATTGACTTAGTTGCTACTCTTTCATATCGTGGGAGGCTTGTTCCAAGTTCATGTGACTCCAATAAATTGTTCTTGAAAGGAAGAGGAGCTTATTCGGGTATGTTTTGACATTTTCAACATATGTTCTAACATTATCATAAGAATGCATCTTAGAGTAAAAAATACTACATCAATTACTTGTATTTATTGTATAGATAATGATGGATTTTGATTGACTTGGCGGTGCAGGTACAAATCCTCTTGCATCATGAGCAATACAACTTGTCAACCAGGGTCATGTCCAGGATATTTTTGCTTGTGCGCTTGACCAGGTTCGTAATGTCACATTTTGTAAGTTCCTTTACGGTTCATAATTCAATATTAAGCTTGTTCATGATTATTATCTAGGTTTTTTGTATGTGTTTTTTCATCTATTTGATTGTAAGCAACTCTGCATGTTTTCTGTTGTTCACTATGATTTCTCCCATTACCACTCCCAGGATGAATCCGACTTTATTGTTACATAGGTTACTTTATTGTTACTATGATTTCTCCATTTACGATTTCATGGGTTACATCATGTAAAGTTGTCAATCTCAGGTTGGTGATGAGCTTTAGTTCTCCAGATTTGGGGCTTTTCTGATATTTTCTCCCTCATGTCATTCTTGCATCACCTCGTTGTTTGAGCATGCCAATTTTCTACCACTTGTACCAATTGGCACATGTCAATCTCTGAGTGGTGCCACATTTCACCTATTTTCGGTGAGAGTTTAGGGTTTCTCTAACATAGCTTCAGAAATCCGATTCAGTGCCTGCTTGAATATTGTCACATAATACTTATGGTTTGGATTGATGAGCATGTTATGAATGGTTGGTTGATTCATAAGAACCACCCATAAATCTCCCTTCCTCTAACACACAGAAAATAAAAATTTCTTTGACAGGAGACAGAGTTTCAATACTTTGAAAACAAACTACTATTCCCTTCAATAACTCAAAAAAAAACTATTACACTACTTCCTCACTGAGAGGGATTACAAAATTATGACTGCTACAAAACGCAGTGCATAAAACCAACTCACTGTCTGTTCAAAACAAACATACTATGTCTCTAAAACACTCTGCTGTGTTTTTCACTTTCGCACTGCTGTGCATACACACTTAAAAAGTTACACTCAGTCTTTCACTTTTTACACACTGCTGTGTAATAAAAAATTTACGTACTGTCTATAAAAAAAACTACCAAGATTTTTTGACCTTTTTATTTTTATATGCCGTAACATATAAAACATATTATAATAAACCCTCTTTTAAAAAAAATAAAATTAAAATTAAATTCTATGGCCCACCTTTCATTTCACATATGATATATATATAACATATGTTTAAAACATATGTATATATTAAACTATCAAAACATTAAAGAACCCTTTCCGTCGGACTTCAAAAGTCTGAATAGATTGAATTTCAAACCAAATTCACGTTCCAAAATGGGATGCTGATGTCTGCCTAATTTTAACTCGAATTCTCAATCCAATGTGCCCTATAAAAAATTCGGGTCCGGTTTTCAGGTTTTCAGATTCCCTTCAATTTCATGCGATCCAATATTAATGCTCCACGTGTCCTCCTTTTGAATTTACAAAATTGTCGGGTAAATTTTTGTTTGTTTAATTTCTGGTTGGTGAATTGCGTTAATGCTGGTTGTTGTGTTTAAATACAATCCTATACAGAAATATGGTTGCGGCCGTCTACAAAAAAAACTTGCAGGAATTTTAAATGCTGAATTAAATTTCTGGATGGCATGCAAGCAACCTCCAAAAAAAAATGTTACTGCTGCATCCGTCCTTCTGCTGCAGCAGTTGAAGTTAAAATTCAACAGCACAGGGTTTAATAAGTGAGGGTGTAAAGGTAACTTTTTGTCGATAGTACTGGATTAAGATCATCTATTCAATTTTGTAGGGTCTTATGGTGTTTGGTTTTTAGTTTTGGGTTGAGATTATTGAGTCTAAGATAGTTTTTGAGTGAAAAAATTGCTATCAGGTATTAAAAATTTTTGGTTCTTTTGTCAAAATTTATGAGCTTGTTAGGAAATACAAAACTGACAATGGTTGTATCTTAAATTTGTGGAAAATAATTTGAAATGAAACCTTTTTGTTTAGGTTGTTTCAGCAGGTGCAAACCCCATTCAAATTACTAGGGGCATTGACAAGACAATAAAGGCCCTTGTTTCGGAACTCAAAATTTTGTCAAAGGAGGTAAACACTTGCCTTTTGAGTAGGCTGGTTTTCCTTTTTGCTGATGGTTTGGTGTATCTAATTGAATTAGTTACCTAAGGTATTTTTGGTTGCAAACTCCTTTTCATTTTTCATACAGTATTGGCCTTGTGGAATACATTTGATTGTGTGGTCTTGTTAGATCTACAACATTTGTAGTTGTTTAGTCTTATGGCCGGGGTGCACTTTTATTATGGAAATAGTTGATGCAATATTGTCATTTAATCCTTACTGCAGGGTAGCATGTTGAGAAGTTTCTTGTGAAACATTTGGTATTCAAAATGACACTTGATCCTATACGACATCATGCACTTGACTTCAAAATTCATATTCAAAGTGTGCCAGACAATTCTTGCAAAATTTCAAATATTTATGTTGTTTTAAACCATTATCTTTTTCATGTATTGGATGTTGAAAATGTGAAAAAGACTTTGGTATGAAACCAACTGGTGAATAATTTCCAGCACAACAACCACTTCCAAGACATGATTTAGAAGTAGAAAAAATGTGCTTATGAAGCATAGAAAGATATCCTTGATGCATTGTCAATGTTTGGCTAGAGTTATTTTTGGAGAAAATAACTCCTTATTCCTAGAATAGTGATCTTCAATACAAGTAAATGCCAGAGAAGAGAGATCATCGTGTGACGCAACAAAACTGAAATTGGACCCCCAAGGAGAGCTGGTGTGTCTACAATCGCTGTGTCAACATTTTCCCTTGGTGTACCCCGTTCTTTTCCTCCAGCCTGAGTCTTAATTGACTTCTTCTTTCTTTGGGTTTATTTATCAAATTCGTAGAATTTGATAAATAAATACTATCCACAATGGTTGGACTTTAATTTATATTCCAGACTTTATATTATCTCCAAGCCTTATAACCAATGTTTAACTTTCAACACTTTGTATTTATACTCCACGTTTCTTTTTAAATAAATAACTTGTAATGAACTTTCGGCTCTATATTTCACCACCCAGCCTTACAACAATCACGCTCCAGACTTATGCTAATTATCCGCCAATCGTTTAATTAAACAATTTCATTATACTCAGGCCCCACCTATATATATCAATAACCAATCAAACACTCGTATCGTACCTGGCTATCCTCCGCACACCTTAGTTAACCTCCGGGCAAGTTCAACGTGCGACCACCGTCCGATGGCCCTTCTCCAAATCAACGACTCTTGGAAATTTCACTCGGCTTCCAACGTCGGGCTTTAACGTGCGATGGCATGGGTTAAACGGTTGTTTTCCGGGGTCACTTCGCCACGTGTCGCATTCCCTATGGAATCGCTCGCGAATAGGAAATACCGCCTACTCCGCAAAAGCGGTGCGATATGGGCAACCCGCTTTTGTGATACCGCTCGTGGTTTTGGTAGAGGGCTTGACCACGGGTGCATGTCTGGTTCCGCTATCCTTTTGTTTGTTAACTCATGTCCAATCCTCGGGTCAGGTTCCGAAAGCACAACAATTTTGTCTCTTTATTAAGCGGATTTTAATATGTGTATTATCAAAGAAAACCAACACAAATTTTATAAGAAAATTGTTCAAAAGTCGAGCCCGCCGGACTTCAAATGGCGATAAACCATAATTCAAACCAAATTTGCGTTCCAAAATAGCCTGCTGACGTCGGCCAATTTTGTGACGCGAATTTCTTATCAAATTCGCCCTAATATTTTACGGGTCCGGATTTCCACTGCGCGAGCGGCCCAAACACAGATCCGCTCCAATCAATTTCTGCCACGTGTCCTCAATAAAAACTTGCCCTGCTCCCGGCTGCGGGTGCATTCGATGGCGTTTAAGGTGATGGGACATGGATATGGCGATTTCATATCAATCACATTAACATTTAACGTTGTTCAATTAAGTTTTCACATCAAATCTGCATTAATTAATTTTTAACACTGTTCAAGATCGGACCTCCACTCCTCTGAGCGATTCCGCATGCTCCAATTTGATCCGGCCTTCGGCTCTCATTATTAATGATCAGAGATTCATTATGACGGCCGTCCTTTGATTGCATTGCAGACGGGTCGACATAAAAAATGGCGTTTAGCCATGGTTTTTTAGACAAGCCGGTTGCTGGATTACACTGTCTGGTAACTGTGACGATAAGGAGAAGTGGCCAGCGGAACTTCTGCCTAGACTTTGCTGCATATTTCTATTTCTCTCGGTTCTGTCTCTGTCTGTCTTCCTCTGTTAATTGGAATTCTGCTTCTTCGTCTCTTGTGCCCACTGCGCCTGAGATTGCACCCATGCCTCGCGTGCGTCATAGGATGCATTGCCGCAGGGGGAGCACTAGAGGTCAATCCCGGCGTGCTCCCTCCAGCACCTCAACAGAGATGACTTCCGGCCAGTCCAGTGATTATTACTTAGGTCGATATCCAAATAATAGGAGTGGGCGGGGTCGGCTTGTAGCATCTGGCCACCATATGGATTCCCCTGCTCCTGGCTTCCCCACCGCTAGTTCACCTTCTCCCACGACGCGCACTGCGCAATTTTCCTTTGATTTCTCTCTCAACCGCCCGCGAATCACAGCTGTAGTCACTGTGGTCTTCCGCGAGGAGGCCCAAACGGAGGAAGAATGCACCCGTCCGGCGGGTCTGAGCTCGGAAAAAGCCGGCCAGCATTCGGGCCTTTAGGAGGGGAGCCGTGGCATGCATGTGGAGGTAGCACCTAGCGATCCTGGACCTTCCGAATTAGGATGGTGCCGAATCGTGGAGGAACCAGCGGTGGATTAGTTTGGTTAATTTGTTTTTCTTTCTTAGCAGGCCCAGTTAATTGGGCTGCTTTTAGTTTATTTTACTGTGTTGGACCTTTAAGTAATATTTTTGAATTCTGTAAATTAAACGTTCAAGACTGGTTTCCCCGTATGAGGGCAGTCTTCTTAATTTTTTGATTTTTTGATGACAAATTTGCCATGAGTATGGCCAGGCAATGTTTTTGACTTCGGTGTAATTTTATTCGCAATGTTAATAGATTAACTTTGCTTTGAATTCTCACATGATTAGCGTTTTTCTTGATCTGTTCAAGGATTTTGGGTACTTTAATTTGTATTTGGAACAATGGACGTCGGTACTCTATCTGTTGCTTTACTGTTCTACATACTACTATTTCACTTTCTTATAGATGCCTAGGGCATATTTGAATGCTTTCTCAGATTGTCGATAATCTCCATGTGGACCGTTACTGGATTTTATATCATGTCCCTGTATGTGACATGGGGTATTTTTCTATCATTTTCTAGGGTGGGACTTCCACTTTTCTGGATGGATATTTGGGTTCCAATCTTCAGATGTGAAAATGTAATAACTTCATGGACTGTTTTACTTCATATAATATATTCAAAACAACATTTTTTCTCTTGTGAAAAAAAAATGATTAATGTTTATCACTCTGCCTTCAAAACTAGTGATGTTGGTCTATGTTGCTGGTTTATTGATATGGTCTGATGGTCTTTTTTATATTTTGGACATATCACACTCCTCACATGATTAGCGTTTTTCTCTGTTCAAGGATTTTGGGTACTTTAATTTGTATTTGGAACAATGGACGTCGGTACGTACTCTATCTGTTGCTTTACTATTCTACATACTGCTATTTCACTTTCTTATAGATGCCTTGGGCATATTTGGATACTTTCTCAGATTGTCGATAATCTCCATGTGGACCGTTACTGGGTTTTATATCAAGTCGTTGTATGTGACATGGGGTATTTTTCTATCATTGTCTGGGGTGGGACTTCCACTTTTCTGGATGGATATTTGGGTTCCAATCTTCAGATGTGAAAATGTAATGACTTCATGGACTGTTTTACTTCATATAATATATTCAAAACATCGTTTTTCTCTTGTGAAAAAAAAATGATTAATGTTTATCACTCTGCCTTCAAAACTAGCGATGCTGGTCTATGTTGCTGGTTTATTGATATGGTATGATGGTCTTTTTATATTTTGGACATATCACACTCCTCACATGATTAGCGTTTTTCTCTGTTGCAGGATTTTGGGTACTTTAATTTGTATTTGGAACAATGAATGTCGGTACTCTATCTGTTGCTTTACTATTCTACATACTGCTATTTCACTTTCTTATAGATGCCTCGGGCATATTTGGATGCTTTCTCAGATTGTCGATAATCTCCATGTGGATCGTTACTGGGTTTTATATCAAGTCCCTGTATGTGACATGGGGTATTTTTCTATAACTGTCTGGGGTGGGACTTCCACTTTTCTGGATGAATATTTGGGTTCCAATCTTCAGATGTGAAAATGTAATAACTTCATGGATTGTTTACTTCATATAATATATTCAAAACAACGTTTTTTCTCTTGTGAAAAAAAAATGATTAATGTTTATCACTCTGCCTTCAAAACTAGCGATGCTGGTCTATGTTGCTGGTTTATTGATATGGTCTGATGGTCTTTTTATATTTTGGACATATCACACTCCTCACATGATTATGATTAGCGTTTTTCTCTGTTGCGGGGTTTTGGGTACTTTAATTTGTATTTGGAACAATGGACGTCGGTACTCTATCTGTTGCTTTACTATTCTACATACTGCTATTTCACTTTCATGGACTGTTTTACTTCACTGTTGTAGGGTTTTGGGTACTTTAATTTGTATATGGAACAATGGACGTCGGTACTCTATCTGTTGCTTTACTATTCTACATACTACTATTTCACTTTCATGGACTGTTTTACTTCACTGTTGTAGGGTTTTGGGTACTTTAATTTGTATTTGGAACAATGGACGTCGGTACTCTATCTGTTGCTTTACTATTCTACATACTGCTATTTCACTTTCATGGACTGTTTTACTTCACTGTTGTAGGGTTTTGGGTACTTTAATTTTTATTTGGAACAATGGATGTTGGTACTCTATCTGTTGCTTTACTATTCTACATACTTCTATTCCACTTTCATGGACTGTTTTACTTCACTGTTGTAGGGTTTTTGGTACTTTAATTTGTATTTGGAACAATGGACGTCAGTACTCTATCTGTTGCTTTACTATTCTACATACTGCTATTTCACTTTCATGGACTGTTTTACTTCATATAATATATTCAAAACAGCGTTTCTCGTCTTTTAAAATTTTAATTTTTTTTTTAAAATTGAACCCTCCTTCGGTCTACCGACGCCTTGTAGACGTCGGAACTGCGACAACCCAGAAACGTCGGAAGAGAGACAATATGAAAACGTCGGAAGAGCGACGTTCCAAACGTCGGACCACATATCGTCGGCATTTCGACATCTTCCAGACGTCGGAAGAGTGACGTCCAAAACGTCGGACAACGTTTAGTCGGAATTGCGACAGTTTAGAAGCGTCGGAAGAGTGACGTCCAAAACGTCGGACCACGTTTAGTCGGAATTGCGACGGTTTACAAGCGTCGGAAGAGCGACGTCCAAAACGTCGGACCACGTTGGGTCGGAATTGCGACAGTTTACAAGCGTTGGACGAGCGACGTTCCAAACGTCGAACCACATTTCATCGGAAGTGCGACAGTTTACAAACGTCGGAGGCGCGACGGTTTGTGAGACGTCGGAAGAGTGACGCTTGTTCAGAACGACGGAAGATGTGTCGATAGTGCGACACTTTTTACGTGCGTCGGAACGGCGACGGCATGACAAACCACTGTTTGTCCGCCCCCGAACTGTCGCCCTTGCGACGACTATGTGTCGGAATAGCGACGAATTGGCCGTCAGAATTTCCGCCAAATTCTCTAGTGACCAAGGCACAATAATCCATTCGGATAAATGTGTTGAAAAACATAGGTAGATAGGCTGGTAGGATGGTGTCCTACCTCCCAGTCGTCATTTCTTCGGAGGAACCTCCATGCCAGTAACTGTAGCTCCAACAAATCACTCAGTGACCTACAAGATAGGCATAACACACTGCCATGGCATTAAAAATCCATTAACTGTAGAAAACAAGCTAAATTCAACCATTAAACCCAAGAAAACCTCCAATTTACCTTAAAAAACCCTAAGGGGAATCAAACGGCCATAACCAGCATTGGGTCAAGCTAAATCCGCCACAGGGACGAACACAAAGCAACACGTAGCCCAATATTGGAAATAAGGAAGAAAAACTAGTGCAATATACCAGAAAAAATGGACAAAATAACAAAAAACCCTCTTAAACAAGTAAATAAACTACTCCATAAAACACTATCTGCATCGCCAAGGATAGTCATGGTATGACCCATCAATGCAGCATCGCCATGCAACCACCAAGGAGGGAAAAAACACAAGAAACATGCTTGAACAGAAATACATAACATAATCGAGAGGCTTCGGGAAGACGTAGTAAAACCTATTTTTATGTGCCCTAAACCTGCTTAACTGGTCACAAGTAGCCAATAGGTGGTTGTGCATGGTTGACAGGTGTCATACGCTAGGTTGTGCAGCTGATGCAGATTTGAAAGGGGTGTGAGGTGGAGCATTCCCATATTGGCGTCTCTCCCCTACTACACTTGATCTTAGCCAAAAGGCCGAGAAAGGTATGCTTAATCCATTCTCTTTCCTTCCCTTTTCTACTAATCACCTCTCCTCTCTCTTTACTCATTCATCCATGTCATATAAATCATTAATATTTTCCCCTCCAATGATACTTACAATTTAAATTTACATATCATGTATCATCAACCTTATACCTAATAAATAATAATTAATGTATTTAATATTATTACCATCTTCACTCCCCATCTCATTGGTTTTGTTGGTTAAATATCCTCTTTAACTCCCTCTCAAACATCCATTGCACTTGAAAGAATGAAAATTCGATACATTTGATTTAGAAAATAGAGCGAGTAGCGATGGACACATGTACTATTACTGAAACTTCATCCAACTCTATCCCCAAATAACCAATAAATGCCACCCACATGAGAATCTCAGATGTGCCATGTGAGGCCCACGTTACTCTTCTTTTGGGGGGAGGGGGGGCAGAACCAAAAATTTGAGGAGTATATATATATATATATATATATATATATATATATATATATTACCTGGTTATTGGAGACAAAGGAAAATCTTGATGCAATGTGGGAGGGGAGTTCTACATTACTAGCCTTAGATATGAAACAATATCTAAGGTGGGAGTGCATTTTTCCCCACCACCGCCACAAAAAAGCGACATTAAATATTCAAGGCTAACACATGGAAAATGATTCTCAATTAAGATGCATCAACCCTTGTCTATGAAAATGGGGAAAATGATTTCACATTTGCATCTAATACCATTGATGTGATCCATGCAACCATTTGGACCTTCTCGACCATTCTAGCAACTCTGGGCAACTAGGTGCTAATTGGGGCTTTCCACATTTTGCGTTTTTCACTGGCATAAAATGCCATTTTTTCCCCCAGAAAGCTATGTTTAAAGTGTGCAAGCTTTTCACATAGTTTTTCACATTATGAGCTCTTTCATGAGTTTTGGATCTGATTATCGTTTCATGCACAATAGTTATTTCCCCAACAAGTTGGCCATCAATTTTCCACTTCTGGCCCTGCGACTCGTGGCCTTCCATGCATCGAGTTTGATCCCCTTCTTGTATTTTAATTTATGAAGTTATTTATAAACACGATGAACGTATTCTCATCTTTTGGGAGAGTGTTTCACATGAGAGCAAGTAAGCATATCCCCTTATATATTGTCACCACCATGAAATTTACCATTTGATAGTAATACTTTCATTCTTCCATGAACGTGTGTCTATGTGTTTCATTCTGTTGATCATATCAGCATCCTATTGAAATTTTGATAAGCACCCTTGCTTAAACCTTTCAAAACCCCTTTTTCTGCCCTGAGAAATCCATATTCTGCTTATCGTTAACTTCCTATATCCCCACATTACATTATAAAAGGCTGAAAATTCACATTTGA
Organism: Pinus albicaulis; assembly: GCA_034641835.2. Taxonomy (NCBI): domain Eukaryota; kingdom Viridiplantae; phylum Streptophyta; class Pinopsida; order Pinales; family Pinaceae; genus Pinus; species Pinus albicaulis. Next base: position 707,753,030 of record CM076580.1, on the reverse strand, counting down.
AAAATATATAAGGCCTATCCCCTTCGGCCCTAGCCCTTTAAATATTTTCCCCCATGTAACCCAGGCGCTAAACCATGCGCCAGCCCGAAAGGCGCTGATCACAAATGTATTTCGGAAGTAGTATTAACCGTTGATCTACGCAAATCCGACGGCCTTTGCATCCCCATCGCGCACACGATCCCCACTCTGTTTGCCCGTCTGATCATATCTCAACCGTCCGATCATCCTGTTGAATCAACAGTCCGCAGTTTATCTGTCCTGGTGGTCCCCACCCCGCGTTTACTATTCCAAAACTTCCCAGTTTCTATCGCACCGCCTTTAAGAGGCGGGCGATATTTCTCAAATCGGAGCGATTCCATACATCGCTTGCTGTGTGTCTCCACGTACGACTCCAAAACCGCCCTCCATCACATGTTATCATCCATCCGAAGTCACGACGCGATATTCATGACAGCCATCCGATCTGGAGGTCTTCATCCGACGGTCATCGCACTACGGAGATGCACGGGTGTTAATCCAATTGTACAGTGCCCCTGGCCCACAGTCCATTGCCCTATGACATATTTTCAGCCATTGATCTCATCTGGAGATCGAATGGTTCAGATCATTTGCATGCTCCGCCGTTGACTCAGTCTTCCCCCACGTCACCCGTTCCACGTGTGTGTCAGATGTCTCTTTCTCCTGTTATATATTACAGTTATAAATCAAATTTTCATTGTTTATGCTAAAAACCTTCGCCCAGTCCATCCACCATTGTTCCATTGCATTTCCATCGCCTCCCCGCATACTTTTTCCATCTCATCATGCCGCGTTGCTACACAATCATCCCCACTGCATCGTCGTCCCCATACATTTGTTTTCTTGACGAGTTTGCGGGTTTTGCAGGTTTATGGCGGCGAAAAACTATCATGATTCACAGTCTCTATTACTGTGATAGAGAGCACGTCAAAGGACCATGTTTTAGAGCTAAATTATGAAGAAAGCCCCAGGAATATATGCCGATAAGACTTCCATTAAAGAAGCGGGGTTAAAATCTGTCAAACCCTGCGGGGACATTCAAGGAGCCGATTTCGCAGATGAATATATTAATGGAGCAACAGAGAAATATCAGTGGATGATTGAGGAATTCAACGTTTAGCATTGAAGATTTTCAGCCGTGACTCAGGGTTTAGAAGGCAGAGGGTACAATGCACCAGAAACAATACCCTCCAGGTTTCATTTCAGCACCATTTCCTTTCAGGAAAGGACAGAATGTTTATGTGATTTCACTACTTTGTCGTGTTCCTGGAGAGATTTCTACCCAGTGCATTTATTTCAATTAGCAGGCCACAGAGTACAAACATCATTACAAAGTCATCGAGCAGTATGGGTGTGCACGTCTCCTCCATTTTGTTTTAATGAGACAATTAAATGTTCATCACCTACTCCCTTTTTTCGAGCTTTCTTGTTCTCCTATAAAACTCTCAAAGAACAGATGATTTAGGGTTCCAGATTTTATCAGAAAATTATGCAGTGAAAGGCTTTTTGTATACATTTTGTAGAACTCTAGTATGAAGGCTCAGAGCCCATAGGGTCTCAGTGAGGAGGATTTCCATCTGTTAAAGAGGATTCTGGTCTTAGGTATTTCACAGTGTGTAACTTTCTCTCTTATGTGTTATTTTAATATATCATTTCATTTCATGCATCTTTCCTGTATCATGTTTTGGAATGCGAGTGGCTCACTAATTTTTGGTATGGATTTATCCTAGTTGATACCCATGCTTGGATTAGTCAAGCGCTTTAAATATGGCCCATGCATGATATTCTGTTCCATTATTCATCTAAACCGCATTTCTGCTATATTAGTTTCTTTGGGAGGGTGTTTTTAAAACGCTATTGTCATGTATGGATTCTTAGATTGGTAAGCCCATGCATGGTGGTATTGTGTATCTGGATATCAGCTCAATGTTAACTAATATCTCCTCAATATTTCATTCACTACATACACCTTCTGATAACCTGTCTCTGTGAGGTATTTCTAAATTGGACCGCTTTACAGTAAGTTGTCTCTGAATTGTCTGTTGCTTTTATATTGGAGTTTTGCATGTTGCCTTTGCAGTATTATTTTCCCTGTGTCAGTTTCTGAAGGTCTTGGTCCCATTCAGATTAACATTCCTTGTTGTATAGAGATAGCATGAGAGCTTGTTCTTGATAACTTCCTCTGTTATACCATATGCTCCTCGCTATATAAGATGTCCTAGGCACTAGTCTATCACAACTCTAGGTTGTCTTTAGGAGCGACAACATATTTTTGGCGCCGTTGCTGGGGATCGAAGTTGAGAAAATATAAATCCCTGGGCCTCGAAAAAACCTAATTCACTCTTCAAGTAGGTGAGTATGGAGAGTTGAGAGTTGTAGATCCCTCACCTTGGCGACTCCACATTTGTTTATTTGATAAATCTATTTGCAGTTCTGACTCCTCGTAAGCCACACCTAAGGTTAGATACTTCTAAGCCAAAGACACCTTCAGGTTCTGACCCTGAAAATATCATACATAGAAGAAATTGGAGGGAAAGAAAATTATTCCATTCCGAAATCCATGAATTGTCTATAGAAGACTTTCCATCCTCTTCTTCTCAAGAAGCTCAAGTGCCAAATCCCAACTCCACTGTGGGAGATACCGATTATTACTATTCAGATAGTCCACCCCGAGGAGGTGTCAGAAACAAAGATAATTTTCACCCTACTCCTGAGGTTGAAGAGGTCAAAGAAGTTACTAAAGTATCTGCTGTTAACAGACCATTATTCCCCTCAACACCTCAAGCTATTGTTCATTACATTCATATTATTATTCATACTCCACTTCCACCTCCTCCTCCTCTTACTCATCAAACTATTGCACTACCTCCACCCCCTCCAATGGCCAATGTTTCAGGATTCTTGCTAAATAAATATGCCCCTCTGGCATTACCCCAAGTGTTGAATGACTTGCCACAGGATTATTTGAATATTTTACCTCGATTCAATGGGGAAAATGATATTGATGCTCAAAATAATCTTGAGGTCTTTTGTGCTTTTGCAGATAATTTTAATGTGGAACATTTAGATGTGGTCTTAAGGCTTTTTGTCCAATCTCTTGATGGTGAAGCTCGAAAATGGTTTAAGACATTGGCAGGTCGTTCTATTACCACTTGGGAAATAATGGAAGATAATTTTCTCAGAAAATGGGGAGAGAAGAAAGAACATGGACATTGTCTTACTGAGTTCAATACACTCAAGAAAAGACATAATGAAGGGGTGTCAGAATTTATCAAGATATTTAATAAATTGTATTTGAGTCTTCCTGCTGAGATGAAACCTCATCAAACTGCTGCTAAAGTTGTTTTTGTAGCAGCCTTTGATTCAGAATTTGGTTTCTCTCTCAGAGAAAGAAAACCTACTACTCTGGATGATGCTCAGTCAGATGCACTGGAGTTGGAAGGAAACTTTTCCTCCACCGGAAAATCAAAAGGAAGATCTGAACAAGATACTAGAAGAAGGGGCAAAGAGGATGTGTCCACCTCTTATCAAGACAGAGATTCAGCTAATGACAAAATTTAAGAAATGAGAAAAATGATTAAGAACCTTTCTGGTAAACTAGTCAAGCTTGAATTGGAGACCAAGAATTCAGCCCCCAAGAATTTCCACAATACTCAAAATAGAGGATACAATCCTCAATACAGGAAACCACCCCTGCAAATACTGCCAAGGGAAGCAAAGGAGCAACGAGATCAGGTACCACACCCATTGTACCTAGAAGGTCCAATAGATGATTCTACCGAAGACACTGCCTATGGACTGGAGGATGCAAATCTTTCCTTTTCAAATAGTGATGAAGAAGAATGCCCTTTGCAAGGAAATGATGGAGCTGAGTGCTCATTTCAAGAAGAAGAAAAAACCAGAGACACAAAAGAGGCAGAAATTGATCATTATTGTAAACAATTCGCTGATTTCATGCAAGCACAGTTCAATAGAATATATGATCTCAGATCTTCTAGGAAGAGGACTCGTACTCATGATCAAGAAGAGGAGTTACCCCATAAGGAAGCACCTGCTCAGAAGGAGTCTACAATGCAGAAAGTCACATAAAAAGGTAAGGGCCCTTTAAACAAACCTTTGCAGTCTAATGATCAAACTCCTTCCTCTTCAAAGGTAGTCATTCCCCCTAATACCAAGTCTGTGTCAAAAGAAGTCGAACCCTCAGCTGAAAATAAAGAGTCAAAAGAGGTTTCAATAGAAAAATCTTCCCCTGTTTTCAGTCTGCAAAAGGAACTTGAAAAAGTCAAAATCCCAATTCCCTTGACTGAACTATTAAAGAAACCTGCATATCAATCCCAAGTCACCTCTTTCATGCTCCCTCCAGAAGCTATCCTCACTCTAGATAGTCTCAACCTTCAAGAAGAAAGACCCATGGTTGTCTTTGGTCCACATGTTGAAGAATTAGATGCTTCTACTCCTCCTTTTTATGTGTCTCTAGTGATTCATGACCCGCTATTACATAACTGTATGCTAGATTCTGGAGCTTCCCATAATCTACTACCTTTGTTAGTCATGGAACAACTAGGATTACAAATCACCCGAACATACAAAGACCTCTATTCATTTGATTCCAAGAGAGTTAAATGCCTAGGGATGATCAAGGATTTGGTGGTCAATTTGGCCCAAATCCCAACAAAAAGTGTGGTAATGGACATAGTGGTGGTTGACATCCCAGCTCGCTTTGGCATGTTACTGTCAAGATCATGGGGAAAAAAAATTGGTGGGTCAATTAAGTTGGATTTAACATATGCCACTATTCCAGTTTTTGGTGGCCAGGAGAGGAGGTTGTACAGGGAGACTAGATTTTTCAAGATGGTGACTAGGGTTGACAACTCTGTTAATTCACCTGTCTACAGTAAAGAAGGAGATTTCTCATGCCTGATGCTAGAAGAAGATCAAGATTATGCTCATGAACCATCCTTCTGTCAAATCAAGACTGAGCAGCCCTCAGAGAGCCATGAAGCAGGAATCTGGACGCTCCATTTTGATGGAGCAAATTCAAAAGAAGGTAACGGAGCTGGAATATTATTGATTTCTCCTACAGGAAAATGGGTTCCATTGTCTTTCAAGCTAGAATACGAAGCCACTAATAATGTGGCTGAATATGAAGCACTTCTGTTAGGATTGCAGACAAATAGAAGCATGAACATACAAATTTTAAAAGTTCTGGGAGATTCAGAACTGGTGGTAAGGCAAGTCAGGAACCAGTGTCAAACCAAACATCCTCGGATAAGGGCTTATAGGAATGAAGTTTGGGAAATGGTGGAGAATTTTTTCTTGGCATTTAATATCCATTTTATGCCCCGAGAGCAGAATAGGATGGCTGATTCCCTTTCTGTGGCTGCTAGCACATTTCGTCCACCTCAGAACCCTCTTTTAAGATATGAAGTTGAGGTACGTTATCGACCATCAATCCCAGATAATATTAACCACTGGCAGGTATTTGAAGATGAAGAACAGATGAAGAGATTCCTGGAAATAGTGGGGGAATTCTCCAATATGGAGATTGATGTTGATGAAGAGGTTGAGTCTGAAGATACTTTAGAAAGAAATTGGGAGAAGAAAGTGGCAGGTAATAAAGTGTTGCAGTTAAAGGGAAATATTATACCTAGAGGGCTGGTGCCTCTGGAAAGATTATTTGATAAGAATGATGTCCCACTACAGCCAAGCAAAGTGGTAGAGGAAAATCAGGTAGAGGACCTGAATTTTGGTACTAAGGCTGACCCCAAAATTGTAAAATTGTCCAAGAAAGTCCCAGAAGAATATAAAAGGCTATATCAGAAATTGTTTCAGTCTTACAAAGATGTGTTTGCATGGTCCTATCAGGACTTGAAAACTTTTGATATCAGTATAATGCAACACAAAATTCCACTGAAGGGAGATGCAAAGCCTCATAAGCAGAAGCTCAGACAAATGAACCCCTTGTTGCTTCCCTCTATTGAGAAGGAAATCAAGAAGTTGTTAAAGGCCAAAATAATTGTGCCACTGAGATACTCTGAATGGGTGGAAAACCTAGTCCCTGTCCGGAAGAAGAATGGGGAAATAAGGCTGTGTGTGGATTTCAGAAATTTGAACAGAGCATCCTTAAAGGATAATTATCCACTGCCTAAAATGGATCACATCCTGCAAAAAGTGGTTGGAGCTTCTAGGATGTCAATGATGGATGGATTCTCTGGTTATAACCAGGTGGCTGTATTTCCAAAAGATCAAAATAAGACCGCTTTCACCACACCATGGGGCACATTCATGTATGCCAGGATGCCTTTTGGATTGATTAATGTAGGGGTGACTTTTCAGAGGGCCATGGACATTGATTTTGTTGGGGAGCAAGATAAATTCTTGGTGGTCTACCTCGATGATATCACTGTATTTTCAAAGAATGATACTGAGCACATTGAGCATCTGCGTAGAACCTTTGAGAAATGCAGAAGGTATGGTCTCTCTCTAAATCCTCAAAAGTCTTTATTTGCATTAGAAGAGGGAAAATTTTTGGGACACATTGTAAAAAAAGATGGGGTGAAGATAGATCCTAAGAGGGTAGAGGTTATAAATGGTATTTCTTTTCCCAAAAATAATAAAGAGGTACAAGTGTTCCTAGGGCATATTAATTTCCTGAGAAGTTTTATTCCTAACTATGCTGAAATAGTTAGATATATAACTGACATGCTTAAGAAAGATAATGAAGTAAAATGGTCCTAGGAATCACGAGAGGCATTTACCAGGATAAAAAATGCTTTAGCATAAGCCCCTGTGCTAGCTGGACCAGATTATGCTAAACCTTTCGTGATCTTTTCTTTTGCATCACCTCATACAGTAGCAGGAGTTTTATTGCAGAAAAATGAGGAGGGGTATGAGCAGCCCATAGCTTTCTTCAGTGAGGTGCTCTATGATGCAGAATTAAAGTACAACATATTAGAAAAGCAAGCATACGCCCTAGTGAAATCCCTCAAAGCATTCAGTGTATATATCTTACAGTCCCATACCACTGCATTTGTGCCTACAGTTGCTGTAAAAGATATTCTTATTCAGGGGGATAGTGAAGGAAAAAGGGGGAAGTGGATTGCCAAGATACAGGAGTATGACTTAGACATTCGCCCTACTAAGCTGATCAAAGGACAGGGTCTTGCCAAAATATTATCTAAGTCAAACTATCAAGCTCTGGGCATAAATTTGTCCATCATAGCAAGTGAGGTATCTGAGGAGAAAGAAGAGTGACAGGGAATTGGAGTAGCTACTCCTGAAGCACATATAAAGTACCTCACCAGTCAGTGGTACAAAGAGATAGTAGAATATCTCCTCACACTCAGTTTCCCTCCAAGCTGCGATAAAGCTGAATACAAAATGCTAAGATTGAAATCACAGAAGTACATAGTCGCCAATGGCCGGCTATACTGGCGAGATCCCTCAGGCATCCTACTCCTGTGTCTTACAAAGGATGAGGTAGAGAGTATAATAGCTGAATTCCATGAAGGAATCTGTGGAGGTCACTACAGCTAGAGGGCCACTGCTCACAAAATCCTGAAGGTTGGTTTCTATTGGCCCAAGATTTTTGGAGATGTTTTTTCCCAGGTTAGAGCATGTGAAAAATGTCAAAAATTTGCTGAAAGGCAGAAGTTGGCACCTCTGCCCATGATTCTTGTGCACGTGGATGAACCATTTAGACAATTGGGAATTGATTTTATAAGTGAAATACATCCCCCATCAAGTGGTCAACATAAGTGGATTTTAACGGCCACTGATTATTTCACTAAATGGGTGGAAGCCATACCTGCAAGGAACGCCACAGATACTGTGATAATAAAATTCATGGAAGAAAACATCATATCCAGGTTTGGCTACCCTGCCAAAATAGTGACTGATAATGCACAGGCCTTCAAGTCTACAAAGTTTGTAAGCTTCTGTCAGCAGTATAACATCACACTAAGTCACTCTAAAACCTATTATCCACAGGGAAATGGCTTGGCAGAGTCTTCCAATAAAACCCTGGTAAGGGCACTGAAGAAGGCCATAAATGAAAATTAGAGGAATTGAGATTCTCAGTTGAAGTTTGCTCTGTGGGCAAATAGAATTACCAGCAAGAGAGCAACTAGAAAATCCCCATATGAATTGGTATATGGCAGGGCAGCAGTATTTCCTATTCAATTAGCCCTACCAGTAGCCCGATTCATGCAGGAAAGTCAAGAAGAGCCTGATAATATGATCAGGAGAATAAACCAGCTGGTGGAATTGGAAGAAATGCGCAATCAGGTAAATCAAAGGCTGACAGAATATCAGGAGAAGATGAAATACCTTTTTTATCAGCATGCTAAGGACCGAAATCTGCAGATTGGTGATTTAGTGCTCAGGTGGGATATCCGGAGGGCTAAAAAAGGAAAACATGGTAAATTTGATCCGCTTTGGTTCGACCCTTTCAAGATTGTGGAGCAGGGAGGTAACAACACTTTTAGGTTAGAGAATTTACAGGGAGATTTGCTTGATGCCCCTGTAAATGGTCAGTTTCTTAAAACCTACTTCCAATTCTGATGCAGGCAAGGACAGCCTGGTGTATTATACTGTATATTAGTTTTCTGTTTCATCTTTATTTGAATAATTTGGGTGTCGTGATGAATCATGAAAAGAAAAATGGAAGTGTTGAAGAGCGGTGTCCTCATAGAAGATTTACGGTGGTCTGCGAAGTTCTCAACACGCTCAGGGATGAACATGTCATCCCCAGGTGGAGCCAATGTTGATCATATCAGCATCCTATAGAAATTTTGATAAGCACCCTTGCTTAAACCTTTCAAAACCCCTTTTTTCTGCCCTAAGAGATCCATATTCTGCTTATCGTTACCTTCCTATATCCCCACATTACATTATAAAAGGCTGAAAATTTACATTTGAAAAATATATAAGGCCTAGCCCCTTTAGCCCTAGCCCTTTAAATATTTTCCCCCACGTAACCCAGGCACTAAACCACGCGCCAGCCCGAAAGGCGCTTATCACAAATGTATGTCGGAAGCAGTATTAACCATCGATCTACGCAAATCCAACGGCCTTTGCATCCCCATCACGCACACGGTCCCCACTCCGTTTGCCCGTCTGATCATATCTCAACCATCCGATCATCCTGTTGAATCAACGGTCTGCAGTTTATCTGTCCCGGTGGTCCCCGCCCCGCGTTTACTGTTCCAAAACTGCCCGGTTTCTATTGCACTGCCTTTCGGAGGCGGGCGGTATTTCTCAAATCGGAGTGATTCCATACATCGCTTGCCGCATGTCTCCACGTAAGACTCCAAAACCGCCCTCCATCGTGCGTTATCGTTCGTCCGAAGTCACAGCGCGATATTCATGACAGTCGTCCGATCTGGAGGTCTTCATCCGACAATCATCGCACTACGGAGATGCACGGGTGTTAATCCAAGTGTACAGTGCCCTTGGCCCACAGTCCATCGCCCTCCGACGCAGTTTCAGCCGTTGATCTCATCTAGAGATCAAACGGTCCAGATCTTTGCATGCTCTGGCATTGACTCAGTCTTCCCCCACGTCACTCGTTCCACGTGTGTGTCACATGCTTTTTTCTCCCGTTATATATTACAGTTATAAATCAAATTTTCATTGTTTATGCTAAAAACCTCCGCCCAGTCCATCCACCATTGTTCCACTGCATTTCCATCGCCTCCCCGCATACTTTCGCCATCTCATCATGCCACGTTGCTACACAGTCATTCCCACTGCATCGTCGTCCCCATACATTTGTTTTCTTGACGAGTTTTCGGGTTTTGCAGGTTTACGGCGGCAGAAAACTATCATGATTCACAGTCTCTATTACTGTGATAGAGAGCACGTCAAAGGACCATTTTTCAGAGCTGAATTATGAAGTAAACCCCGAGAAGATATGCCGATAAGACTTCCATTAAAGAAGCGGGGTTAAAATCTGTCAAACCCTGCGAGGACATTCAAGGAGCCGATTTCGCAGATGAAGATATTAATGGAGCAGCACAAAAATATCAGTGGATGATTGAGGAATTCAACGTTCAGCATTGAATATTTTCAGCCGTGACTCAAGGTTTAGAAGGCAGAGGGTACAATGCACCGGAAAAAATACCCTCCAGGTTTCATTTCAGCACCATTTCCTTTCAGGAAAGGACATAATGTTTATGTGATTTCACTGCTTTGCCGTGTTCTTGGAGAGATTTCTACCCAGTGCATTTATTTCAATTAGCAGGCCACAGAGTACAAACAACATTACAAAGTCATCGAGCAGTATGGGCGTGCACATCTCCGCCATTTTGTTTTAATGAGACAATTAAATTTTCATCACCTACTCCCTTTTTTCGAGCTTTCTTGTTCTCCTATAAAGCTCTCAAAGAACAGATGATTTAGGGTTCCAGATTTTATCAGAAAATTATGCAGTGAAAGGCTTTTTGTATACATTTTGTAGAACTATAGTATGAAGGCTCAGAGCCCATAGGGTCTCAGTGAGGAGGAGTTCCATCTGTTAAAGAGGATTCTGGTATTAGGTATTTCACAGTGTGTAACTTTCTCTCTTATGTGTTATTTTAATATATCATTTCATTTCATGCATCTTTCCTGTATCATGTTTTGGAATGCGAGTGGCTCACTAATTTTTGGCATGGATTTATCCTAGTTGATACCCATGCTTGGATTAGTCAAGCGCTTTAAATATGGCTCATGCATGATATTATGTTCCATTATTCATCTAAACCGTATTTCTGTTATATTAGTTTCTTTGGGAGGGTGTTTTTAAAACGCTATTGTCATGTATGGATTCTTAGATTGGTAAGCCCATGCACGGTGGTATTGTGTATCTGGATGTCAGCTCAATGTTAACTAATATCTCCTCAATATTTCATTCACTACATACACCTTCTGATAACCTATCTCTGTGAGGTATTTCTGAATTGGCCCGCTTTGCAGTAAGCTGTCTCTGAATTTTCTGTTGCTTTTATATTGGAGTTTTGCATGTTGCCTCTGCAGTATTCTTTTCCCTGTGTCAGTTTTTGAAGGTCTTGGTCCCATTCAGATTAACATTCCTTGTTTTACAAGAGATAGCATGAGAACTTTTTCTTGATAACTTCCTCTGTTATACCATATGCTCCTTGCTATATAAGATGTCCTAGGCACTGGTCTATCACAACTCTAGGCTGTCTCTAGGAGCGACAACACATTCTATATGCTTATTTATGCAATTGTGGTTATTTAATTGTTGATATCTAGATTAATTTTCATGGATTAGTCTATGTCCACATATTCCCACCTCAATCTGAATCAATGGTGTTAGAGCCTCATGTTTCTCGATGCATGCCCCTCTAACAAGAGTAGGGTAGAAGTAGCTTGTTCAATCAATGTGAAATCCATATGGCTATCTTCTTTGCCTGAAAAGATGATATCATATGGTAGAAGAAAATGGAGCGACGGATCCCATCACGTTGTTACTCCAAGATGTCAAAAACAATTAAATAAACTAGTCGTTCAATGCACGTGTTGGGATATTGCAACAACTCTCCACCATCATGGGTTCCTCTACTTCATCAATCCTTCACATCAATAGAGATACACCTTTCCAGATACATGCTAATATGGATATCCCTCTACTTGAAGGAAGGAGATGCATATTCTTTAAAGTAATCGTCCAATCGTTAATAGCTTCTTGGGTGAGGAGAAAATTACATCTGTGCCTCTACAACCATGCTCTCGTGTCGAACATTGTTGGGAAAACCATAGTCAATGTGCACTATAGATGAAGAAGTGTGAAGTGTTATGTTTGAAAACACATGCCTTGAATGGGGTGATTTTGTGGATGCATTCAAGGAGGAATATTGCCGCATGGGGAACTACAAGGACCAATACCCCAAATGGTTACAGTGCTGCCAATGACAGTATTGGACTATATAGGACTATACCAACATATTTCCATTTCTTTCCTACAAAATTACAGTACTAACAAACATAGAATTCTAGAGTGCAGTGGTTTCTTTCACAAGTATATGCATACTAACATGGAGTCGTTGGGAATCTCAATGTGCTCGGGAGCAACCTATAGGTATGTGGTTAAAATTAAGGAGAAGTTCGAGCACAAGGGTAAAACAAGGTTTTGTGTTGAAACAAATCTCAGCCACCTATGAATTTGGAATCAACAACTTGATTGCTCGTAATTTCCCACTTTCAGTGCACAACAACCTTAAACATTGCAAAAGCATCCAAGTTCCATGACTTGGCACAACCAAATCCCTGTGGACTCACGAAAAGGGTCCAGAGGCGAAGATAAATCCATTAGGATATGATATGACGAGCCTCATTCAGAGTTATTTGTCACATAAAACTCTCAAAGGACCAATTTAAATCTTAGGAGGAATATTCCCACAATATGTTTTTGGAGATGAAATGTAAGTGCGAGTTCACTCACATGAAAAAAATCAAATTAACCTTCACGATGCAACATATTTAAAATGATACAATATATTGATAAGGAAAAAATGATGAAGTAAACAATGATTATGGTTATTCAAACTCCCCCCTCATAGGATTTGTATAGAGCACAAACCGTAATCGTTCCCTTGATAACACAAACACATCATCGTCATCCAACTATTCACTACAAGAAGACAAGGAAAAAGGTATTCCCCTTGTTATGAAATCTTAAAAGGTGAAGAGTTGACGATCATTGTAAAGGCATTAAAATATATGTATTCCTCATCGCAAAAGCTTTAAAATGTAAGTTTTTATTATTATTATTATTGTAAAACCATTTGTAGGAACAAATTCTCTTACCTGCACTCGATGAGGGGTCTCTTGAATGAGACCTAGGTATCCTAATCAACTTAAATGCAACGACGCAAACATTTAGACATAGCTTGAACTAATTCTAAAGGCATTTAAAAGAAACTTTAAAATTTTGTAGATGTTGGAGTTTGTTTGCATCAATAATTAATCAACGAATCACTCGAACCTTTTTCAAGGCAACACAACCAAATTTTGCAGCTTATGTTTGTCATTAAAGACCTACAAGTGTATAACTACAACTTCTAGAAACATGTTCCCCCGATCGGGGTGCCTGTTGTCAAATGCCACAGGGCAGGTGGAAGGCGATTGCAATGATCGGGAAGCGGTTCAAGCGTGAGAACGCAGCCGGCATGCACATCACCGTATGAGGAGGTACGCTACATTAGTTGTAATGAAGGTGCATTTAGTAAGACATGTTGGAATATCAGAAGGGCGTCGGAAACTGCGGAATAAGGAAAGCCTAAGGAGGCAAATATGGAATAAGCAAAAAACATTTGAAACCAGCAGGTGAGGTGATTTCAGGACTGGCACCGGTGCAGAAATTTTTCAGGGGTTTCAAGCGTGGGTTCAGGGGTATGTAATTCTTCATTTCAACCTTATGCTTCTAGCTATTAATTGCCAGACGAGCCAGGATAGAGGATTTGAATTTTTGGGAATAAATTTGGATATCAACAGTAGTAAGGTCAGGAATTATAACTTATTACTACTACAGGAGGCTATCCAGCCTTGTTTTCATGATCCTTGTAGCGTTATGAAGTCCAATTTCATAACCTTCACTTATTTCATGCATGCATGCAAGTTTAATTCAGATGGGCAATGGAAATTGTTTTCAAATTATTACAATTTCTTGATGCATGGCGTAGTGCTTAGTTTTACACGAGCATACCTTGAAAATTAGTGGTAGTCACAGTGAAGGTAAATTTCATAGTCTCTGTTCAGGAGAAATAACTGGTCGAAGTCATATTGGGTATTCTGTCTTCTCAGTTTGGCATGTTTTAGGTAAGGTAGTGAAACTACTTTGTATGCGTCTCTATCTCAAACAACCTAATTGTATAAATCACTTCGTCATTTACCTCAGTCAACGGAATTACAACTCTCATTCTGCGAATTATATGTCGGAGGAAGCTTTATTCCTGAAAATGCAAATTTTAACTGTTATACTTCTGTCCTCTCATTATACAGGCTCACAGATAGTATACACAAATTTTCAGCAGAAAATCAAGAACAAAATTATGGTGAAAAGGAAAACGAAGAAGAATAAGGTTAACGCATAGGATAAAGGAAAGCAGAAGATGGTAAAATCTACAGCTGAGACTAGTAAAAGAGGTAGGAAGACTAAGCAAGAGATCTTACAGAATATCTCGCAAGCTTACTCTCTCAGAAACCCTCCTCAAATCAGAAATATAATCCAAGGATGGGAAAAAAAAAGCCACAGTAATGAGGAAGATAATGAAGCAGAGGAGGAAATCATGGATTTCACTACTGATCCAGGAAATACATGAGGTCGCCTCTCACTGTTTAACCAAACTGTTCATACATACTAGATAATGAAATGTGTCATGGCCAAAGAAATGCAAAGTCTTCATCCAGGGCAAGGGAATGCAACATCCTCAGTAATTAAACTTTTTCAGGATATTACCATTCAACTACAGCAAATCAAGGTGTCACAATACCAAATGACAGCTCAAATAGGTCGAATTGAGAAGCAGATTCAACAAATGCAACAAGTGGACATGCCTGGTTCCACTGCTAAGGATCTTGCACTGATAGACTCTTCAGATGGGTAGTAACCCAATTTATGTTTAATGAATTTTGCGGATAGTATTTATGTTGTTAATTGTCACTTAGTTAATGTTTTAAACAGTCAACTGGCCATTGCGGCAAGTAGAAGAAGGAAACAATTTCAATTTTGGATAGCTTTCAATGTGTTAAGGTGGCCAACAGACCTGGTTTCCTACGGGCAAGTTGAGGCCACTAACTTTGTATATGATGCAACCTGCTTTTCATGATAATAGAAAATAGTAAAAACTTAAAAAAAACAAAAACAAAAACTTCTAGAAACATCTTAACAGCTTAATCGGTCATGCTAGGTGAAATGATGATTTGAAACATGACATCACTGAGATAAAGATCCCACCAATAAATCGAAATCAAATTCAAACGAGATCCCACCAATCTATCTCGTTTTCAGCTCCACCTCCAACCGATGGCGTAAAGGTTGCATCAAGCTTTGTAAGATGGCAGAATGTTTGAAGTCCGACCGTCTGTTCGATGAGGTCTCCCAGGTCGCAAGGACGGATAAAGGTCAACATCTAATCTTCTCCCACGAAGTTGACATTACTCAGAGGCAGTCTAGACTGTCCACTCCCATCTCAAGAGGGATAAAAATGCATATAATAGCGTGGGAATCGATATGCATGGCTTCGACATTTATGGATAGATTAGAAGCATTGCATCGGGTTCATTTGGGCCGCATTTTTTAGAAGGAGAGTATTCAAGTTAAATTATCGAGTAATGTTAATAGACACCATAGTAGATAGGGCTTTGAAATAAGAAATTTCTGGTGGGATTCCCTTTCGTTTCCAGGTTGGTGGCTCTGGACGAGGCAAGTGGAACTCGCCCACTCTGAATTTGAAGGCACATCGATTCCTATGGGATGAGTAGGCATTCAATCTAAAGACCACTCCTCTCCATTGCAATAGGGAGAGGAGCAACGGTCACCGACCAAGGAAAACAATGAGGAAAGACTGCCACTCTTTCTATATCATCTAAGGATGAAGGTTGGGACGAGGAGGGACATCCTCTATCAATGAATTTTGGTATTACGTAGACTTCTCCTCTGCGTAATATTGACCCCTCGGGAAGAGTCTGAGCCCTCTAGTTGTCTGGACGAAATCTTTCACAACATTAATACCCTTGTCGGAAAGCATTACATAGTGCATTTGGCATATCGATTGGTTGGAAGCTATGGTAAGCCGAGACAATCTGTCCTTTTCAATGCGCAATCTGTCCAGACCTCCCAATTGCAGGAAATCCAGAGATAAACCAAACCAAGCAGAACATGAACCAGCATACAGAGCACATTCTCTTTCTCCATGAAGAGATCCTAAAGCAGAAAGCACATATAGTCCAACTAGTTGATGAATTGGACGGGTTCCGTCGCCACGATGCAGATTTACAAATTCACAGAAATACAGGTGAGGGTCGCAGAACAACTAGAAGTGCGCCAAATGAACCATCTGACAAGTTGATCCATGACAGGGCCATGTAAATGTATTTTGGTTGGTGATAATTTCTATAGAAACTGTAGTTGCAACCATTTTTGTTTCATGTATATCAAGAGTAAGCATGTAGTGAAACCTTTTGAATCCCTATCAAGGATATACGTAGAACAGATAACATCTTTGTACCTCATGCATACGTATCCTAGTTTTTTATCTGCGTTCTAGTCGCATATTTTGTAAAAATCTTACACATTTTTGTTTAAAAAAAAAAATCTTAGTGATGAGCAATTCAGTGAAAAGAATAAACATCCAAAAACAAATGTCATAATTTCCAATCTCATAGAGTGTTAGAGATTGTGTACTTATCTGACCAAGATGATGGTGAATGCCTATGGTAACTGTGCATGTTATATTTTATGGGTACGAATATACATGTGCACAAAGTAAACACGCATGAATATACACATGCATATAATAAACAAACACAAATAAGCGATCTCGTATAAAACTGTTCTTTTCTCGATGTTATCTTAACTGTAATAATCACACATATTCACTTATCACAGTGAATCCCATCATTTTGATAGGACCCTTTCAATGTATGAGAAAACCCCCAAAAAATTCTTATAAGTGGTTAATTGAAGATGAAACTGAAAAATGAATGTTATTGAAAGGAAGAATTAAAAATTTTGTGATAAGCGGTCAACTAAAGACGAAATTGAAAAATGAATCTTATCAAGAGGAAGAATTATAGATGAGAGGTACAAAATATTTAAAAGGGATCTTTCTTAGTTGCCTTCTCAACTCCTCTATGCATCGCGAATAAACCACAAGAACAGTCTCAATATTACACTCGAAAGATTTGATTAGATGTTTATCATTCATTCTAAAGCTACAAAAATCGAGTTCATTAAAGAAAAAATTAATGAAACTACAAATTGAAAAGAATAAAACAAAAAAAAAAATAACTAGCCAAAACAGACAGATTTGATAACTAGCTTCCATTGATTTTGGATTTAAAGGTGGCTAGCGTGTACGAGTCCTACATTAAAATACCGTGCAAAACACTTTGCATGATCCATTAAATACAGTGATATGTGGTTTAACGGTAAGTTTCGCTGGGTGAAACCCACGAGACGGAGGTTCAAATCTCATTGAGTATATGGCCTGTTATGATCCAGCTCAAGGAGTAGGCTCCCCCTTGATGCGGAGTCTCGGCTCTTGCTAAATCATAAGATTCTGGTATGTTTGACTTGCAGGCTGTTGGATATACTCTTGGTGTTATAAGTCAGCCACGAGGATTGATCCTGGGACCTCCCTTAGATTAGTCTAAAGAGTTACCGATTCACCATGGTTAAAAAAAATATATATATATATATAATGACTCTGTGTCACCTCAAAGAATGACATTGCCTCATATTAATCACATAGCTTGCATTCTTCTAGCAAAAGATGGAACAATAATCCATACAACCACCGCTTTAAACCACAACACAAATAAGAAATCCCTAAATTACAAGGCAGGAATATTTCAACTACTACATAATCTACAAATCTAGGCCATAAATGTGAGCGTAGTAACTAGACCCCTTTCAAAAAGAAACCAATATGAGATGCTTTAACTATATATAATCGTTGTCCTAAAGGTCCTTCAAGCGGGGCATCTTTCAACCTATAGGCATAATTGTCATGTTTAATTGATCATCTGATGGTGTAGAGAAGGTTGGGGACATCCTTGTTAGCTTTTCGACCCCCGTCTCTCTTATGGATACTATTGTAATCAAGATAATGACAGTTCCTTCACTCACATTTGCCAAGTGGGAACCATCACTCACCCTCAAGTTCCTCTGGATGAACCTGCCCCCCACCAATAACTATACAAGTCTACTCATACAATAAGGGAAATAAATGATGCAATAGGGTGACTGGAATTACTCAAACTGAATAAACACCAAATCCCACAGCTATCAAATGAGAGATTATGAGTCTACAACAACTTCTTTATATGGCTTAGTGGCAGAAGTTACTTGTAGGCATAGATTGTGAATGTATATATTATTTACTTTATTGTTAACTATAACAATTATTGATTATAATTATTGTTATTTTTTTTAATGAAATGAATACGAGAGTTTTATCAAAAAGGAAGGTTGGGATCCTGCCCAAAACTGTTATGTTTCTTCTAAGTTGCCAATATCCTTTGTGGGTTTGGTATTAAGCATGGTGACTCAATCCATGCTCTCAAGCGAGAATTCCATGATACAAAAAATTCTTTCCCTTTCCAACTATATATTTTCCAAAATATTCCCAATATCCAAATACATTTCCTTTCCATTTATTACTTCTTATCGATTTGATTTTGATTGACTTCTCATTTTCCCTGTGAGACTTTTTGCCATTTTTCCCAACTTGAATCCATCCCATGTTTTTTGTGGATTTGAGTTGCTCTTATGAGTGTGGTATTTTTGCCTTTATCACTTTTTCCATATGCCTAATCAATCGAATAAATTGCATTTCGAATCTTGTTTCTAGAGAGATCAATGCATGATCCATAATTCACAAGGGTTTTCTTGGCTTGGCCCTCCTTTGTTTATGAATTTGGTGGATCTTCTACGACATGTGTTTCTTCCTGTCTGCCTTGTGCTTCCTTTGGTGATTCCTCTTTGACATGTACTTCTTTCCAAAAAAAAAATTCTTCCTCCTTGTCCAGGGTCTCTTCTTCCTTGTTTACAATATACTGCTATATCTTAGCACCTTCCCAACTTTTGGGCCTTTGAATATTTTTTCGGGATCTATTATTCTGCACTCGCTTGGGGAAATTCTTGATTACATGTCATGTTTCATAACACTTAACATTGGAATGAAACATTCTCATAGTCAAGCTCCTGAACCCTTACATAATTTGGAACCATTATATTTATCGTGATAGGAAAACCTTTATTAAAATCCATCTCCATGGATATACGAGCATGGGTCTTGCGGAAATTCTCAGTTTTTTAACTACTGCAATAAAATTTCCTTACTGCATTTCCAATAGAAGTTAACGAAGGGAGATTCTAAAGATGTAGGGGAAGGTTCAGGAGCCTTAACCAAACTGGAGCCAAGGAGATTATCTTTGTAATCAGATCAAAATAAAGGGACTAGAGTTGCATGGAGAGACCAACACTACCCAGGAATCAGGGCGTAGAATCCCACATAATATTCTTATCTTCAAGATTATCAAAGATAACAACAACAAAAACACCGAGCTAGAGGGTAAATATCGAGATTTTCAAATAATAAAGGTTTCCATGAATTGGAAATCCACTTATGGAGACCAACATTGAATATGGATGAACCATTGCAAAGTCCTAAGGGCATCACTGAAAAATCATAATGGAATTCAGGTGTGTCAAAGGTTGTTTCAGGTATGTCCATTTCCTTCATCCTTGTTTGGTGGTATCCTAAGTAAAGGTTGAGATAATTGATGAACGTGGCTCCATGAAGCTCATCTGATGAAAAGCTAGATTTCTATAGGGTAGTTTAATTGTCATCTTATCAATATGAAACCTGCAACCTTTCTCCAATGTGTAGAAAAGCTACAACTTTCTTTATAATGCGTGGACCTGTGGGTTATGGGCCCACGTATCTATTGGAACCAAACAAAACAACGAATTTCCACAAACCTCGATTAACAAACGTTGGTCCCACTTTGAACGCTTAAGGCCAGAACCCAAATAAACCTTAACTCACGTTGATAACATGTTGGGTCCATCCAGCATGTTAACCTCTACGCACATCGAAATGCGATTGCCGTCAGATCTACGAGAGATCGACAGTCACAATTATTTCCACATTAAAATCTGATTTATAAATTTTATCGCATCCATTTTAGAAATTAAATTCCGCACATATTTGAATGTAATATGCATCCAATCAATCACCATGCTAACGACTGTCATATATCCAGATTATCACGATTTTATCATGTTCTCTGCAGTTTGGTTTTCCGGCAATATTAACTGTCGATCTGAACGATCGAATGGCTATCGTCCACTTATTGATGGAACTCGCATTATAACACAGTCTATTCCTGCCATCTTTGTTTAAGGCACTCGCATCACTCCATACAACAACTCCTTTTATATTCTGATATTATCATTGTATCACCATCGATCCTTATAGTGATCGATGATCGATCAGTAAACTCATAAATCTAAAATTTAAGTAAACAATACCCAGACACACAGAAATCCACATAATACGTATTTCAATTATATACAAAACTCGATTATATTCTAAGGCATCTCAACCTTAGTAAAAAATTCTCCTGTGGTTACATTGTATCCTCTCACTCCCTCTTTTGTCACACAACACAAGCTCTTTATATAGAAATTTGAAATAGTGTGGATCATCTAAGATCCACAATTTTTCTCCATAAATCGCTCAAACAAACCCACTAAATCTCTCGTTATGCATACATAGAAAATAATTGCAATTAATTAAACCTTATCAATTCCATCAATTTAGTTATGTTTTAACAAAATTTGCCTCAGTTTACAATGATTGTCCACATTTTCTCCTTTCACAGCTTTGGATTCTGATTTTAATGAGGATGCTTAGATGCTCCTGCATCATCATCTAACTGATCGTTGATAACTAGTTTGGAAAACTTGTCTTTGGTGACCAACTAGTTGGGAGCCCAAAAGTCAATGCACATGTGCCACCTACCTTCGTTCTCAAATACCAATACCACGAGTAGTGGTGAAGGGATCCTACTAGGATGTATGAATCTGGTCCTAGTAGTTCCTAAATGATCATATTCTATTTCATTATTATATGCAAGTGGGTGCCTTCAAGGACACATATTGGGTGGTTTACCACCTAGAACCAAGAGGATACCATGGTCATGCTCCCCACATGAAGGTTGCAATCCATGGGGCGTTTCAAATACCTATCGATTTTTAATTAGGACCACATAAAAATCAATGGGAATCACTTGTGGGTGACCATGCACAACCTGCATGAAATTGAAATGGGAAGTGAATTTGGAGAGGACTTTCTTCGATAGCTTCTCCATGCAGTGAGAGTTGATAATTTTTGGGGAGGGAAACTTAATCTGTTTGAGTGCATGCTCATACCATTCCTTATTGAATATTGTGTATGATTCCTTAAAATCGATTGTAACATGACACAAAGTGTGTAACCATTCCACACCTAGCACTGTATAATAATCACCCATTTCAATAGCAAACATGTGAGATTTGAGCTACTAGTCTCCCATTTGAATTTTCACATTTCACATCGCCCTCCACATCTCACTGTAACTCCATTGGCTATCGTAATTTGAAATCCATGCACTACATGGACATAACAATCTTTTTCTTTTGCCACTCTTCTATGAATAAAATTATGGGCATCGCCGCTGTGAATGAAAGCAATCACCTTATAGTGATCGATGCAACCAATCAACTACAAAAGTTTGGGGTGAAAAAATATGTTGTACAAGGCATGGAGGAAAGTTTGGGGATCCTCACAAGGAGCTTTTGAGGTTGTTCATTCTTGAGGAGGAGGGCTCCAATCACTGGAGCTCTGGGTCAGGAGTGTATCGTGATTGGTCTTATAAGGAAAAATTTGTTTGAAATAGTTCCTGTCCTTTACATATATGCCTAGGGAAATTGTTACCCATCAATATCGTAGCAAAGTTTTAGGCGTTGGTGTTCTTCCATTTCTTCTCAAAAAATGGGAATCGAGCAGGGTGTTCCATTTTACTGCCATTATTTTCTTGTTCCTTTCCTTGATGACTGTCTTACAAAATTATTCAATCTCTAAATTGGAAGCATCTGTAGGGCCAAAAGTCACAACAACTTTTCTCACTTCCTCCTCCCAAGGTGTAAAATTCGTAAAAACATTATCCCTAGTTTAATTTGGTTGTTTTTCTTTCTTATCTTATTCTCGTCTTTTGGCTTTAAACTACCTTGCATTCTGGTTTAGTGTCGATTGTGTTGGTGATGTCTCATGTTAAGTTACTTATGTGCGTTGCTCACTTGCCTCTATTTTGTTGGAGAGTACTGGAGCTTTGTGAGAAATCTAATTTATTTTCCTCATATGTTCCCTAATAATTTTCCCGTTTCTATCATCCTATGATGTCAAACCTCTCTTGGATAATTGCATGATTTTATTCTTGACTATAGTCCTTCAAAGTTGATCTCCTTTACCTCTCTGATGAGGACATTAAAGTCATCCTTGCTGGACTCGTTGTCAAATTCAATAGCCCATTGTTCATCTTTTTTCCCGATTGGCTTCTTTCAAGTGGGTCTTGCTGCGACCACCTTATTCATTGGGGTCTTCAAGGATGTTACTTCAATTAAGACAGAAGGTATGGTAAAAATTGCACCTTAATTTTCCTTTCATACTTCTTCGCTGGTGAGAGGTGTAATAGCTTGTTGAGTTGTTGACCGTGCCACTTCTGGCACTGTAGATGATTGTATTTGACTATCTCTACATCGTTTCTAACATTACCCATGGTGAAACTCTTATGTTGTTAAAAGTAATCAATTTACACTGCTAGTGCATCATGATCGTCATTACATATCACTCTTTCTCTCCACAGAAACCAACTCTCAAACTCTGGCACAAACATATAAGTCTCACCTCAAGCAAGATATTCCCTAGAAATCGACCTAAGAGAAGGACCAATGTCATAAATGATGACATCCACATGGAAATTTATTCAAAGTCAAATAAATCCAAAAAGACCCAGTGGAGATTTATCCTTTTCATGACATCCAAGTGTCCGTAGACATACAATAACATAAGAAATATATGTTGTTGTTAACATTTTCTACTACACATTGACTGGTGGACTCATGTACAAATTAGGGCTCAATGATATTTTGAGGATATGTGTCCTTGATCATGAAATATGGGGAATCATTGAAGAAGCACATGGTCATGCGTCGGAAGGACATTATCAGACAGATACAAGAGGAACGAAAATCCTCCATGCAATGTTATTAGGGTCTGATTTGGACAAAGACAACAAAACCCTTCTTCTCCCCATAAAAAATGCGTGGGGAAACCTAAAAGGATGCTCCCTTACATTTTTGGATGGCATCCTTAGTAACCTGCTTGGCATAGATCAATGCACCTATCCCAAACTTGGGTTCTTACTCAGCGCCTGATGGCACTAAACCACCCAAATTCCCAACGCTATTTGTCACAACGGGTCGAGCCAACCCCTGAGTTACATTGGCTATGGAACTTATATAGGTACTTGACGTAACTTTGAAGTGGAAAGGAAGTTGGTCAACTATCCAAACCCTCAAAAATATTAGGGAAATATTATAGTTAAAAGTTAATTATTTTGAAATAAACAAAGAATAAAGGTAGTTGAAACATCATATGAAGAGAAATAAAAAGAAATAATTAAGGGAATGGAGTTGCATAGGCAAATAATATGTTGTATAAAACAACTAAACTTCCATTGAATAAGAAATTGGAGGAAAATAATTCGGGAGGGAGAAATGAGTAATAGAATGATGCTATAAGATAGGGATTAGAGTTGACTCGTGGAGTTTCTTGGATGTTGTAGAAGATTACCAACCAAGATTGATATAGTAAGTATTAAATCTTCATTGAGAGAGAGAGAGAGGAAGAGAAATTTAAGAAGAGGAGGTGACCCAACAAAAGTTTTCACAATTGAATGAGAAAAAAAATACCACATATAATTTGGTGAGGAGGTAGCAACTAGAGGTTAAATAAAAAGCAAGGATTTGATAAGATATGCATAGTCTAAATGAGTTTGAATGGTGAATCGATCAACATAAGATCACTATTAAAACTTGTTGCACCCGAATTGATGGAATTAATATCAATGGAAGTAGAGTCAACAAAGGTTGGATCAACGCAAGAAGGATAGACAAAAGTTGGTTTGATGAGTAAAAGGCCATTGTAAAGTGAGTCAGTGGCACATAAAACAACGAAATATAGTTTTAACAGTAGGATATTGATGGGTATGATTCTACGAAGCATAGAATACATGTGACAAGGATAAAGCATTACATGAATTACAAATAACAAAGAAAGTAGTCAATCAAGCAATAAATGAGGTGAAAATCAATAAACTACGTCCAGTTAAGAATAAATTCACAAAGGTATCCAAAGATTCATTATGCCCCAAGAAGCCCAAATCATTGAGATAGAGAGAAGTACATTAATATAGTCAAAACCACTTAAGGTGGTAGTGTTATTGTAGATACATGATTTGTGATGCTGAGAGAAAGTGGGAAATAATAACATCATTTATCATATAAAATTGAGGCCAAAACAATATTAGAGGTCACTAAAACCTTAAATATGGATGAATTGAGTTGGGTTACACAATTGAAGAAATTCACAGCTTGGGGTAAAATCAAGCCATGAAAAAGTGAAACAGAGAATTGGATGGAAAATTTAATAAAGATTTCACAATTCAACATTCGTAGGATTTTAGACATGGCCCAACGTAAGTAATTTCAATGTTTTCGAGAAGAGTAAAAAAAGTTTGGAGTTAGAAGGTACTATAATGAGAAGATATAATTGGCAGAATTGATCTCAATCAATGTCATAATGGTTCAAAACTTAACAATGTTTCCAAAAGAATGATGTCTTGTGAAAGTAACATAGAAACTTCAACACATACGTTGAAGTTCACAAGAGATGGGGAACTACAAGGACCAATACCCCAAATGGTTATACCAACATATTTCCATAGCTTTCCTAAAAAATTATGATACTAACCGACGTAGAATTCTCAAGTGCAGTGGTGTCTTGCACAAGTATATGTGTACTAACATGGATTCGTTGGGAATCTCAATGTGCTTGGGAGCGACCTATAAGTATGTAGTTAAAATTAAGGAGAAGTTTGAGCACAAAGGTAAAACAATGTTTCGCGTTGAAACAAATGTCAACCACCTATGACTTGGAATCAACAACTTGATTGCTTGTACTTGCCCACTTTCAGTGCACAACAACCTTGAAAATTGCAAAAGAATCCAAGTTCCATGAATTGGCATAACCAAATCACTGTGGAATAAAAAAAAGGGTCCAGAGGCGAAGATAAAACCCTTAGGATATGAGATGTCGAGCCTCGTTCATAGTTATTTGTCACATAGAACTCTCAAAAGACCACTTTAAATATCAAGAGAAAGATTCCCACAATATGTTTTTGGAGATGAAATGTAAGTGCAAGTTCACTGACATGGAAAATATCAAATTAAACTTCAAGGTGCAACATATTTACAATGATACAACATATTGATAAGGAAAAAATGTTGAAGTATCAAACTACCCCCTCATAAGATTTGTATTGAGCACAAACATTAAGTGTTACCTTGATAGCACAAACGCATCATCATCATTCAACTATTCAATACAAGAAGACAAGGAAAAAAATATTCCCCTTGTTGTGAAAGCTTAAAAGGTGAAGATTTGATGATCAATGTAAAGGCATTAGAATATATGTATTCCTCATCGCAAAAGCTTTAAAATGTAAGATTTTTATTATTATTGTTGTAAACCTTTTTGTAAGAACAAATTCTCTTGCCATGACTCGAGGAGGGGTCTCATGAATGAGACCTAGGTATTCGAGATAAAGATCCCACCAATGAACCGAAATAAAATATGAACCTCCTCTAGAACACAAGATGTTTCAGGAAGTTCATGAATTCAAAGTCAAAGAATTCAAAGAATTCCAAAAGGACCCAGTGGAGATATATCTTTTTCATAACATCCAAGTGTTCATAGACATACAATAATGTAAGAAATATATGTTGTTGTTAACATTGTCTACTACACATTGAATGGTGGACTCATTTACAAACTGGGGCTTAATCATATCTTGAGGAGATGTGTCCTTGATCATGAAATATGGGGAATCATTGAAGAAGCACATGGTCATGCGTCAAAAGGACATTATCAGACAGATACAAGAGGAATGAAAATCCTCCATGCATTGGTATTGTGGCCTGATTTGGAAAAAGACAACAAAACCCTTCTTCTTCCCATAAAAAAATTGTGGGGGAACATAAAAGGATGCTCCCTCGCATTTGTGTATGGAATCCTCAGTAACCTCCTTGGTGTATATCAATGCACCTATCCAAACTTGGGTTCCAACTCAGCGCCCGATGGCACTAAACCACCCTAATGCCTAATGTTACTGGTCACAATGTGTCGAGCCAACCCCTCAATTACATTGAATATGGAACTTATATAGGTACTTGACATAAATTTGTAGTGGAAAAGAGGTTGGTCAACTATCCAAACCCTCAACCATATTGGGGAAATGTTATAGTTAAAAGTTAATTATTTTGAAATAAACAAAGAATAAAGGTAGTTGAAACATCAGATGAAGAGAAACAAAAAGAAACAATTTAGGGAATGGAGTTGAATAGGAAAATAATATCTTGTATTAAAAAATTAAACTTCCATGGAAGAATAAATAGGAGGAAACTAATTTGAGAGGGAGAAATGAGTAATAGAGTGATGCAATAAGGTCTAGATTAGATTTGACCCGTGGAGTTGCTTGGATGTTGTAGAAGATTACCAAAAAATATAGTAATATAGTAAGTATTAAATGAGGTCTGGATTAGAGTTGACCCATGGAGTTGCTTGGATGTTGTAGAAAATTACCAAATAATAGAGAGAGAGAGGAGGTGACTCAACAAAAGTTTGCACAATTGATTGAGAAAACAATGACCACATATAATTTAGTGAGTGAGGAGGTAGAAACTACAGGTTAAATAAGATACAAGGAATTGATAAGATATGTACAGTCTAAATGAGGTCAAATGGTGAATCGATCAACCTAAGAGCACTATTAAAACTCGTTGCACCCAAATTGATGGAATTAAGGTCAATGGAAGTAGAATCAACAAAGGTTGGATCAACGCAAGAAGAATTGACAAAAGTTGGTTTGATGAGTAAAAGGCCATTGTAAAGTGAGCCAGTGGCACGTACAACAATGAAACATAGTTTTACCAGTAGAAGATTGATGGGTGTGATTATATGAAGGAAAATAATATATGTGACAAGGATAGAGCATTAAAATAATTATAAATAACATAGAAAGTATTCAATCGAGCAATAAATGAGGTGAAAATCAATAAATTATGTGTAGTTAAGAATAAATTCACAAAGGTGTCCATAGATTCACTATGCCCCAAGAAGCCCAAATCATCAAGATAGAGAGAAGTCCATTAATATAGTCAGAACCACTTAAGGTGGTAGTGTTATTGAAGAGACATAATTATTCATTATGAGAGAAAGTTGGAAATAATAACATCAGTTATCATAGAAAATTGAGGCCAAAATGATATTATAGGTCACTAAAACCTTAAATATGGATGAACTAAGTTGGGTGGCACAATGGAAGAGATTCAAAGCTTGGGGTAAAATCAAGCCATGAAAAAGTGAAACAGAGAATTAGATGGAAAATTTAATAAAGATCTCATAATTCAACATTCATAGGATTGTATACATGGCCTAGTGTAAGTAATTTCGATGTTTTCAAGAAGAGTCAACAAAGTTTGGAGTTAGAAGGCATTGCAATGTGAAGATCTAATTGGTGAAATTTACCTCAATCAATGTCATAATGGTTCGATACTTAACCATGTTTCTGAAAGAATTATTTCTTGTGATGATTTTTTAGAGTCTCTTGATCTCTTGAAAACGAAGCTAGTCAAAGCTCTTACTGTAGGAATTCATGATGGGAACAAGCAATTTAGTAACAAACAATTAAGTTTCATCATATTTTGTGATCTTTTTTCATCTTTTGCAATATTTTAGGATTTTTCATGGACTTTCTTAATATTTCATCATCTGTCGTCATCTTTCATCATTTTTTGCAATCTTTCGCGATTTTTGTCATCTTTCACAATGTTTCATCATATTTCGTGAAATTTATGATGTTTTTCGATCTTTGGTCATCTTTCGTGGTCTATTGCGATATTTCATGATGATTTAGGATGTTTGTAGACTTTTGAAATCTTTCATCATCTTTCACAATCTTTTAGGATGCTTCGCAGTATTTCGCGAGCTTTTGTGATTTTTCATCGTCTTTCCTTATCTTTTGTCATCTTTTAGGATGTTTTGTGTTATTTCGTGACATTTTGTCATCATTTAGGATCTTTTGTCATCTTTCCTGATATTTTAGGATGATCTGCAGTCTTTCGTAACCTTTTTTCACCTTTAGTGATCTTTTCTAATATTTCTGGATGTTTCATCATCTTTAGTGCTATTTTAGGATTTTTTGCGGCATTTCGTCATATTTTGTGATATTTCATCATCTTTCCCGACATTTTTTCATCTGTTGTGATATTTTAGTATTTTTCATGGTGTTTCTTGATCTTTCATCATCTTTCGTGATGTTTTGTCATTTTTTGTCATCTTCCATGATAATTTTGTCATTTTTCGCCATCTTTCAAGATATTTTAGGATGTTTTGTGGCCTTTCATCATCTTTCGTAGTATTTTGAAATATTTTGTGATCTTTAAGGATGTTTCACAAACTTTTGTAATATTTAATCATCTTTCGCGATCTTTTATCATCTTTCACAATCTTTTAGGTTGTTTTGCAAGCTTTCGTGATTTTCTTCATCTTTCATTATCTTTTATGATATTTCATCACCTTTTAGGATGATTTTCACTGTTTCATGGGCTTTCATCATCTTTCATTATATTTTATATTTTTTTATGATATTTCTTTGTCATAAAATCGTTTGAAGGAACAAATTCTCTTTCCTGGACTCGGGGAGGGGTCTCTTTAATGAGACCTAGGTATCCTAATCAACTTAAATACAACAACAGAAACATTTAGGCATAACTTGAAGTAATTCTAAAGGCATTTAAATTTAAACCTTTAAAAATTTGTAGATGTTGGAGTTTGTTTGCATCAATAATTAATCAACGAATCACTCGATTTTTTTTCAAGGCAACACAACCCAAGTTTCCAGCTTATGCTTTTCATTAAAGACCTACAAGTGTATATTTACAACTTCTAGAAGCATCCTAATCAGTCATGCTAGGTGCAATGATGATTTGAAATATGACATGGATAAGATAAAGATCCCAAAAGTAAACCGAAATCAAATTCAAACCTCGTCGAGAACACAAGACATTGCAAGAATTTCATGAGGTGTTATTATGGCATCACTTTATTTATGGATTAACTTCACTAAAAGGATGTTCAATTTTTTATTCTTGGATGATTTTTTAGAATGTTTTGATCTGTTGAAAAAGAAGCTAGTCAAAGCTCTTACTGTAGGAATTCCTAATGGGAACAAGAAGTTTAGTGTGCAAGTTGACACCATGAATATTGGTGTTTATGCCATATTACCTCAACCTAGGGAGGGAATGATTTCCCACTTTCATTATCATGTCAAGAAAAAATTGGACAAGGTAGAAAGGAAGGCCTTGGAATGACATTCTCTTTACATCATTTCTAACATTACCCATGGTGAAACTCTTCTGTTGTTAGAAATAATCAATTTACACTGTTAGTGCATCATGATGGCCGTCGAATATGGCTCTTGCTCTCCCAAGAAATCAACCCTCAAACTATGGCACAAAAATATAAGTCTCACCTCAAGTGAGATAATCGCTAGGAGTCGACCCAAGAGAAGGACCAATGTCATAGATGATGACATCCACATGGACATATATTCAAAGTCAAATAAATCCAAAAGGACCTAGTAGAGATATAGATTTTTCATGGCATCCAAGCGTCTGTAGACATACAATAACATAAGAAATATATGTTGTTGTTAACATTTTCTACTACACATTGAGTGGTGGACTCATGTACAAACTGGGGTTCAATGATATCTTTAGGAGATATGTCCATGATCATGAAAGATGGAGAATCATTGAAGAAGCACATGGTCATGCGTCAGAAGGAAATTTTCAGACAGATACAAGAGGACCAAAAATACTCCATGCAATGTTATTGTGGCCTAATTTGGACAAAGACAACAAAACCCCTCTTCTCCCCATAAAAACTATGCGGGGAAACCTAAAAGGATGCTCCCTCTTATTTTTGAAGGGCATCCTCAATAACCTCTTTGGCGTAGATCAATGTACCTATCCCAAACTTGGGTTCCAACTCAATGCCTGATGGCAATAAACCACCAAAATTCCCAACGTTATTGGTCAAACGGGTCAAGCCAACCCCTAAGTTACATTGACTATGGAACTTATATATGTACTTGAAATAAATTTTTAGTGGAAAGAAGGTTGGTAAACTATCCAAACCCCCAACCATAGTGGTGAAATGTTATATCTAAAAGTTATTTATTTTGAAATAAACAAAGAATAAAGGCAGTTGAAACATCAGATGAAGAGAAATAAAAATAAACAATTTAGGGAATGGAGTTGCATAGGCAAAGAATATATTTTATCAAAAAATTAAACTTCCATGGAAGAAGAAATTGCAGGAAACTAATTCGAAAGGGAGAAATGAGTAATAGAGTGATGCAATGAGATCTAGATTAGAGTTGACCCGTCGAGTTTCTTGGATGTTGTAGAATATTACCAACCAAGATTGATATAGTAAGTATTAAATCTTCATTGAGAGAGAGAGAGAGAGAGAGAAAGCTTCGATGTTGTAGAATATTACCAACCAAGATTGATATATAGTAAGCATTAAATCTTCATTGAGAGAGAGAGATATTGAATAAGAGAAGGTGACCCAACAAAAATTTTCACAATTGATTGAGAAAAAAATGACCACATATAATTTAGTGAGGAGGTAGAAACTAGAGGTTAAGCAAGGATTTGATAATATATGTACAATCTAAATGAGGTTGAATGGTGAATCGATCGACATAAGAGCACTATTAAAAATTTTTGTATCAAAATTGATGGAATTAATATCAATGGAAGTAGAATCAACAAATGTTGGATCAACGCAAGAAGAATTGACAAAAGTTGGTTTACTGAGTAAAAGGCCATTGTAAAGTGAGTGAGTGGCACCTAAAAAAATGAAAGATAGCTTTACCATTAGAAGATTGATGGGTGTGAGTCTATGAAGGAAGAGAATATATGTGACAAGGATAGAGCATTACAAGAATTATCAATACAAAGAAAGTAGTCAATCAAGAAATAAATGAGGTGAAAATCAATAAACTATGTCTAGTTAAGAAGAAATTCATAAAGGTATCCAAAGATTCACTATGCCCCAAGAAGCCAAAATCATCAAGATATAGATAAGTCCATTAATCTAGTCAGAACCACGTAAGGTGGTAGTGTTATTGAAGAGACATGATTTGTGATGTTGAGAGAAAATGGGAAATAATAACATCATTTATCATAGAAATTTGAGGCCAATACAATATTAGAGGTCACTAAAACATTAAATATGGATGAACTGAGTTGGGTTGCACAATGGAAGAGATTCAAAGCTTGGGGTAAAATCAAGCCATGAAAAAGTGAAACAGAGAATTGGATGGAAAATTTAATAAAGATCTCACAATTCAACATTCGTAGGATTTTAGACATGGCCCAACGTAAGTAATTTCAATGTTTCCAAGAAGGGTCAAAAAAGTTTGGCATTAGAAGGGATTGTAATGAGAAGATATAATTGGTGGAATTTACATCAATAAATGTCATAACGGTTCGATACTCAACCATATTTCTGAAAGAATTATTTCTTGTGAAAGTAACATAGCAAATTCAAAAAATACGTTGAAGTTTACAAGAGATGAAAAAGAAATTTCGAAAGGTTTGCCACTCAACAAAGTTACATGCAACTTCATGTAATGGATGACACTATCATTTTAGTCCATCTCACAGCTAATTATGGGATCTCTAATTATCTATTTCATTTCTTAGACACCGTGGTGATATTGTTCAAAAAAAAAAAAAAAATACAACAAAATCAATCACACAAGAAAAATAAACATAGCTTTCAAGTTGAAAACCCTAATAGGAAAAACCATTACCTAAACTATTCTTGCATATTTTATATTTCTTCGAAAGTGATTGTGGTGCTATATTCTCTTTACAACAATGGTCTCATGTTCTTTGAGCTTTTCTCTATTCTCTTTACTTTTGAGTGTGGGCCCTTGATCTAATATCATCAAAATAATATATGTGAGACGTTGAGATAATCTCAACATTAGATTAGATGTGAG
The DNA here is from genome assembly GCA_034641835.2 of Pinus albicaulis. Taxonomy (NCBI): domain Eukaryota; kingdom Viridiplantae; phylum Streptophyta; class Pinopsida; order Pinales; family Pinaceae; genus Pinus; species Pinus albicaulis. The sequence goes on along the minus strand of CM076580.1, from coordinate 707,720,819 downwards.
CCATTGATCTATCCAATTATGTAACTTAGACTTCAAATTCATTTAACAGTGGTATTCCAACACTCCACCTAGAGGTGAAATGGGGTTTCATAGCATCAAACAATGGGTTACCTTCCTAATTTGTGAAGATGGGAGCGTGTTTGTCTTTTAAGAATAATATGCCATAGAATCTCGCCTTCCTTCAATAAGAAAAACAAAGTTCCACATCTCAATGGGAATATTTCATCATTGTAAAGGTGGAGATGCCAATAAAAAAATTGATTGACAATCCTCGTCGCCACAAATGTCACTGTTCCAAAAACTATGGTCAACTCTCCCCAACATGAAGGTCGGGGTCGCCAAAATAAGATGGGTAAAGTAATATGTAACTCCTTTGATCATTGGATAAATCCTAATTAAAATGTTGAGTTTTGTTACTTATAAGCAACTTTTGATGTGCAGCTACTGTTAAGAATATTCCAGAATATTCCACGGAGGTTGAATTCCTACTATCCACCTAATAATTATTGATAATCAAAATAAATTTTGGAAGCCCTATTTAAAAATAGACATAGCTTTCAACATAATAATGAAATACGCACGATAAAAATATAAGCAATTATTGTTGATAAATGTAATGTCCCAATTTTAGCCTCAAGCTAAAATGGAACATTATAGTTGCATATTTTTATTTTGTTGAATAAAAATGGGTAAAGTGACCCATTCATGTAATAAACAGGAATAAAATCCCTTACAATGTGAAAAGGGATTATCATGGAGCTGGATTTCACACCCTCATGTGTGAAAGGGGTTAAAATGCAAATGGACAAGGCCAAATTGACCAAGTCAAACTGCGTTGGCATGAGTTGGAGAGCACTAAGTGGGACAACGCAGTTTTAGTGGAGGAATATTCCATGAGGGAGGAAACTTCTAGAGGAAGGAAGTTGAAGGCTCATTGAGTTTAAAATAGGAGCAAGGTAGCCCATTGAGATTATCTTGGATCATTTGATTATTTGTCTATTGAGACAAATTGCTGCTTCTTGTTGTTCAGCAAAGCTGCAGTGCCCTCGAGCACGAGGGAGTCCTGTTTAGGATTTCCTATCCTTCTTGATTAGCTCATGAATTATTGCACTCATCCTCCATATTTCGGCATTCAGGCCATAGCTTCAGCCATCTTCATCAACGCAGTGTCTGTAGCAGATTATTGTGCAGTGTAGCTAGGTGTTGTTGGAGGTTTCCCACAACACCATTTCTAGTTGATCTTTCAGAGGAGGGAAGTTATCTACTTCCAAGAGGTTAGTGAGGATGGTTTCTGAGCATATTCCACTATCATTGGTAGGAGGCCAACCATTTCCATCAGTCCCAGCGCAGATACTCTCATAGACTGCGTTCTAGTTGGAGCACATTTGCAGTGAGGGGTTTGCGGGTATTTCAGAGGGTGAGATATTTGGTGTAGGGATCAGCCTTTCACTTCAGATTTCCAGAGGAGAAGGGCTCTTAATCATCTTTATCCATTTAGCCTTCTCCATTTCATTCTATGTATTGAGTTGCTGCAGCTACCCAGCAACTCCGGCATTTCAGCAGTTTTGCATATTTCAGCCAATCCTTCTAGGATTGACTTGAGATAGTGATTGAGAGCTTAGACCTTCTCTAAAAATGTTGTATGATCCATGTATATGCAGATCCTATGATGTTTTACACTCTTTTTAGCAGTCTCCCTCATATGACTGCGTAATCCCTATTCATGGGCATCCTGCTATGGAGCAACATTGGTATTATGGCATGTATATTCATGAAAGGCTTCTTGCCTTATTATTCTGATATTCATTGTATAATTTTTCTTCTATCATTCATAATAAAATGGCTCAAGGTTTTTCACACATTTTGGCATGATTTTTAATTCACTGTTATTTCCAGTTATGTCTTTATATTGCTGTAGCTGCATTTTTGGGTTATCTTGAGAGATTCCCAATCTTGTTGTATTTCCCTATTGGGGATATTGTCCTTTGACAATCACTTTATAGACAGAGTCTGATAGAGGGCCAGGAAGCCTCTGGAGTTCATCCTTCCTTGTGAAGGTGATAAATCCAGTAAATGCCCCTTCAGTCCATCTCTGGAATATATTTCCTTGTCGATTGACAATGTTTCTGAAAAAGGGACATTACAATAAAGATAATGAGATGCATTTATTTCACAAGTCAAATGTGAGAATTAAAATATAAAATAATATTTAAATATTTCTTTCAACATCACCTTAAACTAGATATATTGATTTATGACTCCTTTCAATTGAGTTTGAATTTGAATTTAAATTTAACATTTGCATAAATTTTCAATAAAATAAAACAAAATTTAAATTTAAACTTTGAAAAAATGATATAATTTTAATATGTTAGTTTAAATTAAAATTTTAAATGAGTCATATATTCTTTCAATATATGAATAATTCTATTGCATTCATATAAAATGCATTATAAAATTTATTATTAAAAATACTAACATGTGAATAAGGCAATAATCCAATTTTAAAAACACATTATGAAAAAAAGGTTCTATTATTTTGGCATCTAAATTAATTAATTTTGTTCTAAATTTAATAAAGAAGAATGAGTGAGTATTTAATTGATTCTATCAAAATCCTATGGGCTCTAATTTCTCCCTTCATGTACTTGCCATGAGCTGGAGCATTTTCTTTTGGTGGTTGAATTGTAGATCCTTCAATGTATTCCATAACTTCGTCTTCAATTAATTTCAAATTTTTCCTCTTCTTCCATGAACTAAAGTTTGATGACGCAACCAAATTGTTTCTCTCTTTACAATAAGTCATCTTGACATATTTAAGTAAGGTCATATATACATACTTGAGAAGAGTGGCTTGCATCTTCCTTGATGATGATGAATATGAAGTCAGGAGCTTCTTCTAAGATTGAAATCTCCAATGTAGGTGTTCTTGGATCCTTGACGATAAAGGATATCTTCAAAATATGATGTCCTCTTCTAAAAATTTCTTGAATGTAAATATTTTATGGCAAAGATTATTTTCTTGAATGAGTTGATCCTTTGAATGATATAGAAGATCTTTCTTAAAATATCTTGAGAGTCATCCTTGCAAACTGATTTGACTTTTCAATGCAAAATTTGATCTTCGCTTCCTGGAGTGTCTTCTTTGTCAAGTAGCCCTTGTGTTCAACACCTTAGCTTTGATACCATGTCGATAATTTGGAGGGCTGGTGATTAATTAAAATTCTCTTCTTGATAATTACTTGTGAGCTTACTTGAGTTACTTATGTCTTCCCTTCTTTAGCTTATTTAGTATTTCATCAAGTCAATTATCAACATACACGAGACAAAAAAATTAGGCTCCTAGAGCCAGGGAAAAATCTCTCCCTCTTAGAGAGGAAAAGCCACGATAAATTCTTCTTATAGATTTTAAAATGACAAGTACCATGAGCAAGACTCAAACCCTTGACCTTATTGGGTGAAACTATTGTCGTTTAATTCCGTTGTAGTACTTGCCCAACCATTTAATTTTTCAATCCGAGGTTCGTAGGCTTACGAAGCACATGCACTATATATGCAGGACTGAAGTGGAACTAATCTAATCTAAATTAATGAAATCAAATTAATCTAGGAAGGCATTGAAACATTAACTATGAAAGCAGGAAATTGCATAAAGGAAAAGCAGTACAACATGTGAAGAGATGAATGAAAAACAACATATGTGAGCTCACAACAATAAAGCTATCTCAAATTACATTATAAGAATCAAATGACAAACCATGAAAGCATACAATAAAAGAATATGAATCACAGTTAAGAATCCCCCTCTCCTAATTACAAAACTATCTCTTAAAGCTAATCTAATGAACTTCTGAACTTATGAACTCCTGAGCTAATCAAAATGAAGAGAGAGCACTCTCTTATATACATGAAGAAGCTAACCATCTCATTCAACCACTCTCAACTACGTTCCCATTATTACAAGACATGATCCCTTTGAATCCTCCACACATCTCTCACATATCTTGAATAAGACATGCCAACCAAATCCTCCATGATCTTCTCCTTAGGAATAGGCTTCAATAATTATCTCCTTAATATGGTGGAGGAGATATTTCAGAAGTTTAGAATTAATCCTTCACATTTCTCCTACACATTACAAAGCTCACACATTCTTGAGATATATATTAAAACATGTATATTTTCTAATATTTAATCATAAATTCACTTATAATACAAAAATGAATAAAGTGGAAAATAAGAAGGTGAAACCCAAATGTATTTATGGAAATGATATAATGAAAGGTTAATGGGATGATGAGATGTAAGGAATAGTGAAGGGAAAGGTGGATGAAAATACGACATTTCTAAGTCCCAACAGACCTATGTATGCTTCCAAGACCTTTTCACTTCTTCTTTGTCGGTCTCCAACGCTAACCTTTCTTTTCTGCACCAACCTGCACTATCCTACACCAATACTAGAGAACTCGATCTCTATCTTCATTGAATTGATTTCTCAAACACTCCTTCCTTGCTTGATCTTCAAATATCTTCCTTATTGCTCTATGTTAGTTTCTTTTCACAAAATTATTCAAATATTAGGCCAAGTTACTCGGGACCCTTTACTTCTTATTACCTTGAGGTTAATTCACTTGAGATATGTTGTATTTCCTTTATGTATTGTAGATTATGAATGTAAATCATAGATTTACCTTCCTTAATATTATTTCACTATAATATCATTGTATAGAACCCAAAAACTGATTTGCACCTCACTGTATATATATCGGACTGCTGTAGTATATCTGCACTTCCTTAAACCTGATCCTAATGCCAGATTCAACCTTGACTTTAACTCTGTACTGGTTTGAAGTTTTCTCTTGTTGATCCATGCTATTATTCCAGAACTATCTGCAATTTTTTTTCCTTTAAACCACACTTGAATCCTCTCTGAAATCCACAATCTTCATAAGAGAAATCCGCAATGCTTGGTGCCCAATGAGAAACAGGTCCCAAATATGTATATGGCATAGTTCCCTCCTTTTAGGTTGATTGTACACCTAGTTTGTAAGCCAAATTCATCACTTTATAGAGGCCAACTTGAAGAGCATAATTTCTAGCGTTAATGAGATGAGGATGAAGGTTGTCTTTAGCCATTCCTTCAAGGATTCATGACAAGGTCTTGGAGCATATATTGATGACTAGACTCTTCATATACATGAAACTTAATTTCACTTGTAACCAGAAGACAAGCCTAATATACATCAAGAAGAAGTCTATTGACCTATAATAAAAATATTGCTCATGAAACCCATGAAGCAAGTACAACAAAATTAAATTTTATTATCTTTGTCTTCTTCTTTACATAAATACATAATTACATGGTCAATATGAAGACCGATCCTAGTTACACTTTTCAACAACATTGAGATCTTACCGTGGTTTTTAATCTCTTATTGAGTCCTTTCTTCCCACCATACAAGTGTTTAACCCTCCATTCTCAAGGAAGCCAATTGAATCTTTATGTCATCTTCTTGAAGGTTTTGAATTCTAAAATAAACCTCCAATTGACGAATCCAATTATCCAACTTATATGCATTCACTTTGCCATTATACATCGATAGCACAAATTTGACATCAAGTTTAAGTAAAGGTGATTTACCAGCTCCTTTTGAAGTAGGTGGATGAACAGATTGTAGGGTTGTGGTAGTGGAAGCTGATGATGAGGTAGGTGAAGATGGAGGTGAGGATGATGGTGGAGTGGATGGTGGCTTCTTACCATATCCATGACCTCCTCCTCCTAGAGAACCCTCTCCTTTTGGAGGCATTGAAATCTCTCCTTGCATCCTTACATTACTTTCCTCATAGAGGACTTTAACAATCTCAATCATATCAAATAATGCCTTCCTAAATGCTTTCTCATCTTATTTCATGATAGGTTATCCTTCATGATCCATGCTCACTGAAGACTCAAATTCAACTTGAGGATGTGACGGTGTTGAAGACTTTGGCAACCTTGACCTTCTTCCTCTTGACCCAGCTACAGGGCTCTCAACTAGCTTCCCTTCTCCTCTTTTGTTTTTTAACCTTGTAAGCATGAAACAACTTGCAAACAATTAGATCCCTTCTTGTACAACAAAACCTAAACAACCAAGTGATCTGATACAAAAAATGATCTGAATGGAGTATGTTAGTGTTGTTGTGCTAATTACTCATTTAGAATATAAATTCAATGTCTTATGTGTGCTTAAGGGTTCATGTTTTCTTGCAAATTATCAGGTCTCATGAGTGTTTTTCAGGCCAATTAGGGAGAAATTTAACATAAAAACATGAGTTGAACAACAACAAATAAAGTACAGTACATCACCATAAATAACATTAATACAAGTATTTGATGAAGGAGTTCACCCCTCCTGGGATACATATCCTTGGTCCAGCTTCCATAGCTTGGGCCTCTATATCATGCTCAGGTTTTCAAATTGACCTATTTACAATCATATTTGGCTCCTATAACTTACTCCAACGAGTCCAGAATGGCTCAAAATGGTCAGCTAACATCTTTATGAGCCTGAATTGGTCAAAAATTGCAAAATTTATGGCCTTTTCAATTTCTCTCACTATTTCAGGCCCTAAACTAGTTAACTACCACTAAAACTGGCAGTTTCCACTAAATCCGGAGGTCCGCGAATTAATCCATAATTAATTACTAACTATTGATTAGTGCTAGTTAAGCACATTTAAGTGCTAAATGCGCGCTTAACTTAATCTGCATTTAAAATTTGGATTAGTGCATAATAAACATGCTTAAGGTTTAATAAATGTGTTTAATGGTTAACCCTTCACATTAGCTCAGAGCTCCCACCGATGGTCTTGGCACAAGGTCATGTGGACTGGGGGCTGGCCCCCACCTTCCCCCGCCATGAAATTTGGTTAAAAATAAATATAATTCAATGCTTATACATGTTAAGACTCATGCAGTAGGTGAGACGGTAGGCCATGGTGTTGAGGTCGCTGTATTGGGCCCGGCGCCTCCGGTCGACTCCGTATCGCAGAATGCAATACAATGGAGCTTAGTGAAATGAAGTCGCCTTCACTAAGTGGGCCCGCAGGCTATTTTTGGCGCAAAGTCTATTTTTAGACTATGTCTATTTTAGACATATGGATCATGTTCTATGAGTTGCAGGATTCTATTTATGGATGATTGGTCGAGTTGGTAAAAATAGATGGACCTCTATTTTTAGACATTGGGCGGTTTCTATTTTTAGACTGCCGAGCTAAAAATAGAACAGTCAAATATTATTAACCCTTAATAATATTTAGACTATAAACATTATCTTATCCTCTTGGAGCACTTCATTTTGATGCTTGGATGTGGCACATGCAGCTGACAGAAGGAATTACGCTATTCCTAGGGGTTAGTTGAGCTATTGCATGGTTGACTTCAGTTAGAACTCATGTGGCAGAGTTTGGTGGAGTTGATGAGACAATTGGTGGAGTCGTGTTCGGTTTAACTTAGTTAAACTAGTTGTATTTAGTCGAACTGATAAATACACTACTGATGAGTGGTGTGAATTAATTATTAATTAATTCACTAATTATTAACTCATAAATCAACTAAAGAATACATCAGTTAACTGCAATGCATGGACAGTTCAGTGGAGACCAGTGTTAGAGGTGGGTGAAAGGATGAGTGTAACTATCAGTTGTGACTATACTTGTGCATGAGATTTGCACACACATTGATTGAGATTGCCAATGAGGATTGCTAGCTTGAAGTTGTGTGATTCAACTTGATCTCTTCATTATCCATTTCGGATTTCACAAGAGAGGCGTTGCAGCAGATTTGTGGGAGTGGATTGAACCTCGTGACTTGTTCAACTTCCGTATAGTTTGTGTGTAGCATGTGAGATAGTGCTGAGAGATGTGAGGAGCTTTGTGCTATGTATTGTTACATGTTCTCTAACATTATAATATACAGATAGTTGGGGGTTTTCAGCTGTAAGCTTTCCCCATTACATACTGTGTTATATGTGTGCTTGATTATGTTTTAATGTGCGCATGCGACTGCTTCTATTTCCGCATATTGATGATCAATTGTAGAAGAGGTTATATATTATGCATGAAGCTTAAATAGTGTGTAATCAGGATAATCTCGGTGAATAATTAAGCTATTATTCAAATTTCTACATGGCATCAAGGTAATTGATCATCGACCTATTACAAAGGATTACAATATATTTCAGAGGAATGAGTCTCCTAAGTGCTGTAGCTCGATCCATCCTTTCCTTTGAAAGGTGATATATCCAAGAATCCCACAATGATCTCAGGCATAGAAATAATTTTTTTCTCAATGATCCGCAAGGCTTGATTTTTAGCTTTGAATTTAATTTAAAGAAGATTTTTTTGCGTTTGAAGGAAATGTCTTTTCAACTGCTTACATCGAAATGTCTGAGGGCAGTTCCTAATTATGTTGCATGGAAGGAATGGATGGAGGCGTTATTAGATGATAACAGGCTGAAGGATTTCATAGAAGCTGAGATCCCAAAGCCTACTAATGCTGGTCAAGCTGAGGCTTGGCAAAAGAAGATGGCGAAATGTCGAAGAATTCTGTTGGAGGGCGTGAAGGATCACATTGTATCCAGCATGCATGGAAAAGCTTCTCCATACTTAATTTGGAAGGCGTTGATAGATTTATTCCAGAGCAAGAGCGACCAGAGGAAGTTGGCACTCAAGGATAAACTCAGACATATAAAGATGGAGAAAAGGCGACAGTATCGCCAAATACCTCACGAAGTTCACTCAGTGCAGAGATGAGCTGGGAAGTGTGGGGGTGACTGTCGAAGACGAGGACATGGTCGACCTGGCTCTCCTTGGTCTTCTCAAGGCTTGGCCCTATCGTAGTTCACAATGGTCGGAGAAGTTGCTCAGATGGAGCTGATTTGACGGATCTCTCATGCAAGAGGAAAGATAAGGCTTATCAGACTCCGATCTTCATCAAAGGGTCCGATGAAGAAATTGCGCTTTAGCTACAAGAAAAGAAGGAAAGAGAAAGAAAGTTTTCGCTCTTGAAAAAGGCAAGAAGTAAGACATGTCCAAGGTGAAGTGCTTTCATCGCTGACGCAACACAGAAGCTGCCACAAATTGTCCGCGTAAGAAGAAAATGCTACGTCGGGGCCGATCTCAATGGAGAGGCTCAGCCCTCACAAATTTGAGCCGATTTTTCACTGACGATGCTTGGCTTCAAGTGTGATGGATCAAAGATGGAATTGTCTATTTGGCAAGTCTGAACTATGACCGTGAGATCGATTTGAGGGAACCTGCATCAGAAAGATTCGGGAGGTCAGTGATGATGCAGATGCGACTATCGATACCACTTTGAGAGGGAGTCTGGTAAACCCTTCATATTGAAGGAAGTGTTGCATGTTCCAGGATTGATGAAGAATCTGATCTCTGTGGCGATGTTGGAAGACAAGGGGTATGATGTGGTCTTTCAACAGAAAGTCCACGCAGCAGCACAACGGAGAAACCCTAAGATAGGTTCGTCAAGAACCTTATCGCTGGTAGATGAAGGCGCAGTAATGGTATGCAAAAGCAAGGCAGAGCAGCATGATGGCGTCAGGTACCGGAGATTGGGCCACCTTCACCATGGAGCTTTGAAGATACTGCAGCAGATTTCTACTGGGCTTCCTAAAGGCACTCTTGCGCAGTCAGATCAGTGCAAGGGGTGTATCTTGGGAAAATTTGTGAAAGCCACCTTTCACGAGAAGGATAGTCGCGCCACCATTTATTTTCTTCTTATATAGTCCACAGTCTGTGTGTGACCTTCTCAGAGGCTTCGGATAAAGAAAAAGCACAAGCACTATGTGATCTTTGTTGATGATTTTTTTCGGAAGTGCTAGATCTTCTTCATGCAGAAGAAGAGCGAGACATACTCAAAGTTCTGTGAGTTCAAGGCGCTGGTTGAGAAGGAATCGGGGAAGCATGTGAAGGTTCTTAGGAGCGACAATGGTGATGAATTCATCTCTGTTGAATTCAAGGAATTTTGTAGCACATAAGGGATTCGGAGAGAGCTCATCGCACCCCATAACCCACAGCAGAACGGGGTTGTTGAGTGGAAGAACAGAACGATCGTGGGTGCTGCACGGGCGATGTTGCATGATCGTGGCCTACCTATTCACTTGTGGGCGGAGGCATGCAATAATCGCAGATATAGTGTAACCGCTTACTACAAGATACTTGGTACAGTACACCGAGGAGGCATTTTCATGTTATACCGAGTATTTCCCATTTGAGGATTTTTGACTCAATTCCTTCTACATGCATTGTTACTAAGGACGCCAGAAGAAGCTGATCCAATCGCAGGTTGATATATGGGTACACTAATTACGCCTCAACTATCGTGTGGTGTATTTCCGCATGCCGCAAAGACTGCAAACTGGGATATCAACCAGAGGGAGAAAAAGCCATGAAGTGTTCGCTTGAGAGGGAGCCACACTTGCATGCAGATGAGGAGCTATTAGTTCCTAAGGATGAGCTTCCAGATGTGGATCAGCCACAAGAGGAAGTTCATGGAGTGGAAGAGACCACTCATGCAACGCCAACCATCAGAGGGCGCAAGCGCACTACAGAAGCTGAGCGACTGGCTCAAGATGCAGAGAAGATTGTAGGACCACCTACTGCACAGCGCAGACAGAGAAAATCACCAGATCGGTACATTGGATACATGGCTCTAGTGAGAAAATGTGTCGTGACAGAGCCATCCTCTTTTGACGAAGCTGTGGAGGACCCCGCATGGGTAGATGCCATGGTGGAAGAGTATGATTCGATTGTCAGAAACAGTGCATGGGAGATTGTCCCAAGACCGGAGGGGAAATAAGTGGTGGGTTCGCGATGGATCTACAAAGTGAAGCAGGCGGCTGACGGGAGTGTGGAGAAGTACAAGGCGAGATTTGTCGCCCGTGGCTTCTCACAGATCGAGGGGATCGATTATGAGGAGACTTTTGCACCTGTCGCAAGGTACTCTTCCATACTGACGATCCTTGCTCTCTCAGCGCAGATGGGGTGGCACATCCATCAGATGGATGTGAAGACTGCGTTCCTCAACGGAGTCATTGAGGAGGAGGTGTACATAGAGCAGCCTGAAGGTTTTGAGATCTTAGCGTTGAGTCGCATGTGTGCAGACACTCCTTCCAAGATAGCATCAGACGGAGTTGAAGGCACTGGCGTTTATGATACTACCTGAGCAGATGCCATTTCACCTGGACTCTGATTCTCCAAGAGGAGGCGGATCCCCGTACAGATTGCGGGTAGGGTTGTTGAGATCACACCGTGGCGTAATGATCTGATTTTGACGGGTGATGAGCTGTTGATACTTTCATGCAAGGAGGATCTTGTTAGAGAGTTTGAGATGAAGGACTTGGGCCTCCTTCATTATTTCCTGGGATTGGAAATTTGGCAGCGCAGTGATGGACTGTTTGTTTCTCAGGGTAAGTATGCCCGGGAGATACCGGAGAAGTTCAACATGCATGGCTGCAAGCCTGTTGATACCTTCTTTCCGGAGGTGGTTGAGGAAGGAGGATGCTGATCAAGGAAGTAGTGATAATCGCTTCATCGACAGGTCGCTTATATCCGGGTCAATATGACCCCGATATATGTTATATAACTCGCCTTTCGCAGCTATGGTTGCTTCACGTTTCCTTTCGAAGCAAGGTGAAAGCATTTTATTGTATGGTCTAGAGGCACATCGGATATGGCTTGTGGTACGACAGATGAGGTGAAGCTATGTGGCTTCATGGATGCAGATTGGGCAGGGAGCCCAACGAACAGAAAGAGCACATCTGGAGGGATTTTCAGTATCTACAAAGGTCGACAGCAGCTTGAAGCATGTATGAAGCAAGAAAGGGCCGCGGGTACACCCCACCGCCAGAGGTCGAGTATATGGCAGCAAGCTTGGCTGCATGCGAGGCTATATGGATGAGGAAGATCCTGGTCGGGTTGTTCGGGTCACACTTGGAGCCTACTGTGATTTATTGTGATAACCGGAGTTGCATTAAACTCTCGGCTAATCCAGTATTTCATGATAGATCCAAACACATCGACATCAGGTATCATCATATCAGAGATTGTGTGCAGCGGAGAATCATGTTACTTTCATATATTCCCACGGAGGATCAGGATGCTGATATCTTGACGAAGGCGCTCACCAGGAGAAAATTTGAATACCACAGAGGTAGGATAGGGGTTGCAGATAATCCATATCTTGTTGAGAGGGAGTGTTGAAAATGAAACAAGATAATGGAGCTTAGTGAAATGAAGTCGCCTTCACTAAGTGGGCCCGCAGGCTATTTTTGGCGCAAAGTCTATTTTTAGACTATGTCTATTTTTAGACATATGGATCATGGTCTATGAGTTGCAGGATGCTATTTATGGATGATTGGTCGAGTTGGTAAAAATAGATTGACCTCTATTTTTAGACATTGGGCGGTTTCTATTTTTAGACTGCCGGGCTAAAAATAGAACAGTCAAATATTATTAACCCTTAATAATATTTAGACTATAAACATTATCTTATCCTCTTGGAGCACTTCAGTTTGATGCTTGGATGTGGCACATGCAGCTGACAGAAGGAAATATGCTTTTCCTAGGGTTTGGTTGAGCTATTGCATGGTTGACTTCAGTTAGAACTCATGTGGCAGAGTTTGGTGGAGTTGATGAGACAGTTGGTGGAGTTGTGTTCGGTTTAACTTAGTTGAACTAGTTGTATTTAGTCTAACTGATAAATACACTAGTGATGAGTGGTGTGAATTAATTATTAATTAATTCACCAATTATTAACTCATAAATCAACTAAAGAACACATCAGTTAACTGCAATGCATGGACAGTTCAGTGGAGACCAGTGTTAGAGGTGGGTGAAAGGGTGAGTCTACTATCAGTTGTGACTATGGTTGTGCATGATATTTGCACACACATTGATGGAGATGAAATGAGTATTGCGTTAGCTAAGCTAGTGATTCAACTTGATCCATCATTATCCACTTTGATTGCTAATAGAGGCAGATTTCAGGAGGAGATTTAACTCAGGATTTGTTTCATCTCTTCCTAAGTTGTGTGTAGCATAGAGATAGTGCTGAGAGCTGTGAGGAGCTTTGTGCGATGTATTGTTACATGTTCTCTATCATTATAATATACGTGATAGTTGTGTTTTCAGCCAGATTCTTTCCTCATCACATATCAGTGTTGAATATGTGTGCTGACCATTTGTGGCTGCAGTGTGCGATGACCGCTTATTTCCTCGTGATATTGATGATCAATTGTAGAAGAGGTTATGTATTATGCATGAAGCTTAAATAGTGTGTAATCAGGATAATCTCGGTGAATAATTCAGCTATTATTCAAATTTCTACATGTACCAAAAATTTTACAACTCCATTTCGACCTTGGGGGGGGGGGGCACATGGCAGCCCCAGGCTACACCACGTGTCCTCACCTGGTTCTCCTGTGAATTCAACCAATAACACTTCGATATGTAACCTAGAATAGAAACCAGTCCCATGTTGCCAAGTGGAAGCTTACCATTCACTGGGGGAATTTCCAATCAAATGACCTACATAGTCATCATGCCACATTAGCAGTACACACTGCTGACTAGGCATCTAACTATCATTTTTTTTTTAACTCACATGTTTAGCAAAGCGAACAAATCATGTTTCCAAGATCATACAGAGACCATTTTCCATGAAACGAAGTGCGCCAGATTCAGAACGGCGACCACTATGTGGTCGTTTAGGTTCCAAGCCAATATGAGAACTTTGATTTTTGAGCATAAAACTTAACACCTGATCATTTTTCTTCCTCCTTGTCCAGGGTATCTTCTTCCATGTATACAATATACTGCTTTATCTGAGCACCTTCCCAACACTTGGGTCTCCGAATATTTTTTCAGGTTCTATTATTCTGCACTCGCTTGGGGAAATTCTTGATTACATGTCATGTTTCATAACACTCAACATTGGAATGAAACATTTTCATTGTCAAGCTCCTGAACCCTTACATAATTTGGAGTTGTAAGATTTATCTCGAAAGAAAAACCTTTATTAAAATCCATCTCCATGGATATTTAAGTGTGGGTCTTGAGGAAATGATTTTTTTTTGAACTACTACAATTAAATTTCCTCGCTGCATTTTTTTCCACACCTCCCCATTGCAGGAAATATAGAGATAAACGAAATCAAGTAAAACATGAACCAACATACATAGCACATTCTCTTTCTCCATGAAGAGCTCCTAAAGCAGAGAGCACAAATAGTACAGCTAGTTGATGAATTGGATTGGTTTTGCCACCACTATGCATATTTACAAACAAAAAAATAAAAGTGAGGGTCGCAACAGAGCTAGTAGTGCGCCAAATGGACCATTCAACAAGTTGAACCATGACAGTGCCATGTAAATGTATTTTGGTTGGTGATATTTTCTGTAGAAACTATATTTTCAAGAATTTTTGTTTCATGTATATCAAGAGTAAGCATGTAGTGAAACTTTTCGAATCCCCCTCAAGGATATAATCATAACAAATAATCTCTTTGTAACTCATGCATACTTCTCCTGGTTTTTCAACTTCGTTCCGGGCGCCAATTTTATAAAAATATTAGACATTTTTGTTTAAAAAGAAAAAATAAAATATTAGTTATGAGCAATTCAGTGAAAACAACAAACATCCAAAAAAAATGTCATAATTTCCCATCTCATAGAGTGTTAGAGATTGTGTACCTATCTCACCAAGATTATGGTGAACACCTATGAAAACTGCACGTACAATATTTAATGTGTACGAATATACATGTGCATATAGTAAACACACGTCTATATACACATACATACAATACGCAAACACAAATAAGCGATCTTGTATAAATTCGTTGCCTCTTCAATGCTATCTTAATTGTAAAATCACACATAATCACATATCACACTAAATACCATAATTTTAATAGGGCCCCCTCAGTGTATGAGAAAACCCCAAAAAAATTCTGATAAGCAGCCAACTGAAGATGAAACTAAAAAATGAATCTTATCGAGAGGAAGAATTGAAAATTTCCTGATAAGCAGCCAACTAGAGACGAAATTGAAAAATGAATCTTGTCGAGAGGAATTGTAGATGAGAGGCACCAAATGTTTAAAAGTGATTTTTCTCAGTTGCCTTCTCAACTCCTCTCTGCATCACAAATAAACCACAAGAAATGTCTCAATATTACAGTGGAAATATTTGATTATATGTTTATCTTTCATTATAAAGCTACAAAAATTGAGTTCATTATAGAAAAAAAATAACAAAACTACGAATCGAAAAGAATAAAGTGAAAAAGAAAAATAGCTAGCCAAAAGAGAGGGATGTGATAATGCTAGACTAGCCGCCATTGATTTTATATTTAAAGGTGGAGAGCGTGTACGAAGCCTACATTAAAATATCGTGCAAAACATTGTGCACAATCCAATAAATATAATTATTTTGTGTCACCTCAAAGAATAACATTGCCTCAAATTAATCACATAGCTTGCATACTTCTGGAAAAAGATGGAACAATAAGCCATACAACCACTGCTTTAAACTGCAACACACGTAAGAAATCCATAAATTATAAGGAATGAATCTTTCAACTCCTACATAATCTATAAATCTAGGCCGTAAATGTGAGCATAGTAACTATACCCTTTCAAAAAGAAACCATTACGAGATGATTTAACTATATATAATCGTTGTCATAAAGGTCCTTCAAGCGGGGCATATTTCAACCCGTAGGCATAATTGTCTTGTTTAACTGATCATCCAATGGTGTAGAGAAGGTTGGGGACATCCTTGTCAACTTTTCAACCTTTGTCTCTCTTATGGATACTATTGTAATCAATATAATGAAATTTCCTTCACTCACATCTGTGAGTGGGAATCGTCACTCACCCTTGAGTTCCCTGGATGAACCTGCCCCCACCATTAACTATACAAGTTTACTCATACAATAAGGGAAATAAATGATGCAATAGGGTGACTAGAATTACCCAAATTGAGTAAACACCAGCTCCCACAGCTATCAAATGAGAGATTATGAGTCTATAATAGCTTCTTTATATGGCTGAGTGGCAGAAGTTACTTGTAGGCATATATTGTGAATTTATATTATTTATTTATTGTTAAATCTAATAATTATTGATTATAATTATTGTTTTTTTTGTTAATGAAAGGAATATGAGAGTTTTATCAAAAAGGAAGGTTGTGATCCCGCCCAAAACTATTACATTTCTTCAAAGTCACAAATATCCTTTATGTGTTTGGTATTATCCATGGTGACTCAATCCATACTCTTAAGTGAGAATTCCATGATAAAAAAAAATCTTTCCCTTTCCAACTATAGATTTTCCAAAATATTCCCAAGATCCAAATACATTTGCTTTCCATTTCTACTTCTTATCGATTTGAATTTGATTGACTTCTCGTTTTCCCTGGCGAGACATTTTTTTTCCATTTTTCCCAACTTGAATCCATCCTATGTTTTTTGGTGGATTCGAGTTGCTCTTATGAGTGTGGTCTTTGTTGTATTCATTACTTTTTCCATATGCCTAATAAACCAAAGAAATTTCATTTTCAGTCTTGTTTCCAGAAAGATCAATGCATTATCCATAATTCACAAGGCTTTACTCGGCTTGGTCCTCCTTTGTTTATGAATTTGGTGGATCTTCTATGAGATGTGTTTCTTCCTGTCTGCCTTGTGCTTCCTTCGGTGGTTCCTCTTTGACATGTACTTATTTCTGATTGTCTTTTGCTTCCACCTTGTCCAAGGTCACTTCTTCCCTGTATACAATATTTTTCTTTATCTAAGCACCTTCCCAGCATTTGGGCCTTCGAATATTTTTTCAGGCTTTATTATTCTCCACTCGCTTGGGGAAATTCTTAATTACATGTCATGTTTCATTACACTCAACATTGGAATGAAACATTTTCATAGTCAAACTCCTGAACTCTTACATAATTTGGAGCTGTCAGATTTATCTCAACAGGAAAGCCTTTATTAAAATCCATCTTCACGGATATTCGAGCGTGGGTCTTGAGGAAATGCTCAATTTTTGAACTACTGAAATAAAATTTCCTCACTGCATTTCCAATATAATTTAACGAAGGGGAATTCTAAAGATGCAAGGGAAGGTTCAAGAGCCTTACCCAAAATGGAGCCAAGGAGAATACCATTGTAATGAGATCAAAATAAGGGGACTAGGGCTGCATGGAGAGACCAACACTACCCCAGAATCAAGGGCTCAAATCCCAAATATTATTCTTATCCTCAATATTATCAAATATAACAACAAAAAAACACCAAGCCGGAGGGTAAATATCTATATCATCAGATAATAAAGGTTTCCATGAATTGGAAATCCATTTATGAAGACAAACATTGAAGATGGATGAAGCATTGCAAAGTCCTAAGGGCATCACTGAAAAATCATAATGGCATTCACGTGTGTAAAAAGGTTGTTTTAGGGATGTCCATTTGTAATATCTCAAAATTGGAAAGACGGGAATATAAAACATATGCACAATTCCAAATAAGAATAAAACATATAAAACTGGAAAAATGTTGGAATACATCAAAAAATCATACATATGAGAAAAAACAGCTGAGCCATATCATTATGTATCAAAATTAATGTAATTACACAACTCTCCAAAAGGAATGAACTCAAGCCACAAGATGGTTGAAATACACTAATGGAACTTAGCATTGGAAAGTATAAATTGCTGCTGCTGGAAACTATAGCTGCTGGGAAGAAGATATATGTGCAAGAGGCTGTTGGAGTGCTTAGAAATATATGGGATTTTAACCACGGATTCTACTCGAAAAACCCAGAAATGTTTTGGCCAGATTTTTAGTTTGGAATTTTGGCCCTTTTTGGGTTGCACACTGCATCCTTGTTGGCTAAGTTACGCACTCCCTGGAGAAAAATTCTGATATGGGACTGAAATAATGATCTATCTACTGCAATAGCACCTAATCAGTTCAATAACTAAAGGGCTGGTCCCTTCTCCTAGTTACCAAGCTCAAAACTTGATATTTAACTCCTCCATTGAATATGCAGTTGTTGCATGCACAACTACTGGGAAATAATGCACTGTCTAGGATGGCTAATGATGTAGCCTACTGATATATAATACAATGTTAATCCTAGGCTGCTGAATTTATCCCCAAAGTGAAGGATTAATATCTCATAGGATTCCAATTTGAGTTGCTTGGAACTTCCTCTTCTCCTCAAATCCTCACTATAGAATTACGCAATTCCTATAGGAATTGTTGTTGCATATGAGAATAGATGGATGATCTGATGCCAGATATGAAAATGAAACTCCCAAGACTGCAATGGATCCACATTGTAAAGGGCTGATCCCTCCATAGGTTTCTCAACTGAAGTACTGAGAACAACCTTCCAACTCTCAAACCCAAGTTTAGGAATGCGTAATTTCTGTAGCTAGAAGTGAATATGAGAGTGGATGAAAGTGGTACTGATTACCGGATGATCAATTTTTCCCAAGAAAATCTTCCCAGAGTAGGAACTCGAAATCCCCCATGGGCAAGGGTGGGATTCCCACTCGGGAACACTCAGTTCTAAACATCGCAACAGACTTAGCTAAATAGCTAAAGCGTGCAAAGAAATTTCTTACGACACTCAACAATAAAAATCCAGACTCTGCTTCCTTTGCTTCCCTCATCTTCCTTTTATGGTTGTGAGCCTTCCCTAGCCTTGGTCCACCTCATAAATGTGCTACACATGTGGCCACTAGCCTCCATAAAGACTGTGTTGTCCTCCATGATCTCCATCACTGCTGCAATTACTCTCCACCCTCCATCGTGTGTGTATTTAATGCACCACTTAATCCATCATTTCATCTTTATTTCTCCATGATCTTGCATTTATTCCTCCACTATCTCCATCATCTTCCTCATTATTGCTCTATGACCTCCACTCTTTCTGACCATTAGTTCTTCATTGTGCTTCCCAACAATAAAGTACATGTTCGTGCCAAGTTATCATGTTTAGAGGGACTTGGATTCAATAGATTGGCTTGGGGCGATCCCCAAACCCCTAAAAAATGAAGTAGAAGGGATGAATTCGGGCCGCGAGAGCGGTACCAAACCGAGGCAAACTCTGAATACTATATTTCCCCAATAAAAGGTATGATGCTCCACTACTCCATAATACTACTCCACTACTCAATTAACCCACATTCACACTATAGAAGTGGACATTATTCATCTATTGGGTTTATGGGTCCCTCCACCCTTTTATTTTCTTAACTAAATAAGAAAAGTAAGAACTCTAATATTCCAATTAGCTGATGGAAAATTTGGAATATTACAGTCCTCCCTACCAAAATATTGCTTGTCCTCAAGCAACTGCAAAAGTGGATGCTGCAGAAATCCATCTCCCTCCCAAGTGGCATCCTCATATGGAAGTTTTCCCCATCTGCTCCAATGTGTTATGAATGCCCAGCTCCATAGTTGCCTCTCTAGAATGTCTAGAATGGCCTCTAACTATATAGCTATATTCCTCTCCTCATCAATGAGTCCCCAAATGGCAACCATCTACTATCCAAGAGTCTCTTCTCTGCATGAAATATGTGAAGTGTAGCGGTTCCTTCCCCAAGTGGAAAGTCCGAACTCATAAACTATCTCTCCAACCCATGCTACATGGAGTAGGTTGTGTCTCTCCATGCTCTAATCCTTGGCTCTAGTGGCCTTACTTTCTCTAAGCATCATC
Source organism: Pinus albicaulis (assembly GCA_034641835.2). NCBI lineage: Eukaryota > Viridiplantae > Streptophyta > Pinopsida > Pinales > Pinaceae > Pinus > Pinus albicaulis. Next base: position 707,701,041 of record CM076580.1, on the reverse strand, counting down.
TCAAAACTATGCAAACTAGGAAATAGAGACATATGGATTGAGATGTGAAATGTCGAACCATACTCTCATAATAGAAACCACCGCAGCAATTCCTCTTGCTGCCACATCACACCATCATCATACCAAGTATGGTAGCCATACTCTCTCAAGAGAAGCTGCCGCAACAATGCCTCTTACTGCCACACCAACTCATTGTGGTCATACTCTCCTAAGAGAAGCCAACACAACAAGGATTCATGTTGCCATCCCACATCATCATTATGCAAGGTATGGGAGAATGTCAATCCATATTCTCCCAAGAGTAACCAATGAAAAAAGGACTCTTGTTGCCACCCCACATCATCATAATGCAAAGCATGATGCAATGATATACTAATTGACATGTATAATTTCACATCAGACCAACATAGCCAGACTTCCTATTGCCACATCATCTGAGTATCATGCAAAGTCCCAAACAATAACACCCATTGACATGTGATATGTCATGTGATGGCCAAACTCTCTCAAAAGTAACCAGTGAAACCATGCCTCTAGCTACAGTATCTCATCACTACGGTGCAAGGTAGGAAACCATGATATGCCAATAGACATATAAAATGCAATGTCTTGGCCATACTCTCCCAATAGTAGCCAGTGAAACCATGCCTCCTGCTGCTGCATCACCTCAGTATTGTGCAAGGCATGGGACAAACCAATCTGAAATTTTGGGTGGTAACCATACTCACCCAAGAGCAGCCAATGCAACCATGCTTCTTATTGCCCTGTGAAATATATTTGCAAGTATATTTCCACTCACTTGCTCATCATCTCCATCCATCCATCCAACTGTGGGTGATGACTCATATCATGCACCAGCTCGGTATCCACCCAAGGGAGAAGCTTCCACTAAAAATTGCTCATAAAATAATTGTCCCCATCACTATCTATGGCCTTGGGAAGACCATGAATCATGAAGACATCCTGGAAAGATAATCCAGTCATGGGTGAAGAGATGTACTCTGTGAAAATGACTTTGTTTGACTTCTCGTTTTCCCTGGTGTGACATTTTTGTCATTTTTCCCAACTCGAATACATCCCATGTTTTCTGGTGGATTCGATTTGCTCTTATGAGTGTGGTCTTTGTTATCTTTATCATTTTTTCCATATGCCTAATCAACCGAAGAAATTGCATTTCTAGTCTTGTTTCCAGAGAGATCAATGCATGATCCAAAAATCACAAGGGTTTACTTGGCTTGGTCCTCTTTTGTTTATGAATTTGGTGGATCTTATATGAGATTTGTTTCTTCCTATCTACCTTGTGCTTCCTTCAGTGATTCCTATTTGACAGGTACTTCTTTCAGATTTTCCTTTGCTTCCTCCTTGTCTAGGGTCTCTTCTTCCATGTATACAATATACTGCTTTATCTTAACACCTTCCTAACATTTGGGCCTTCGACTATTTTTTCAGGCTCTATTATTCTGCACTCGCTTAGGGAAATTCTTGATTACATGTCATGTTTCATAACACTCAACATTGGAATGAAACATTTTCATAGTCAAGCCCCTGAACTCTTACATAATTTGGAGCCGTTAGATTTATCTCAACAAGAAAACCTTTATTAAAATCCATCTTCACAGATATTTGAGTGTGGGTCTATAGGAAATGCTCAATTTTTGAATTACTGCTATAAAATTTCCTCACTGCATTTCCAATAGATTCAATGAAGGGAGAATCTAAAGATGTAGGGGAAGGTTCAGGAGCCTTACCCAAACTGGAGCCAAGGAGATTATTGTTGTAATCATATCAAAAGAAGGGGACTAGGGTTGCATGGAGAGACCAACACTACCCTTGAATCAGGGCCTCAAATCCCAAATAATATTCTTATCCTCAAGATTATCAAATATAACGATAAAAAAACACCAAGCCGAAGGGTCAATATCCAGATCATCAGATAATAAAGGGTTCCATGAATTGGAAATCCACTTATGGAGACCAAAATTGAAGATGGATGAAGCATTGCAAAGTCCTAATGGCATCAATGAAAAATCATAATGGCATTCATGTGTGTCAAAGGTTGTTTTAGGGATGTCCATTTCCTTCATCCTTGTTTGATGGTATCCTAAGTAAAGGTTGAGTTAATTGATGAACATAGCTTCATGAAGCTCATCTAAGCAATCGTTGATAACTAGTCTGGCAAATTTGTCTTTGGTGACCAACTGGTTGGGAGCCCAAAAGTCAACGCACATGTGCCACCTACCTTCGTTCTTGAATACCAAGACCATGAGTAGTGGTGAAGGGCTCCAACTAGGATATATGACTCCAATCTCAAGTAGTTCCTAAATGATGATATTACATTTCATTCTTCTATGCATGTGGGTGCCTTCAAGGACACATATTGGGTGGTTGACCACCTAGAACCATGGTCATGCTCCCCACATGAAGTTGGAAATCCATAGGGTGGTTCAAATACCTATTTATGAATGGGAATCTCTTGTGGGGGACCACGTAAAACCCGAATGACATTGAAATCGAAAGTGAATTTGGAGAGGCCTTTCTTCGTTAGCTTCTCCATGCAGTGAGGGTTGATAATTTTTGGGGAGTCGAACTTAATCCCTTTGAGTGCATGCCCATGCCCTTCCTTATTGAATATTGTGTATAATTCCTTAAAATCCATTGTAAAATGACAGAAAATGTGTAACCATTCCACACCGAGCACTGCATAATAATCACCCATTTCAATAGCAAACATGTGAGATTTGAGCTACTAGTCTCCCATTTGAAGTTTCACATTTCACATCGCCTTCCACATCTCATCGTAACTCCATTAGCTATTGTAATATGAAATCCATGCACTGCTTGGACATAACAATATGTTTCTTTCGCCACTCTTCTATGGATAAAATTATGGGCGTCGTCGCTGTGAATGAAAGAAATCACCTTATAGTGTTGGATGCAACCAATCAACTACAAAATTTTGGGGTGAAAAAAGATGTTGTACAAGGCGTGAAGGGAAGTTTGGGGATCCTCACGAGGAGCATTTTAGGTTGTTCATTCATGAGGAGGAGGGCCCCAATCATTAGAAATCTGGGCTAGGAGTGTATCGTGATTGGTCTTCGAAGGAAAATTTTGTTTGAAATAGTTCTTATCCTTTACATTAATGCCTAGGGAAATTGTTACCCATCACGATCGTAGCCAAGTTTGAGGCGTTGGTGTTCTTCCATTTCTGCTTAGAAAATGGGAATCGAGCAGGGTGTTCCATTTTACTTCCATTGTTTTCTTGTTCCTTTCCTCGATGATTGTCTTATAAAATTCTTCAATCTCTAAATTGGAAGCATCTACGGGGCCGAAATTCACAACGAATTTTCTCGCTTGCTCCTCCCAAGGTGTAAAATTCGTAGAAATGTTATCCCTAATTGAATTTGGTTGTTTTTCCTTCTTATCTTCTTCTCGCCTTTTGGCTTTAGACTGCTTTTCTCACTTGCTTCTGTTTTGTTGGAGAGCACTGGAGCTTTGTGAGCAATCTAATTTATTTTCCTCATATGCTCTCCAGTCATTTTCCCGTTTCTATCATCCTACGATGCCAAACCTCTCTTGAATATCTTCGCGATTTTTTTCTTGACTATAGTCCTTCAAAGTTGAGCTCCTTTGACTCTCTGATGAGGACATTAAGGTCATCCTTGGTGGACTCGTTGTCAAATTTAGTAGCCCATTGTTAATCCTTTTTCACAATCGGCTTCTTTCAAGTGGGTCTTGGCACGACCACCTTATTCATTGGGGTCTTCGAGGATGTTGCTTCAATTGAGACAGAAAGTATGGTAAATATTGCACCTTCATTTTCCTTTCAGACTTCTTCACTGGTGAGAGGTGTAATAGCTTGTTGAGTTGTTGACCGTGCCACTTCTGGCACTGCAGATGATTATATTTCATTGTCTCAACAATTCACTTAAAACTCCATCAACAGTGGGGCGGTATTTGAGACCTCTGGGTTCTCCCCTGAGTCCATGCAGGCACTAGACTTTGGTGAATTCAAGATTTAGTTGAATGTCTACAATAGGGAGAAACATTCTCTACACCACTCGGGGGACTCTCCACCTGTTTCAAACAATGTTGATACTCTTAAACCATTCTACAAACGTGTAACAAGGTATGTATTCCATTTTTGTTCCCTTCCATGTAGATGCAAAGCATTGAAAATTCCACGTACTGGGCATGGTTAACGTTGCCTCTTCGATTGGCATACTCAAGGCATGGCGATGTATAATGATAGGGAGGAGCATCAAATATATTAGCTTGACGTCTGACACTCTTCTTGATCGGTCTTCGGAGAGTCACTAACATGCCCTACTCAATTGTAAACTGTCCCTTCCCGTTTGAATAGCCAATTTTGCAACCAACTGTCAAATACGTCTTTGGACGGAGAAAAAGGAATTTTGTTGATGTTAAATTCTAGGTCTAGATGGGACCTTGGTCTACCCATGGATGAGCCACCAATTAAAGGGTGGGCCACACACCCAAATGACAACGAACCTATTTCAAATATGGGATTTGTTGCTCTTTTGTAGTCTTGATGTCTATCTTTATTATGGAAAATTGGCCATTACGTTTGGTTTTCGTTGTCTATGTTGAAGACTATGGAAATATCCTCAGTATTTTTATTTTTTTGGACTTGTAAAGAGACAGCTGCTTGGAATTTATATATGTTGATAGTCCTTTAGGTGCTTGCAAGTCACTAGCCCTTGCTCATTCCGGTCGCTTCTACAACGTGCACTTTTTTTCATATTTTTCACTCTCTATGTGTGTAGAGATGAAGGAAACCTTTGGGGGATTCCCCCTTCTTTCACTGAATATCTGGATAAGGAATGGTGTCGTAAACCACTAATCATAAGTGCTACTAATAACTCCATGGGACTCACCTTTCTTTGAACACGTGATCTCCCTATCGACAACAGGCATTTGGCAGAGGGTCCCACCACTTAAGCAAACCATTGGGGCTAAACTGACCAATATCTCGCACCTAAACCCAACAATTATTGCATAGATAGGAGCACATCCCATGCCAAAAATTATTGCATACATAGACACACATCCACAATAATAACCACCAACACTAGCATGTCACTGGGAAGGCTTAACCTTAAATGAGGACCATTTTCAAAGAGGAATATTAAATATAATAATAATGAAGTATGAAATTAGAGAGGAAATAATTGATTGGATTATAATATGGTGGGGCTATATCCCACATGAAAAGTGTAGATGAGAGTAATGAAAGAGGGAGGTATAGCGGGGAAGATGGAATACATACTTACTTGGGCGGGGTCAATCGATGATCAAGAGGGTCGATGGCCTAGGAAGGCCACCTCCATTGCACTTGAGAGGGGGGTCTACCTAGCATCTCCCACTGAGGAGAGTGCACGTCATAATTTGTGGCAGTTGAGGCTCGCGTTCACGCGACCTCCATACTACACTATAAGAAAAATGTGACACAACTCCCTATACGTGATCATTCGTGCGGCCTCCATACTACACTAAAAGAAAAATGTGACACAAATCCTTGTACGTGATCATTCACTTGGCCTCCATACTAAACTAAAAGAAAAACGCGACACAACTCCAACTTGAGGAATACATTTCAAATGATATCTGGATGGCTGAGAGGTCGATTACAAAATTACTACATGGTTGTGAGGCTTCTTCTACGATGATTTCATGCTAATCTCATTGTTGTTTGTTTTCTGTGTGAGAATGCCAATGCCAAGACGTGTGCAGTGAGGCTGATGCTAGTGTTCCAATCTATTCTATTTTATATGAACGACATATAAAGATGAGCCCCAACCCCATCGAATTTGATTCATAGACTGATACCAGTGGAGTCCCAACCCCCATGGAATTCCATTCATAGACATTCATGGATACCAGTCCTCCAATATCTTTTATTTTCTATAAACACGGGCCCATCATGGATGGATTGATTGACTATCGTTCCAACTAATTACAATTTAAAATTAGATTTTTCTTCAAAATTGATTGTCGTTCCAACTAATTACAATAAAAAATTAAAACTTAGAAGGTTGTCTTCAAAATTACTTCGTACACTTCCCGCTCATCTTTACATTTTGCTTAGTCTCCTTTTCCTTTTAAAGGAAAAAATATGGCATATCTCCTACATTTCGCTTAGTCTCCTTTTCCTTTTAGAGGAAAAAAGATGGCATATCTCCTATTTGAAATAGCAATTTGTATATATGGCATATCTCCTCTTTGAAATAGAAATTTGTATATATGGCATATATCCTATTTGAAATAGAAATTTGTATATATAAATTGTATATCTAGTATTTGAAATAGGAATTTGAATATAATTTGTATACCTACTATTTTAAATCGAAATTTTAACATACATTGCAATGTGCCCCAACACTCGGAAAAAGCCTAACCCAAAAAGGGCTATAATCCTTCTTGATGTTCATCCTCCAAAAAGCCCATTTACTACATACATCAGAAGGATTTTTTCATATAGTCTCTTCCAACAAAAACTTGGATCCAGATCTTCCACTTGGAAAAACCAAAAATGAAACAACACAGATTTATCAGCATCTGTCCTGCAGTTTTAGGGAAGTTGATGTGGCTAGTCTCCTTATTGGGTGTTGTGTTAATCATATAAGCATCTGATACCCCTCCTATGTGGTAAAAACACACCTATCCAGACTCCAAACAAATAAAGCTTGCTTAGAATGCTCATCAACGGAAATATTGAACTCTACATATGGTCTCTTAGAATAAAAGGGACCCATGTTAAGTCAATTTGACTCGGTTCAAGTCCTATATAAGATCCGTTCACTGAGGGATTTCATCTTACCATTCGATGTAGATTTGGCTATTTCTCTTTCATCTTTTTGTGCCATTTTCAGTATTTGGGATGAAATCACATGGCTATGTACTCACCTCTCATGATGAGAGGAAGACTTGACATGAGTAGCTACTAAAAGATAAGTATCCATCAATTCCATGATTGATATGCAATGGTTTTCCTTATTGATCTCAGATTTTTAGTGTATGCATGTAATAACTCCACAGAGTTTGGGTGCATGATCATTTCTCGGAAAATGCCACCTTCCAACCTTCCCCTGATTTATCTCATCATAATCAATGTAATTTATATGCAAGGAGAGTTGGAAAATATGCGAGTGCATAATGTTGTAACTTAAAAAAAAGAAATATGGTTGGCCTTCATAAATATGGTCATGTTAAATAAAACTAAAATGAGTAGTGTTGGAGCAATGTTCGATGTCTTGAAATCAAAGCAGGGCAAAGTCATCAATGTTGACCTTGGAAAGAGAGTGGTGGTTTTTTAAAGATGGATGATGCACAGATTTTTTTGGAAAGCTGAAGAAACATGACAATGCCCAGTAAAGAAAGGAGAGCTAGCAATCTATGTCCATATTGGGTCTTGTCAAATGAGTCCAGATTGGGTCTTTTTCAAATGAGTCCAGGTTAGGTCTTTTTTAAATGAGGGGCTATGCTTATAGATTCAAATTTATGGATGCTTTTGTTCCTTCTTGGCTGCCACAAAGTTGACATAATTCATGGCGGGTTAGCCTATATTTCCTATAACAACATAGGATTGTTCTTCTATGTGATTTATAATTACAAATCCAAAACCTACATTGCTAGGGAAACCTCATGAAGAACCATGAAAGAGACTTTTGCAACTGGCCATATTTTCATTGGAATTTTGGATTTTAGCTTGGATTTTAGCTTTTTGAGCCAGCGATATTATTATTATTATTATTCAATTTTGAGCAAGACATATTATTATTATTATTCAATTTTAAGGTCACGTTATTATTATTATTCAATTTTAAGGTCACGACCCAGCCAGCCATACATGACACCCACCTCCACGTAGCGTAAGTCTACAGTCTATGAACGAAGGCATGCCTACTGTTGTATCTCAAGAAACAATCTCTCGGTTGTGGTAAGGAATTGATGCTTAAGACATTTTGTAAATGTTTATCAAAATTACAATATCAAATGGCCTATGTTTAACACCTTTGGAATTTAATTATTGAATACCCTCAATAATCTGATATAATGAAAGCCTTCACAATGCTATAAACTGTTGATATTTGAATGAAATGAAAAGAAGAATGGTAAGGGAAACTCAAAATGATATGTTGAGAAACATAATCTATCACTTTTAAGTTTAAGAGGAAATTCATGGAGAAAGAGGAAACTCAAAATAATATGTTGTAAACATAGAATCTATTACTTTAAAGTTTCATCAGGAGTTTTTGAAGAGAGGAGAAACTCGAAATAATATGTTGTAAACACAAAATCTATTACTTTTAAGTTTCAGGGAGAATTCGTGAAGGGAGAAGAGATGAAGTGAAGGAGCGTAAATTAAGGTTATTTAACTCTTACTCACAGATGTAATTAAGAGACCGACTGCTACATTACTTCACATCATTTGAAGAGGAATAAACACAGAGTGAAACTGGAAAGACATATCAACATAAACAGGTGTAGGAAACTTGATCTTCTTTCATTTATTTCTCAGAAAATTCAGTACCAAATTAACAGTCATCCATAGGTCCAAAACTCGGAACCTATTTTCTTTATTTCTATCTACTTAAATACATCCAACTAGTTCGTAATTGCTAAACTTCTTGAAACTACTTCAAATACCTAAAATGTTAAAATTACTTGTGCAATCATACCAAGAAAACAAATTGAAACTGGAAATATAATTCGTTTTGTTGAATTTGATTGTTGTTGATGCGTCCCTGCGAAGTGCTGAGGTGTCCTTTCTGGTTATGATGTGATAGTTGCACAATACTATAACAATGCCTCAGTGCCCGACTTCACCTAGCTGTCGTGCTTCCAAAAGTGCCACTATACATTCTTCTGCCCGACTCTGCCTATGCCTTTGTGCTTTAAACAATGTTATCCTGCCCCCTTCAGTTCGTGAACCGCCGCAAGACTTGGACTTAAACTATATTCTATTCACCCATGGATAACACATCGCGACCGCTTTCTATCGCATTTTGGCGTTTCACCAACTTTACGTTATAATTCTCTTTTCTTCCTCCAATGCAATTTAACACAAGAAATGCCTTACCTCCGGATTTGAAAACCTTTGGAGTTCACTTTTGAAACCGCATCGCATCCGCTCGCAAATCGCAAATCAAGGATTTTGTTATGAAAGACGGGAGGTAAGTGTTAAACATTGCGATGTGTGAAGTGTGATGGGCGGAAGGTGACGTGCAAAGAGGAGGTGGGGCCAATCACAAATCACAAATTGGCAGATTTGTTGTGAGAAATGGAAGGTAAGATCTAAAACTTGTGAAGTGCGAAGTGCGGGGAGAGCATTAGGGGAATTTTGAGGTCTAAAATGGGCCTCCTAAGAAAAATGTACAACAAAAATAAACTTTATAAGAACCAATAGGATTCAAGATGATGATGTCAACCATGGGGGATGATTCACCCTCTTTTAATTAAAAGGGTAAAAGGATTATAAAATAATAAAATAATAAAACTACTTTTTCAACTCGTATTTTCAACTTATCTCCCAAAGTTTTTACTCAAAGTTTGAGCAGGAGTACTCGTTGGATGAAAAATTAAATTCCTCATCCAAGGAGTACCCATGTTGCATACTTTCGATGGACCCTGCTACACGAAAAATGAGAAATAAGTAAAAAAACATGATTGCAATCATGTTTTTCATGTAGCAGGACTCATCGAAAGTATGCAACATGGGTACTCCTTGGATGAGGAATTAAATTTTGCATCCAATGAGTACTCTCACTTGAAATTTGAGTAAAACATTTGGGAGATATGTTGAAAATATGAGTTGGAAAAGTAGTTTTTTCTTTTTTCCCTCTAAAATTTAATGATGTAATCAAATATTATTTTATTATTTCCACTATTATTTTATAATAGCCTTAGGAGGCCCATTTTAGACCTCAAAATTCTCCTAATGGGAGGTGACGTGGAAGGGATGGGTCCCACAGATATCGCAAATCGGCGGATTTAGTTTATGAGCGGTGGAGGTAAACATTAAAACTTGTGAAGTGTGATATGCGATACGATATTCACCATCCATCTCTCCGTTTTAGTTCAGCACTTTGATCCTAACCATCTGTTTTTACCTTTGCGCCTCCTCCAAAACTCTTAAGTGTCTAAGGGAAATACACCATTTCTCTGCCTTATCTGATTTTAAAGTAAAGGGCATGGGCTCCAACTATCACCATGTAATGTCCTTTACTGAAACCTGAAACCACTTGCGGAGGCACTTAAGCGGTTTTTTGGAATATGAAGAGAGTGTTCTCGTAGTTAATGTCAATTGTCGATTTGCAGGTGAGCGGATTTAATGAGACTGCTTGCGGGGGCACTCCTTGGTATAAATATCGTGCAATTTGTGCTCCCAGGTTCTGTAGCACTAGTCTCTCCTGATCTTGTGAATGAGCCCGACTCGACCCTGACCAGCGTGTAATGTTCTGAACATGCCCATCGGTCCGGCTCTTGAATTGTTTTGCACGTGAATGAGCCCGATTCAACCCACCTTCACATCTCATCACGCAATGTTAATGTACCAACATATAAATCAAAATTCTTCTTTGACATACAAAATTTTACCTTTTCTAACATATATTATTTTTTGGTGTTTTGAAAAATATTTCAAAGGTAAATGCAAATGAGCCACAACATCTGGCTCCACCTGGGGATAGTGCTTTTTTCCACAGAAGTGCTAAGAACCTCAGATTAGTTCCTTATCCATTGGTCATGGAGTCAAATATTGCTTGGTGACATATGAACAATGAGCAATCCGGTATTTACAATGGTGGAATGTTGACCTTTAATGCTGGAAATAATGCTTCAGATACTGCCCATTCACAAGCAGTTGTATTGACTCTCCATCTAGATCTTCCAAAATTAATGTTTTATTTGACCTTTCCTCTGTTACACGTTATTTTGTCACCATGAAATTTGACTATCTGTATAGGTATATCACCACCTATATCATGCTCCCTTAGAATTTAAAAACCCTAATGTTCCTAAACCAAGTCTTGGAATTGGAGAAAAGCCCATTAAAATCCTAAAAAGTATACCTCCGCACTTTTTCTAGCCTTTTCCTGCGGGTTCGCAGATACTTGTTCTATAGCCTGCGGCAGCCCCTGCACATTTTGCTACTAAAACCTGCGGACCCTCGTAAAAAGTCGAATTAAAAAAAAAAAAAAATCTAGAATCCTAGCTAGGCCAATATTCTCCCAACTGGAAGCTTCTAGAGGCACGATTAGTTTGAGATTTATCCCTCCACTCATGGAGCTTATCCCTTGGTTCATGGAGCTCAAATCCCTTCATAAGAGGAATCCATCCCCCTCTTCATGGAATCGAAATGATCTCCATTTCCCTAAAAATTGAGCTCATGTTTCAGTTTGAAGGGTAGATACTAAGCTTGTATATGGTAGTTGCGGAAGAAATTCCCAAGAGAGCATACTCTCTACACTAGTTGTTGTTGACATGAGAATGATCACACCCTTATGTCCATAACTCCATGCTGGTATTCAGAGAGGTCGCAGGCCTATCAAACTGAAGGAGGAACGATTGTTCAGGACCCCAGGAGAAACCTGTACGACATCAAGGCATCAGGTTGCAAGGTTACTCTTTTCATTCAAGATAATACATAGGGATCTCTTTTTCTCATTGAGTTGTTCTTGTGCTTATTGAATAACATCAATACTTAGATTCCTTGATCACTAAGTTGGATTAGCTTTTCTTGATTATTATATGTTGCAGGTGCTTTGATTCTTTTGTCTTCTCTTTGATTGCAGTTTCTACTCACTGGAGAAGCCTCTTTGAAGCAAATGGATAAAATACTGCATCGAACGTTGGATTTCAAGATAGGGGCATGTCCTCTCTCTTTGCTTATAATAATTCTGAATTGAAATTAGTCTAGAGAAAAAGGTTTCCAAATGGATGTTTGTTTCTAGCTATTTGTAGAATACTAGGGAGATCGCTCTTGTCCGCAAGAGGGATTAATCTGCATAACAAAATGGCGACTCCACTAGGGAATAGAACTTAGCTTTCTCTTTTTAATTTTCAGTTTGAATTTTAGAGTTTTTTTATTTTTACTTATCTGAGATTGGGTTGAGTAGATAACTTTTAAGAATCCCTGAAAATAAAAACTGAATATTTATTTTTTCTGTACTTTTCCTTGCCTCTACAGTTTTCATCTAAAAATAGTGCGGCAACCTACGAATTTTTTAGTTTAAAACAGTGCGATACTGCTCTATTTTCTATTAGAAAGTGCGGACTTTTGGAAAAAATAAAAATTCTATTTTTAGGAGCTAGATTACCTGATTCTTTGTGTTTTCCCCAGTCTATATTAGTTGTCAAATCTTATGTGTAAATTTATTTTCAACAACTTTTGGGTTTGTGTGATTTATCATCCAATTTACATCTTATGAGTGAGTGTTTGCCCTACTTTCCAGCTACTCCATACAAGATACCTTCATTTACCTCAGCTTATTAGTGTGACGATATTGTCTTTTTGAGCCATTAAGATAATTGAAAACCTTACTTTTATGAAAATTGATTCCTTTTTCATTTGCAAATTTGGAAGAGCTTTTAGCTTACTGAAGCCTGATATCACACCAAAGAATTTTTGGATGTTTTCATTTCTGCTGAGATAAGTAGAAATTTTCCTTAGTTCGATCACAGAATAAGAGAAAACTTCCTCAAACTTTCTAGATAGACTTCAAAATTAGATTTTTCTTTGATTTTGAAATTTATGTTTTTAGAGTTTTTTAGATAGTGTTTTCTTTTGGAAATGGTTTATTTATTCATTTGTATTTTCTGATCTGATTGATAAAGGAATTTCATTTCGAAAGAGTAATTGATCATTTTTGCAAATTGAGTTCTCTAAGTAATTGTCTTCTTTTCAAATATTTTGTTTATGAATGAAAGAATTGGTGCTTTGGAAATTGTTAAATCTCTCAATATTTCCCTTAAATAAGATTCATTGAAAAGAAAAGAGTTGCACTTCTCATTTAGATGAATTTAGCGTATTTTTGAGTCGAGTCACAAACATCATTAAAGTTTCACTTCCATACCTTTTGTCTTAAGCAACAGCCAAATTAAAAACAACACTTTAATAAAATCAATCTAGATATTTTACATTTTCTAGGGCTCATTCCACCAACATAGCTTAGGCTAGTGTTTTGGAACAGGTTGTAATTAACATTCCATGACAGTTTAAACAAACAAGTATAAAAATTTCGGTAGGAAAATTCAATTGTAGCATTTGTGCTTTGAGAAGCTCTTCTTAAAAGAGTCAAGCATGAGATCATGTTGGAACCAGTGAGGTAATCATACCTATCTCATTGGGAAAGATAGCAGATGTGCACGTAATACAAATGATAAACCTCAAATAGACCATTGTCGAGGAGCCTGAGGTCACTTGTTAGTAAACCTTGGATTATATCAATGAGTCTTCAAGGGGATTGAGCTTGTTACTCTGAAATTGCATCTACATCGGATCGTAGAATGTTCCCCCAGGTACATTTGTTCACATTGGTGACCTTAGTGACCATTATCTTCAAAAATTTTCCCAAGGTGACGGTGGAGGGAAGCTCTTGTTGTACCTGGAACAGACGTCGAATAGACTCACTTGGACTTTCCAGAGGGTACTCTTCTCTTCGAGATGGCATAAGTGGAGAGACTTGCACCAGACTGTTTCATTAAGCAGGTTTTCGGGTTAACTGTTCCAACCGCCAAGTTTTCCACATTAGAATTCTATGACATTGGATTTCATCACCAACAAGTGTTTTTAGTGTCAAAACATACTGTTTGTGTTTGGATTTCTCTCTTAGATTTTGTAGGTGTGTGTTTGATTTGATTATTTCCTTAGAGACTTTAGGTTATTTTATGGAAATTTTTCTTTGATTTCGTGTGTTAAACATTTAATCGAGGCAGAATTACTAAGACAATCCCGTAGAATGTAGGGGAAACCCCCTGAGTACACACCAAGTCAGTTAGAAAAGCTTAAATTTGAAAAAGGACAACCATCAGGGACCGGATCAACTGAACAAGAGGAAAAATCAGTAATTATACATCCTGATTACAAAGTAGATCAACCTCAAACAACAGAAATTTCTCAAAGGAAACTTACAATTTCTGAACTAGTTAAACTTGCTTCCACAACTAGTGAATTATCAGCTACTGAGCCTGAAATTTCTGAACCAAAAACTGAAACTGCGACGTCTGAGCATACTTCGGAGTTCATCACTCAAACCCCTGGTCATCCTCATTCACCACGAGTGAAGTTTCGCATCACTGAGAACCTTCCTCCTGGCCTCATTAGCATTGAAGAGATTATTGACACAAAAGAAGTTGTTCTTCCTTCACATCAAGAATATTTAGATCTTAGGCCAAGTGAATCGATTTACTATTATATCCCTTTCAAACAGGATCCTTGGTATTCTCAGTTAACATAATTTCTACACAATTCTAGTCTCAACTATTCGCCACCCCGTATTCCTTTTTACGCCATACCAAGAGGTAATTACAGACCTTCATTGAATATGTCTGGTGAATCATCCATGTTTCATTCATCGCCAGAAACTTATTTGTATGGTGGTTTGTCTATTCCTCCAGGATACTAGTTTCTTTTTGGTACTTTCTTAGGAGCATCTCCCTCTTTCAAAAACTTATACAATCACCTAGTCAAAATGAATCTCATACGGAAAATTTGAATGCGAAACAAGTCTACATGATGTCTAGAAACATTCCTAACCCTGACCCTCAAAGTAGTAATTTATCGCCTGGGGGGCATCCTCAAGGTAGTAATTTACCGCCTGGGGGGCAACCTCAAGGATAGTACACACCTAAAGGATAGTACATACCTCACAGACAGTACATACCTCAAGGACAATATCAACCTCAAGGGAAGTACTCTATTCAGGGTCTGCAACCTCTTCAAGGACAGTACCCTATGCCAGAGCAATAGTCTTTCTAAGGACAACAACCTCCTTTGGGGCCGCAATTTTATCAGGAACAACAATTGTTTTAGGGAGGTCAATCTTTTAGTGGAAATTATCCATCCAACTATCAAAATTACGTTCCAAATTATCAACCTGGTTATGGTCCATCCTACGCATCACAACCTTCAATGGGAGCTCCATATCCTAGAGTAAACACGGTGTGGAATCCATCTTTGAATTAACAGAATTTGCAACCTAACGTGAAAGTAACGTGAATAAAATCCAGCAACCTGTCCAACCTACGCTTCAAGTTATACCTCAAGTATATGCACCTAGTAGTATTTAGCAACCTGGTCTGAGTACACATAGAACTCCACCTCAAACTACTGCACAAACTTTTGTTCAGCCTACCACACCTATCCCTGGAATTTATGTAGCCCCTATTCCTACAGCCCCTCAAGTATCACAATTGATCCCTCAAGTCACTACACATCAACCTGGACCCACTGTTCAGACTATTGTTCAGATGTCTGTGGGACAACCTGGTACAAGTAAAATTGTAACAAGGCAACCTCAGTTTGTTTATCAACCATATCAAGGGCAGTATCAATATGGACCTGTAGCAAAAAATCCAGTATACCAACATCAACCGTACCTTGGTTACACATATCAGATACCAGCTCAACCTCAGTATGGTCCGGCCAACCTATTTTCCTATAGAAATACCTTTAGTTCCTTCAAAAATCATATTTGTTGTAAAAACCCTCATAAAATCACAGTTTTCAATAATATAACCTGTCTTAAAACAAAATTGAAGAATTATTAGCCTTTTGCAGACCTTAGAGATCCTCTGATTGATTAAGAAATCCTTTTGCAAATACTCAGAAAAATTCTATGCATGAATTAAATTGTTTTAGTCCTGTTTTATCCAAGAAAAGACAGGAAACCCTTATTAAACCTTTTCCTGAGCCTGTAAAGAGTTTGAAGATTAATTTTGGAACTAAATTGAAGATTTGAAGCATAAAAAACCAGAGTTCACCTATTGTTGTTTAAAAGGACCTCTATCATACCAGAAATACCTTCTGTAAACAGTCTAAGCTTACAGAAGAGTATAAAAAACCTAAAAAACAGAGTTTCTAAGATATGACGGTCAAAATTGTCAAAAACAAATCCAGTAATGGCTTCTAAAAGCACTATTGTCATAAATCCATTACAACCTCTTGTTGTAGATGTTGAGCATACACCCTTAGCTGATGTTGATTATAAGATAACTAATCCAGTAATTGAATTTAATCGTCTTGATCTCCACTACTGGACTCTAGAAAAATATTTGGATTAAGAAGATGAAGTTCAAATTTGGGAATCCAATTTACCCAAATATGTAGTTCCACATAATCATCAGTGTCTAGAGGTCATTAGATTGTGTCAAGCCCACTATTCCCCTGACCAAAGAGCTATTTTTAATACAGAAAAAGATGTATTGTTCAATATTATTGCAGAATATATAAACCTAATGCTTCAGTTGAAACCAGATCCTAATGCAGTCCCATTATCCATAAAAGCTCTTACAAAGCTTTATCTTGATTTATACTTTCCTAAGAGATTTCAGATCTTCCAAACATTCATGCCTACATATGTTTAAATCCAAAAGATCAACTCTCCTTACTCATCCTCCAAATTTCCTGAAGGATCAAGACATGTTATTTCAATGTTATCCTTTATCATGGGTTATTTTACCGATGAGCACACTGATGAGTCTATACTTGGTTTTTTATCCAATTTTGTGCCTAGTCAACCTCCTTCTATCATTTATAACTATGCTAAATACATAGCTAATAGTATCCATGCTCAGTTGGTAAAACTTCCCACTGAAGGATTTTTCAGATATACTTCATTTCTCTTTCATATGTTCCTTTACTTGCAAGCAAATAAATTCCCAATAACCCTTCAGAAGTTTTATGTAGAAGGTAATCCACTATCAGTAATTTTTTGGACTTCTCTAATCAGAAAATAATCAACAGAATTCACTTATGTGGATTTCACAGATTGTTTTGTTCATCCATTGATAAACATGCTTACAAATAGTGTACAGCCAAGGATAAGTAATGAGATAAAGAAAGTGTTACAACTATCAGAGCAAAGCAAAACTGGAGATTGGTACCTTTACCAAAATCACACAGAGATTAGAGTCTATGGGTCAAATATCTTGCCCTATAAACTGCCAAAATACTTGCCAATGAGAGTGTTTGCCTTCGAATACGTAAGACAAATTCTAAACTCAAACTCTATCAACTTCTTGGCTGCTAAAAATAAGACTCAATTCAAATTCAAGAACCAGGTGGGTCCTTTTATATGCAATCATAGGGAAGCAGGTGTAGAGGTAGCAAAATAGTTGTTGGAATATAAGTTTGAAGAAAGTTTCTTGTGGAATTATGATCCTCATGGAATACTCAGTAAAATGAGGGTAAAATGAAAATTAACCCCTTATATCCATGATAAGAAGCCTGATATTGAACAATTTTCCAATCAAACTGAATGGCTAGACAATAATTTGATGGGAACAATCAAACAGGGTGATACTAGTCACACTTTGAAGACTGTAAATCAAGAAGACAGAATTACAAAGAGAATAAGAGAAGAAGGCACATATATAGCTGAAACAACAACAGAGACCAGATTCAAGATCAGATACAACAAGAATCCTAAGATTAATCCAGTGGATAAAGAGAAGGAAACAATTGAGGTTTTAGATGAAGAAAATCTAGAGAAGAACACATATGCTTCAACAATTATTGAGAATGAATAGGAACTTGATAATTCAAACACTCAAATGATTGAAAAACATCAACACATGGAGGCATCTTCATCACAGTGAGCAGAGAATATAGATAGTGATATCAAAGAGAAATATAAAGAAATCAAGGCCAAGAATGACGAGTTAAAAAATGAGATCTATTCATAGTATCTAAAGCAGACTCCAGGAAATCAAAATAGGCTACTTTCAGCCTTTGATTACACCAATAAAAATTTGCTAATGACAGTGCTACCGCCAACAGTGCCTAAACCTACAACAACATCAGATTATAAGAAGGTTGACTTTGAAGTACTAGTAGAAAGCATTCATCCCTTAGATCAAATTGAGTTTGATAAGAAAAGCTCATAAATTCTTTATTCTACTATGACTACAAAGGCAATGAGTGCCCAAAAACTCCAGAACACTATAAAAAATTTGAAAGATCATATTAGGATTGAAAAAGCTTCTTCCTATGCTAAAGACACTAGAATCAAGTCTTTAGAAGAACTAGTGATTGAGGTAGGGTATGACCCGTCAAATGTAAAGGCTGCAGAGGAATTAGTGAAGAAGAAAAATGCTGACATTGCAGCAGTTAGAAATCAATTAAAATTTCCTCCAATGGAACATCCACTAGCTAAAGAAATTGCGCAAGGGGAAAATCAGAAATATGAGATGATGTGTCTCATACTCCAAATGACAGCACATATTAAATAAATGGAGATAGAGATGGACAAGCTTATCCAAGAGAAAGAAGCTACAAAAACCAAAGTGTTCCTCCTAAGGTCATCCCCATGGTAACTACAACAGTTCATTCAACTTTAGCAGAGGAGTTGGCATCAAAAGTCCTATTGGCCACAGCTGTGCTAATGACTTCTTCCACTACTTCTACTACTGAACCATCTACTTCAGCAATGCAAAAAATAGATGAGTCCAACAAGCTCATTAAAGCCATGAAAGATATGTCAATTCAGAATAATTAGATCAATAGGTTGAAGAAAAAACAAAGAACTTGGAAGATGCCAAGAAATTAGGAAAAATAAATGCTAAAACAGAGGAATGGAAAGCCAAAAGGTTATGTGAGCAGCTTAAGAAGGTTAAATCAGAGTTAACCTTGAAAGAATCAATGGCTTACATAAAAAATCAGTTATGGTATAAAATCATTGAGTCAATCAATGATACTTGGTCTTCCATTCAGGTAATTTATGAAAAAAAGGACTTAATCAAAGCAGCCAAAGAAGAAATTTTGAAGACAAAGGAAGAGCTAGGCGCTAAGACTGAAGGAGCCCTAGAAATAATCAAGTTTCTCAACACTAAAAACAAACAAGAATTGGATGAGATAGGAATAACTGATAGAACTGAAACAATTCTTGAAGTGAGAAAGGTAATTTCAAAGAAAAACTTGATGAAGCAGCTAGAAGAGAAGTGTTAAAATATGGACATAGCCATAGCTAGATTCATGGTTAAGTTTGACACATTGAGGCAAAAAGGTTTGCCAAAATTTCTTGTTATAAATGATAAACTAATGAAGCAAGAAGATTACAACAATAAGATCAGAGATTTTGACAAAGAACAAGTAAACAAGGCAGATTGACAAGGAGTACCTACAGGAAAAGTGTTGCATAAGAGTGCTGAAAACTTGTTCTATTTACAACATGAGATAAAACATCTCTTTGTAGTCAAGCCAACCTTTGTTAGATACACAGAGGCTGATGAGAATTTCAGAAAGCTTACAAAGATCAAGTTACATGATGAAGAATTTTGGCAAAATCTTACCGACTTACTATAAAAGACAGTTTACAGTGAAAGAGGATGAAAAACAGAGTGTTGTTTTTACACAGTAAAAACAGATTTTTACAGCAGTAAAATAGTCCAACAACAGTAAAACGGTTGGTTAAAGAGTATCAGATGGTTAAAGTGTATCAGATAAAGAGTATCAGATGAGAAGATAAAGTTTCAAAACAGATTAAAGATCTTTTTTGCCAGCGTTGAAGACAACACAACAACCAGTTACACCCAAATCCAAACAACATTACTATATTGTTTGAATAAGTAGGACAACTTGCAAGTTTGTTAAGCAGCTGTCACTATCTTTTTGTAATAGATATTTTATTTTCTTAGAAAATTCCTATGATTTTTCTAGGATATTTTGTATCACTTTTTGTATAAATACTTCACTCTTTGAAGTATTATTGTGGAATAAATTGCTGAAGATTTATATAGTCAATATTTTTGTACCTAAAGGGTTTTTGTACCAAGTTTCAAGTTAGCAGGCTGGATCAAATCAATAAAGCATCAAGTTTCAGGATTCATGTGTTGGGCCACTCAAGTGAAGTACTTTCTACTATTATTTGTTAAATCTTCTTATGTTTTTCATTCATACATAAATGTGTTCTAAATTTAAATGTGAAATCAGGAAGTGATATATCAGAATTTGTTAAAAGCACTCTGTTATTAACTGGTTTTCATTTTAATGTTTTCTGCTGATTTCCATAGTAGGGAAACCTTAATTTCTCCCTCTTTCAAATGACCTCTGTCCTCTTCACTCCTTATCCGGATCAAAGAATCCTTGATTGCTCTTTATCCCGATTAAACCACTTCACCAATCAGCCTCAAAGATCTTGAGTGACTCTGCTATCTTGCCCTGAAAATATTTGACTTTAGACCTTGATCCTGACCTATCCGCTTGACACATTGACTCCATTTTCCCAATGGAAAAACAAATCTATTAATATCCATATCAATAAGTGATTTTTCCCACCAAACCAAAGAAAATATCAAAACCAAATTGCCTCATATAACTAGCCTAAAATATTACATAAAAAAAAAGTTAAATCTTATAGAGAGAGCCCTCTCTGAGCCTTAGGAAGGCTAGATCCAAAAGCTTGAAAGTAGGTCTGTGGTTACCTCTAATATTCTTTAAACTATAATTCAAAAATCTCACAACTTTGAGAATTATTAGAGTGATAACATACTGGCAACTCCACTAGGGAAATTAACCAATCCTCAGTTATTAAATAGGTCTTAAAGGAAATATTTTTATTATCTTTACACCTTAAAAGTGTTTTAAAAAGTTGTGATTATATTTTCATTAAAAAATTGTAATTCTGGCTTCCAGAAGAGTCTACTATACCAGGTTAAATTCATATCCACAACCTGTTGTTATAGTGGATGATCCTCACAGAATTGGGAAAAAGAATAAAAAAGTAGAAGATTAAAGTAATAAAGTTTCCTTAGTTAAAGAAAATTCCCTTCCAAAACATTTAGCAACTATACAAGACATTGATTTTGATTTAAATTTTGAACATTCTTTATTCAGAAACAAATCAGAAAGTGATTTAAATAGCACTGTTATAGATCCTAATTTTATTTCATCTCTTGAAATTAAACAAGAAACTGTTTGAGTAGATTCTGAATCAAAGATATTTGAAGCTTATGATAAACTTGATGAAATAAATGCTACTATACTTAAGGAAATAGATGAAGCTATTTTTCAGCATTCAGTTGAATTAGCTTCTTTATCAGCTTATACCCCTAAACCTTCTACCACTAATCTAGATACCGGGCTTTTAGAGTCCCAAGGTTCATCTTTATTTACTACCACATCATCCATTATCTCCACCACACATTATTCTACAAATCCATTTATTCCTAAACAACCATTTCAACCTAGAGTATTATTCCCATCCTCCACCACCTCATCTCCATCCACTAGTTTTCCTTCTACATTTTCCAATACATCATTCTCATCTCCTAGTACCTCTTCATATTTTCCAACTTCATATTTTGGTTTCTCAACCACATTTTCTAGCACATCTTCTTATATCCCAATTTCATCTTCAAGTTCTGTAACTACATCAACAAGTGCTTCTAGCTTTGCCCCAAGTACTTCCAACTTACTCCCAAGCCAAGCTAGAATTCAAGCCATGGCTACTAGATATGCTCCCTTGATCCTTCTAGCCCAATTACATGACATGCCCCAGGACTATCAAAGCAAAATACCTCAATTTGATGCAACCACTCAATATACTGCCCAACGACATGTGAATAAGATGACAAATTATTTTGAGCTTCATGAAATAGATGATTCTGATGTATAAATGAGACTTTTTGCTCAAACATTAACTGGTGAAGTAAAAAAATGGTTTAAAGGCTTAAATCTAGGTAGTATTGTTGATTTAGCAGCGTTTCATAGATGATTTTTGAATAAATGGGAAAAGAAGAAAAATCCATTGCAAATATTATCAGAATTTGAAAGCATTAAAAGAGCATCTAATGAGACAGTCCAGGATTATCGCAGTAGATCCAATAGCATTTATAATTCAATTCCTATTAAACTCAAACCCACTCTAGACTCTTTCCTCCTCAAATTACATGATGGATTTGACACAAACATAACTTATCAATTAAGAGAGATAAATCTGGAGACTTTAGAACAAATGCAAACAAATGTTGTTAGTGTAGAATAAAATCTGTTAGCAAAAAGAGCTAGATTAAGGAATGAAAGGAGAGTAACAATAAAAGAAGAAGCATCTAGTTTAGATTTACAAATAGATCAATTAGCTAAAACTTTAGAGAGAATGATGGATAGATTAGATAATATAGAAAGGAGGCCACAATGGGATAACCAACAACAAAATAGAAATCCCAACTTCAGGAAAAACACAAACACAGGAAAATCTAGAGAATCAGCACTTGATCAAACAATAAGACCACATTTCCAAGAGAACTATGCTGAAAGTTCTCATCAGAATGATGATGATGAAGACACCATAAATCTAATGGGTATAAATGATGATAACACTATCTTTCTAACACAAGAAGATCAAGAGTTATATGGTTTACAACAAATTCAATTAGATTCTGGTGAATCATTTGATTAAAAACAAAGTTATGATTTTTCTATCAATGAAGTACATAAGAAGTATAACCTTAGAAGCAAGAAAAACATAGAACCTTATACTAAGAAATCTGCACAAAGACAAACTAAGAAAATAGTATAAGCTCCCACTACTGAAGTTCTGAAAATTCTCCCTAGGGAAAATAAGCAAAACTCTAATTCATCTCAAAAATTTCAAGCCCTAAAATTTCACCTAGTCCCAAGATTGTTGACATAACAGATTAGGCTGTCCAAACATCAACAGATTCACAAAAATATGCTGCTGTAAAGACAATTAATTCTGCTAAAACATCAATTTTAGAATCTAAAACACCCACTGCTGATCCAAAATCAGTTGATCCAAAAGCCGCCACTATTAAAACAACTTCTGCTAATTCAAAATCTACAAAAACATCTACTGCTTCTCAAACTATTCCTGAAAAGAAAACTAAAAATATTAAGACAGTAGAAACACAAACTGAAAATGAGAAAACAGCTGTAGAAAAATAATATAAACCTACTCAAACTACAGTTACTAAAGAAGAGATAATTTAGCTAAGTAAATCACAAGCCCCATTTAATATTCATGTTGAAATTGCAAAATTAAAAATACCAATTCCTTTGACATAATTGGTAAAATATGATTTGTACAAAACAACTATCACTAAAACCTTAAACATGAATGATGGAGAAGATTCAGTAAATCTAAGTGATGATCAACCAGAGTTAATTTTTGGTCCTCATGTTAATGGAAAACACCAAGATAGAGTAGTTCCACTGTTTAACATTAGCTTAACTGTTCATGATCAGATATTACACAATGTAATGTTATATTCAGGGGCTTCACACAATTTAATGCCAAAAGAAATAATGGAAACCCTGAATTTAGATATCACTAGGCCTTACAAAGGTCTATTTTCATTTGATTCCAGCAAAGTCAAATGTTTAGGTTTGATTAAAGATTTGTGTGTCACATTAGTTCAATATCTTGGTAAAATCATACTCATGGACATTGTAGTAGCTGACATCCTCTAGGACCTTTGAAAAACCTTCTTTCTTCTTCAGAGTATGACACAAATTGGTGAATGAAAAATTCTGTCATGAATCCTACCAAGAGGCGATTGATCCAATGATCTACTAAGCGGGTGATATTATTGTCTAAATTTTATAATTTCTGAGACAATTCAGGATTCCACTTTGTGACTTCGTCTTCCTTCATGCATGTATTGAATTTAGTCAATCACGACAACCACTCCTGTAGCTCATTTGCAAAGGAGCAAAAGAATATCTCGTGAACTTCTGTATAAGTACCCACTTTTTGTCAGATAGCTTAGTACTTTGATTCTCTTGGAGTGTGAATTCAAGGATCTTTCTATCCTTCCAATCTTGGAATTCATTCCACGAAGGGTGCCACAACATCAAATCTCCCTCAAAATGATCCCGGTCGAGGCAACGAAACCATTTGTTGGCTTGAGGGGTCCTGACCCAGGTTCGTAGTTTATCACAAAACCAAAAAACCCTCCAACTACTGGCCCTTTCAGCAGTGATCTGCTTGCGCAGATCAAATTCTCACCCATAGCAGTATGGGGGGGGGGGGGTGCTGGAACTAGGTTTCTACACCTTGAGGAAGAAAATAATGAAGTGGCCCTCAGCAGATTGATTGTAGACTTATATCGATCATAAATAGATGTGTGCAATATAGAATAATACTTATAAGATTACAAACAGAATTGCAGATCGCTTCAGCGCAGATATATCATAATAGTTCATATCCAGATCTAACAATGCGTAATCACTTAAGCAGATTCATCAATCATTAACATAACTTCATGCATAAATAAGAAACACAAAATCAATGCGATCTTAAAACATAACAATAGATAGATAAATCAAATCAATAACACAATTCTCTCGCTAAAATATGTCCTTATATTAGCTTCAAGTCAATTCAATACATCCATTAGGGGAATATTGAGGTCTAAAATGGGCCTCCTAAGGAAATTATAAAATAATAGTGGAGATAATAAAATAAGATTTGATGACATCATCAAATTTTAGAGGGAAAAAAGAAAAAACTACTTTTTCAACTCATATTTTCAACTTATCTCCCAAAGTTTTTACTCAAATTTTGAGTGGGAGTACTCATTGGATGAAACATTTAATTCATCATCTAAGGATTACCCATGTTGCATACTTTTGATGGGTATTGCTATACGAAAAATGAGAAATACATGAAAAATGTGATTGGAATCACGTTTTTTTTTAAAATGTATTTCTCATTTTTCGTGTAGCAGGGTCCATCGAAAGTATGCAACATGGGTACTCCTTGGATGAGGAATTAAATTTTGCATCCAAAAAGTACTCTCGCTCGAAATTTGAGTAAAAAATTTGGGAGATAAGTTGAAAATACGAGTTGAAAAAGTAGTTTTATTATTTTATTATTTTTTAATATTTTCACCCTTTTACTTAAAAAATGGTGAATCATCCCCCATGGTTGACATCATTATCTTGAATCCTATTGGTTCTTATAAATTTTATTTTTGTTGTACATTTTTCTTAGAAGGCCCATTTTAGACCTCAAAATTCCCCTAATGAAACTTTACCCTTCCACGCACATAGCCAACAGAGTCCGCACACATGTAGCAGGAGCCTTTCTACCCAACCCATACAACCCTTTACACAAGTATTACAAACACATAAACATTTATATCATAACATAAAAACAGTATATTGAAATACCTTTCACTTAGACTCGACCTATCTATCTATATCATTCTAGCACACAGATACTGTGGCCTCAAACCCTGGTTTGAGGCCCACAGTTTTACCTTTAAACCTTTTTACATCAAAATAGGGACTTTGACCTGCCCCAAATCCCCTTGACCCATTCATGCAGTGCGCATATACAAAACTTATACAAAAATATACCAAAATGTGTATTCGAGGGGACACCGCTCCAACATTCCTCATGCAACATGGTAATCCCATCCGTTTTCATTCAGAAAATTTTAATGATGCAATGATTAATTATCCTACATATGACAAGGAATTGTATGCATTATTCCAAAGTGTGAAAAAGTGGAAACACTACTTGATTGGTAAGGCAACAATTATTCACATTGATCATCAACCATTGCAATACTTGCAATCACAAACAAAGTTCCAGCAATCAAGGCACTTTCGATGGATGGGTTTTCTTCAACAATTCCACTTGGTAATAAGGTATACGGAAGGTATCTATAAAATTTTTTTTGATATGATTTATAGGCCTATTGTTAGTGCTATTAATATTATTAAGCATAATTATGTTTTGCATGAGAGCTATGTTGAACAATATACTTTAGATAGTGATTTTCAACATGTATATGCAACTTTGAGTAAAGGGAACCAAGTAGAGGAATTGAATTATCATATGCATGATAGATTGTTGTACCATCTTGGTAAGCTTTGTATTCCACAGGGGGGAGAGCAAAAAAAAATTGTTGGAAAGTTGAAGAAATAAGACAATACCCAGTAAAGAAAGAGGAGACCTAGCAATCAAATCTAGATTGGATCTTTTCAAATGAGGGGCTATGCTTATAGATTCAAATTCATGGATGCTTTAGGTCCTTCTTGGCTGCCACAACGTCGACATAATTCCTGGCGGGTTAGCCTATATTTCCTATAGCAACATATGATGGTTCTTCCATGTGATATCTAATTACAAACCTAAAACCTACATTGCCAGGGCAACCTCTTGAAGAACCATGAAAGAGACTTTTGCAAATTGCCATATTTTCATTGGAATTATGGATTTTACAGAGCGAAATGTAAGTTTTTGAGCCAAAGTGATTCCTTAGAAACACTTTGCTTCTCATCAAGGCTAACGATGGAAGTGTAGACAATATTTTCACAGATATTTAGCGCAACAATATTACATGCATTGGAAACCGACAATCCAATTTCACAATATATTTTGCTAGCTTGAAGGATGGGGAGACACCATAGTTTCAATTTTTCATGCCTATTTTCCCATCGAGTTTGGGTGATGTTCAAAGTGTCATTTGCCTTTGCCCAAAATGCGTTCAACAATCCTATATCTGTGGAGAAAATGAAGAAACAAGGTAATCGTAATTCCTAGTTTTAGAAGGATCCATTCACAACTATTTTGAACAGTGAATATGAGGAGTCATTCACAACTATTTTGAACAGTGAATGTGAGTGCAACCAAGAATAATACCAATGGGTAACTTGTGAGAAAGAGGACTTGGTCATGTTTCTTTTTTAATTGTTGTAACAGCAATAACAACCCTTGGAAGTTGCAAGCAATGTAAGTTCCATTACCAGGATAACTAATAAAAAGGAAAACTTGTTGTGTCTATTTCTTTAGATTATTAAGTAGATGCCTGAAGTTTTTTTTTTTTTTGTGTCTGAAATTCCCAATGAACTGTGTGTGAATAGGGGTGATCTTTGCCCAATCACCCTTGCACCTAATAGAGACAATAAACCTCATAAGCACAACATCTAGATCATATTATCACTCAAAATGTTAAATTCACAAGGGTCTAGTCCAAAATATGTGTGTATTCACAACAACAGAAAGAAATTTCTCCTTTACAGTTGGCCTATTGCCACGTGACCTTCGAACATGACATTATTCCGCAAATGCTGCAATGGGTATACCCCATGCTAAACATATGGCGCAGTGTCATCCACCTTTTTCCCAAAATTGTGTTCAAAAATCTCCTATATTTTTGAGCATGCACCTTGCACTCTCCCCGAGAATCACCCTATTCTACCTTTTCGCAACAGCATGGTTATGTGTTGAAGAAATAGCCACTCCGTACAACTCAACATCATCCCACTTCCAGTTAAAAAAACAATCCAAAGTTGAAATTGCAATATGACAACTTCGGGGTGTAGAGAAAAATTTGCTTTGCTTCATAACATACATATTTCACACTGGAAAATGATAAAACAACTTCGGGGCGTAGAGGAAAATTTGACATCCATACATTATCCGGATTAAGAGAAAAACGATACATATTTCACACTAGAAAACGATGTGACAACTTCAGGGACCATAGCAAAATCTGACATCCATACATTAAAATAAAACGATCACTTGTACATTATTATCTGGATTAAGAGAAAAAATATCATTGTACGTTATCCAGATTAAGAGAAAAATGATCACTGAGCGAACGGTGCATGACATGCACAAAGAAATCGTACGAAAGGGATTTAAATTCAACGAAGAGAGGAATGGGAAGCGAGGATTTCATTTCAGAGCAGAAAGAAATGGGAAATGATGTGTCAACCCTTATCTATGCAAATGGGGAAAATAATTTCACATTCACAAATTCGCATATCATACCATTGATGTGATCCATGCCACTATTTGGACCTTGTCAACCATTCTAGCAACTCTGGGCAACTGGGTGCTAATTTGGGCTTTCCACGTCTTGCGTTGTTCGCGGGCATCAAACGGCATTTTCGACCCCAAAATTTTATGTTTAAAGTGCACAAATTTGTCATATTATGAGCTCTTTTATGAGTTCTGGACCCGATTCTCGTTTCGTGCATAATATTTATTGCCCTAACAAGTTGGACATCAATTTTCCACCTTCACCCCTGCGACCCGCGACCTTACATATTGCATAAAGTCTGCTCCCTTTCTTGTCTTTTAATTTATGAAGTTATTTGTAAACACGATGAACATGTTATCATCTTTTGGGGAGAGTGTTGCACATGAGAGTAGTGAAGCATCTCTCCTTGTATATTGTCAACACCATGCAATTGACCATTTGATAATAATACTTCTTTGTTGGAATTTTTGGGAATTCCAAGCAAACAGTGGAGAGAATATAAACTCCCCTCTACAACACAGAGATGATTAAAACAAAATTCGAATTGCAGACAAAGATGACATGAAATTATTTCTTCTATTTCATTAAACAGAAAAAAAACTGTTACAAATTTCTTCCTCAGCAGTGAGGGATTCACAAATGAAACTCGTGACTGCTACACACATAGTGCTTCAAACAAATTCTTCTCTCTGTCTCTCTTCAAGAACGCACACGCAGTGCTCTGTTCTTCTTACTGTGTTTTTACTTCGCCTGTGGGCTCACACACAGCGGTCACACTAACAATACATTCCACACCCAAATGTGCGCGGGCCTTTTTTTTCTTTTATATGGCACGGTGGATTACAAAATACATAAATTAAAATTACAAAGAAAACTATGCAAAACATACAATTTTGAATCTGGCGCGACGTACGAGTGGGGACCACTTCATAGTCGGCCATCGCAATTGCTGAAATTGCGATATGCGCTATGGCAGAACAAACAAAACGTGATATTTGCGATATAACGCCACGTGGTCTTGTGGACCCACGGGCCTCGCTGCTGCGGGAGGGCGATTATAATATAATTTCAATATTATGTATGGTAAACGTTCCGCTTGCGGAACTCTACCACCTTCACAAGACATTTGATAATTGCGATATGCGATGTTGCGATGGCGCACATCGCACATCGCGGATTTCTATATCAACAAGACACTTAAGTTCTGAACTTGCAAAACTGCGCTTTTGCAATCTTGCGCTTCATAAGTGACTTCCGCCTATTTAATTCAAATTCATTCATTCTGGTTGTTGAGGGCATTTACGCCCGACTTGACCATTTTTAATTCATTCTGCTCCTCCGTAGACAAAATCTCTGATCCACTCCAAAAAGAAATAACTTCGCCCATCATCCATTTAATCTCTCTGCTATCTTGGCTGCGACCCATATCAAATTAATTTCTCCTTACGGATTTCTCCATTTCTCTTAAATACAGAGTGCTGCTCACTCAATCTTCTGCTGCCTTGTACTTTGTTCTTCCTGTCACTACCCAAGGCACGGCAGGTGACTTTAATATTTCTAACACTCCCCCTTAAAGTCAGCTGCTGGGTTATCAATAATACCCAAACATTTTCTCAAAAAATCAAATGTTTTCTGTGCCAATGGCTTTGTCAAAATATCTGCATATTGTTCCTCTGTTTTACAATGTTTTAAAACAATTTCACCATTGTTTACTAATTCTCTGATATAATGAAATTTTGCGTCTATGTGCTTCGTTCTTTTGTGAAACACATAATTCTTTGACAATGCAATAGCTGAGCTATTGTCACAATAAATCACAGTGCCCTTTACCTGTTCTTGGCACAAACTTCTCAACATTCTTCTCATCCAAATTGCTTGACATGTTGCTGCTGTAGCTGCCACATATTCTGCCTCTGCTGTAGATAATGCTACAATAGGCTGTTTCTTGGAAGCCCATGAAATGGCTCCTGAACCCATATGAAAAACATAACCAGAAGTGCTCTTCCGATAATCTACACTTCCAGCCCAATCACTGTCAGAGTACCCAACTAATTCTGAATTTTCTGAAGTAGTATATAAAATACCAAATCCTTTTGTTCCTTTCACATACCTCAGAATTCTCTTTGCTGCTTGCCAATGTGCTTCTTTTGGCTTCTCCATAAATCTGGAAATTAAACTAACGGCATGCATAATGTCCGGCCTAGTTGCAGTCAAATACATGAGGCTGCCAACTATGCTTTTATATAAACTTGGATCAAAATCCTTACTACTGTCATTCTTACTTAACTTCAATCCCATTATTGTGGGAGTAATTGCAGCTTTGCACTCCTGCATATTAAATCTTTCTAAAACTTGATTCACATACTTTGCTTGAGATATAAAAATCCCTTTTTCATTTTGCTCCACTTCTATTCCCAAGAAGTATCTTAATAAACCCATGTCAGTCATTTCAAATTCATCTTTCATGACTGTTTTAAAATTTTCAACAAGGTAATCATCATTACCTGTAAAAATTAAATCATCAACATATAAAACAACAATCAACATTTTACCATCCTTTTCTTTGATGTAGAGGGTGGGTTCTCCCTCACACTTTTCAAATCCATTTTCCAGTAGATAGGAATCTATCCTACTGTACCATGCTCTTGGAGCTTGCTTCATCCCATAAAGAGCTTTCTTTAATTTGCAGACCTTATGCTCTTGGCCTTTCTTCTCATATCCTAGAGGTTGTTCCACATATACCTCTTCCATTAAAACTCCATTTAAAAATGCAGATTTTACATCCATCTGATATACTTTCCATTTGTTTTGTGCTGCTATGGACAGCACAGTTCTCACGGTTTCCATTCTTGCAACTGGTGCAAAAGTTTCTTTATAATCTATACCATGCTTCTGCTTATATCCTTTGACAACAAGTCTGGTCTTGTGTCTTTCTATTTTTCCTTCAGCATTGCTTTTGGTCTTATAGACCCATTTAACTCCAATGACTTCTTTACCTTTTGGTAGATCAACTAACTCCCATGTTTTATTCTTTTCTATGGCTTTAATTTCATCATCCATAGCTTCTATCCATTTTCTATCTTTAATAGCATCTTCAAAATGAATAGGATCATCAACTTGACAATACAAAGCAAATAAGGAATTCATACCTTCATCTACTTCTCCTTGCTCATAGATTTCTCTAAGGCTTCTGAATCTTGTTCCTCTTTCACTTGGTGTAGCCGTGCTGATGAAGCACTCATTTCTGCTCCATGTGGTGTGCTTGGTGATGCACTCCCGCTTCTTCTCAAGGGTGTTCTTGCTGCTGCTTGAGGTGTCCCTTGCTGTCCTTGCGTTGCTGGAGGTTGTGCAGTGGATGGGTTGTTAATTTCAACCACATCTCCTTCATCTTCATCATGAGACAAAAAGTTTTTAACATTGACTATTTTCTCAATGCTTCCATCCCACGCTTCCTCTTCGATGAATTGCACATCTCTGCTTATTACAAACCTTTTTGTGGATGGGTTATACAGTCTGTATCCTTTGGAATCTTCACAGTATCCAAGGAAAATGCACTTCTCCCCCTTACTATCCAACTTATTTCTCAATTTGTCTGGAATGTGTACATATGCTACACATCCAAAAACTCTCATGTGGGTGACTCCCTGTTTTCTGCCACTCCACGCTTCTTCTGGAACTTTGTTCATCACTGCTTTTGTAGGGCATCTATTTAAAATATACGCAGCACAGTTTGTTGCTTCTGCCCAATACTCATTCGGCAAATGTTTTGCCTTTAGCATACTTCTCACCATTTCCATTATGGTTCGATTCTTTCTTTCAGCAACTCCATTCTGTTGCGGTGTGTACCTTGTGGTAAACTTCTTGTGTATGTCGTTCTCTCTGAAAAAACGCAGAAACTCCTTTGATATGTATTCTCCTCCTCTGTCAGTTCTGAGGACTTTAATGTACAGCCCACTTTGTTTCTCTACAAGAGCTTTAAAGTGGCAAAACTTCTGAAAGACTTCACTCTTATATTTTAGAAAATAAACCCACACTTTTCTTGTGAAATCATCTATGAAGGTCAGCATGTAATTGCTGCCTGAAACTGATGCTGTTTGCATCGGCCCACATAAGTCTGAATGAATTATTTCCAAAGGTGCTTTCGTCTTTATACTTTTCCCTGAAGGAAAAATTTCTCTGTGTTGTTTTCCCAAGACGCAACCTTCACATAGGCGGTCAGGCTTTTCAATCAATGGTAAACCTCTTACCATTCCTTTTCTGTGCAGCAAATTTAATCCTCCGAAATTGAGATGTCCAAATCTCAGGTGCCATAACCAATTTTCATCTTTTGCTTCCTTCTGAAAGGCTTCTTGAGTTACAGCTGCTATGCTTTTCCCTTTTCCCTTCAAGTCAATGTTGAGCTTGAGTGGAAACATTCTATTGCTGGTCATTTGTATTTCAGCAATAATTTTCTTGCTTGGAGGAATATCTTTTATTGTGCACACATCATCTTTAAAAACTACATTGTAACCTTTGTTTATGAGCTGCCCAACGCTCAAAAGATTACATTTCAGACCTGGAACATAATACACATCAGGAACAAATTTTTGCTCCCCATTTCTTGCTCTAATACTCACTCTGCCTTTCCCTTTGACAGAGATCTTAGTATCAGTCCCTGTGGTCACTTCAGATTTAACTTCTTCATCTAGATTGGCAAAAATTGCTTTGTTGCTAGTCATATGATTACTACAACCTGAATCTAAGAACCAAACATCATCATCTTTATCTTGTGCTACATTACAAGCTAACAGCACATTACTTGGGTTCTTTTCTTCTTTTGCTACATTAGCATTTTGCCTATTTTTCATGTCATTTTGCTTCTTTCTACATTGATTGGCATAGTGCCCATATTTCTTGCAATAATGACACTGGACATTGGATTTGTCATACCTTTGTCCATGAGCATGTTGGTGTTGATGTCCACTTTGCTGGCTGTTGCATTGGCCGTGGCTCTGACTTTGACTGTTGCTCCTTCCATGTGAATGTGAAGGGCTGTTCCTTCCACCTCTATTCTGGCTTCTGCCTCTTCCTCTTCCTTTTCCTTGACCTCTTCCTCTTCCTGAAGGCATCTGGGTCTTGAAGGCGTGCTCAAGAGATGAGTGTTCATCTCTGCTCAATCTCTGTTCATGAGTTATCAGCGAGGCATGAAGTTCATCCACTGTGAACTGTGAGAGATCTTTGGTCTCTTCTATGGTGGTTACAATAACATCAAACTTTGAGGGTAAGCATCTCAAAATTTTCTCCACAATCCTTCTATCTTCAATATTTTCTCCATGGGATCTTATCTGATTTACAATCCCAATCACATGTGTAAATAATGTATCAACACTGTCTGAATCTTTCATGCAAAGAGTTTCAAAATCTCTTCTCAGCAACTGAAGTTTTGCTGTCTTAACTTTCTCCATACCTTGATAGGCTACTTTCAGAGTTTCCCATGCCTCCTTGGATTTCTTAGCTGCTGCTATCCTTGGAAACACACTCTCATTTACAGCTTGATACAAACAGAAGAGAGCTTTAGCATCTTTCTTCCTATTAATCTTCAACACATCCTTCTCTGCTTGAGTTAAGGCATTAAAAGCCTGCTCATCAGCTGGTTCAACAAAACCATCCTCTACAAGTTCCCATAAGTCTTGTGATACAAACAGGGCTTTCATGGTAATGGCCCAATAATCATAGTTCTTTCCATTAAACTGTGGAAGCTGAACATTTCCAAGACTCATACCAGTAGTTGGTCCAGCCATTGCTTCAAAAATGAACTCTAACTTTAAACAAACTGTCTTTCTTTTCCTCTGAAAGAACAAACTCTTTAAAAAAAAAACAACAGCTCTGTTTTATTTAAGAAAATACCTGACTGTGACTTCTGTTGAGCTTTCACACTATTGGAGAAAACGCTGCAACAAGTCTTCTTCTTCTTCAGCTTCTTTGAAAGTTTCAAAGAGCCTAAACTAGCTCCGATACCATGTTGGAATTTTTGGGAATTCCAAGCAAACAGTGGAGAGAATATAAACTCCCCTCTACAACACAGAGATGATTAAAACAAAATTCAAATTGCAGAAAAAGATGACATGAAATGCTTTCTTCTATTTCATTAAACAGAAAAAAAACTGTTACAAATTTCTTCCTCAACAGTGAGGGATTCACAAATGAAACTCGTAACTGCTACACACACAGTGCTTCAAACAAATTCTTCTCTCTGTCTCTCTTCAAGAACGCACACGCAGTGCTCTGTTCTTCTTACTGTGTTTTTACTTCGCCTGCGGGCTCACACACAGCGGTCACACTAACAATACATTCCACACACAAATGTGCACCGGCCTTTTTTTTCTTTTATATGGCGCGGCGGATTACAAAATACATAAATTAAAATTACAAAGAAAACTATGCAAAACATACAATTTTGAATCTGGCGCGACGTACGAGTGGGGACCACTTCATAGTCGGCCATCGCAATTGCTGAAATTGCGATATGCGCTATGGCGGAACAAACAAAACGTGATATTTGCGATATAACGCCACGTGGTCTTGTGGACCCACGGGCCTCACTGCTGCGGGAGGGCGATTATAATATAATTTCAATATTATGTATGGTAAACGTTCCGCTTGCGGAACTCTACCACCTTCACAAGACATTTGATAATTGCGATATGCGATGTTGCGATGGCGCACATCGCACATCGCAGATTTCTATATCAACAAGACACTTAAGTTCTGAACTTGCAAAACTGCGCTTTTGCAATCTTGCGCTTCATAAGTGACTTCCACCTGTTTAATTCAAATTCATTCATTCTGGTTGTTGAGGGCATTTACGCCCGACTTGACCATTTTTAATTCATTCTACTCCTCTGTAGACAAAATCTTTGATCCACTCCAAAAAGAAATAACTTTGCCCATCATCCATTTAATCTCTCTGCTATCTTGGCTGTGGCCCATATCAAATTAATTTCTCCTTACGGATTTCTCCATTTCTCTTAAATACAGAGTGCTGCTCAC
Source organism: Pinus albicaulis (assembly GCA_034641835.2). NCBI lineage: Eukaryota > Viridiplantae > Streptophyta > Pinopsida > Pinales > Pinaceae > Pinus > Pinus albicaulis. Next base: position 707,666,031 of record CM076580.1, on the reverse strand, counting down.
TCAATCTTCTTCTACCTTGTACTTTGTTCTTCCTATCACTGCCCAAGGCACGGCAGGTGACTTTAATATTTCTAACATTCTTCTACGAATTTGTGTCTGTGTGTTTCATTCTCTATGCTTATTTAAATGTGATATCCATTAATTTTCGGGGATTAGTCTGTGTCCACAGATACCCACCTCAATCTGAATCAACGGTGTTAGAGCCTCGTGTTGCTCGAGGCATGCCCCTCTAACAAGATTAGGGTAGAAGTAGCTTGGTCAGTCAATGTGCAATACATATGGCTATCTTTTTTTCCTTACCAGATGATATCATATGGTAGAAGAAAACAGAGCGGCGGATCCCATCACGTTGTTACTCCAAGATGTCTCAAACCATTAAAGAAACTAGTCGTTCAGTGCATGTCTTGTGATATTTCAAAAACACTCCACCATAATGGGTTCCTCTACTTCATCGAGCCTTCCCAGAGATACACCTTTCCAGACACACGGTAATATGGATATCCCTCCACTTGAAGGAAGGATATTCTTATTCTTTAAAGAAAACGTCCAGTCGTTAATAGCTTCCTAGGTGAGGAGAAAATTAAATTTGTGCCTCTAGAAACACTCCCCCGTGTGCAACACTGTTGGGACAACCATTGTCAACGAGCGCTATAGATGAAGAAGCGTGAAGTGTTGTGTTTCAAGACACATGCATTAAATGGGGTGATTTTGTGGATGCCTTCAAGGAGGAATATTACCGCATGGGGAACTACAAGGACCAATACCCCAAATGGTTACAGTGATTCCAAATGCCAATTTCAGGATTGGACTTTATAGAATATACCAACATATTTACATAGCTTTCCAACAAAATTACGATACTAACCAACGTAGAATTCTCAAGTGCAGTGGTGTCTTGCACAAGTATATGGGTATAACATGGAGTCGTTGGGAATCTCAATGTGCTTGGGAGCGACCTATAGGTATGTGGTTAAAGTTAAGGAGAATTTCGAGCACAACGGTAAAACTAGGTTTCGTGTTGAAACAAATATCAACCAGGCTGCACCACTCTCAACGTTCTCTAACACGTTCCAAATAATATTTATACACGCGGATTTTAAACAATTCTGACCCAACATTTCACAAGCAGCAACTTAGACAACCATCGACGATCGAAATATGAACAGGCGCGAGGCACCGTATGCATTTTTTTTACCGCTGTTTTTGATGGGAGTTTCTTCTCAAGGATTTCTGCCCGAGCATTAATTCAGACCGTCTTGCAGGAGATGCTAACCTCCACCAACAATTACAATGCATATCACTTGGAAATTCCAGCCATTTAATTGAGGTATAATTCACGTATTCAAAATTTGTTTATTATCAGACTTTCTAGCCAAGCTACTGATATTTTCGTAAACCAAAAACAATCAAGGCAAGTATGCATTCCAGCAACTATGATTTTGAGTTGACCAACCGCCCTGTTCAACATTGTTGATCTGTGCGCAAATAATGCATATGACAGACTCCAGGCAGGTGCTCTTTTGACACTCAGCTTCACCATACACAATTACGTTCATAATTCATCATTGCGCTGCTTAATTATAAACTCACCTCCCGTCTGCCGGTCTTCAACACAACTCCTCCAAGATTTTTCTCGGAAATAACCTCTGGAATAGGCTTCTCATGGTCCAGTGAGTTTATAAACTCCTTTACACCAAAGAGTTTTTGTTTTTCAAATCTGTCACTATTTAAATTGATTCCAATTATTTTAAAATCACAAGGAATTCTTGCCTCTTCAAACTACAATTCGGCATGAGGATTTTAAGAGCTACAATGATTTAGAAAAGGCTCGTGATTTGGCTTCTAAACTGACTTATGAATGCCATAAAATGGATGAATCTCTCCATGATGTCCAGAATTCTACACTGCAGGACTAAAAAAACTGTAAGTGACATCTCCAGGTTATGCGTTGAATTTTTGGAAGTGCTTTCCCCTGTTGTTATCGGGTGATGCTAATTGAAAGGAATTGTAATAGTTTCACGCAGATTGATGGAAACGGTTGCAAAATTAGTAGCACTAGCGTGAATATTTCTATCTCATTTTTGTGGAAAACTGATGTGAATATTGCGATGACATTATTTGATGCGGGGCTTTGCGCCATAGGGAGAGGACTTTATTACAAAGGATTGGTTGTGGATCTTATAAAGGAGAGAGCCACCAAATTGTAACAGAGCTTACAGAGGCGCAGTAAAAAAAAATGAAAGCATGGATGCTATTGTATTGCCGCTACAGGACTTTTCCAAGGATACCGTGCGCCTTAAAAACTGGACTTTCGATGTTGTTGCAACTGCAATTTCTCTCTATAAGGCGACCCTTAATATTGACTAAAAATTTTCTCTACTAAACCAAAGATTTACCTGAATAGAATTGAGATCTGGTGATGGTCAACGCATAGAGCATGCTGATCCATGCCATTTGATACCAAGAATCCACTTGATACCAAGACTCATGCAACAAGTCTTCAACGCAGTTACTAGCATCCAAGCTCCACGCTGCTCGATTCTGGTTTATCTTGATGGTTTACTTGCACTCCGAAAAAATCTATATGCCGCTCCTTCTACACATATTTCCATAACGCTCAATGCCTCGTGCACTTAGAGTCTCTCAATCCCAAAGAGTAAAATCGTTAAGCTCTCATACCACATGTAGATTCAGAAGTGTCCTCATACACATAACTGTTGGAATTAATGGAGAAATCTATAGTTAGGTTGTTGTTATCATAGAAATAGGATTGAGATTCTAATCATAGATCTCATATCCTGATATTGAGGGAGTGGTTGAAACCATCCCATTAGTGTGAAAGCCTATATAATTTAGGCCCATCTGATTCAATGATCAGAGATTGTGTGAGTGTGTTCTCACCTGGAGAGTCATTTCATCAATTTTATCATGGTATCGGAGCTTCAGGTGGAAGCTGAGTGAGTTTGCTTGTCCATAAAAAAAACAGTAAGCGTGGATTCGACATCGGTGGAGCAGACTTCAAATTGAATTGCGTGGACCATATCTTGTGTTTGATCCTTGCTGCTGATCGTGGAATCTATCTGGTGGCTGATTGCCTGCCTGATCTCGACCTTGAGGCTTGAGGAAGTGATTTGTCAAGACAGCACAATTTTCTATCTATGGGTGCACTCGATCTCTGTGTAACCTATCATAAGTCTGCGGAAGCAGAGTGAGACATTGGCTACATGGTGTTGAAGTAACAAGGGCCCAGACATTACAGTTCAAGTTACAAGAAACAAATAGGTGGAAGTCTGTGCTGTTATCACCATATTCACATTCACGTGTGTCGTTTCCAGCTCACCAGAGAACGCTGTATGGGCCGCATTTACCATAAAACAATATCAATGCTGTCGTTTCTCTCCTCTTCATTGTTCCACAGAAAACATCTCCACATTTGATCTCCTCATCTGGATCGCTGAAAATGTGAAAGGGGAGTATGCAGCCACGGTTTGATTGATTCATTGAACCATTATCTCAAATGTCAAATATGGAGAGCCAACGTTTTTGTTGAACGATTGGTGGCATAAAATCCATCTCGAGCAGTCCATAGAGATCCGAGAGGGAGACGGTTGCACTGTTAACCATGACTGGAGCATTGGAATTTCCTCTGAAGGTTGTAAGTGTCAGACTCTGGTTCAGAGCAAGCGTGTTGAGGCCTGTGGCATTGGAGAGGCCGTTGTTTTTTGTTTAACATTTCCAGTGCTGTGGACCATTTCCAATCCATAGTGGTGCTTGCATGTTCCAGCAAACTGTAATGGGATGGTATGAAGTATCAGTTTATTGATTGAAATTTTATAAGTTATATCTAAGGCGAATGTGTTTGAGGATCTGCCTCTATACGTTACACAGCGATTGAATGGGTGAAAGTGCTGATCAGCATGGAGTAGTGTTCAATCAGTGGAACGAATCAGCGTTCACGTCGCGAAAGAAGGCACAAATATCTATTGCCAGTTTAGACTGTCGTGACAGAGGTCGTGGCAGAGGGGTGTCTTTGGAGAAAGGCCCATGCATAGTCCTTTCTTCTCGGTTGGATTTTTATTTTTATTTTTTTTTCTCTCTGCTCTAGAGGCTATTTGCATGTGCGAGCGTTGTTGTATGCATAACAACGTTGATTTTCAGAATTATATGTTTAGGGCCAATTCTTCACTTCGATTGGTGTGAAATCATTTATTAAAAATTTTAATTGATTTGCTATGTCCTTTCATAAACATCTGTGATACGAGAAATTGCTAATATCTTGGGAATGAATGCTTGCTAATCACATGCATCAGAATTAAACATTGATAGCGTTTCCAACTTGTTGAGAGGTCTTTTGTTGCTCGAGTCAAGGGCACTGGGACCTGCGTGGCACAAAAGCCATAGTCTACAAGGTTCTATTGTTGAAGAGCTGCCAAAGGGAGGATTCTCGCCTGCGTGGAAACGGGGTTGTTGGAGCTCGTAAGAGGACCAAGTGGAGCCGAAATCTGGAAGCAAGACAAAAACCAGATAAGCTAGACCTTTTTTAACAACATGTCTATTTTTTTAGATATTTTTTCTGATGATGATGATGATGATATTCTCATGTTGGCATTTGGAGGCTTTAGCATGAGAAGTATTTTTAAGTTTAGAATTTTTTCAGAAAAACAATGTGGTTTTGTTGATGACCACGAGAAACAAGAGGCACAATCCGTTGTGCAAGATCCTGATATTGAAGAGTCACAAGTTGATCTTCAGGAAGGATGTAAAGATGAACAAAGTGTTGAAGATCAATTCGACGAGCCACATGAAGTTGATGGCGAAGACGTGGCAAAAGAAGACAGAGATGGAGAGAATTTAAAATGTGATAATCTCATCAATATTTATGTGTGTGCAGATGACAACATTGCTGAAATTTACATGCGTGACACCAGAAATGGTGAGAGAAAACAATTTCCTATTAAACCTGTCATAACTTTCAAAAGGGCGAGGATAAGCGTTCAAGCCTTCCATCACTGGGGAAGAAATGAGGCGAAGATATATCACTATCTCATGACAAAGAGAGTGAAGATGAAGCCTCATCCACGAATGAACAAATATGGTCTCACAAGCATAAAGAATAAGATAAAAACTCTGTTACCAAGCTTTTTATGTTTTATTGTAAGCCTAGTTGAGAGTAGACCAACAGCCATATGTTATTCTTCACTACCCTTTCTCCATTAAGGGGGAGTGTTGGAATTAATGGAGAAATCCATAGTTAGGTTGTTGTTATCATAGAGATAGGATTGAGATTCTAATCATAGATCTCATATCCTGATATTGAGGGAGTGGTTGAAACCATCCCGTTAGTGTGAAAGCCTATATAATTTAGGCTCATCTGATTCAATGATCAGAGATTGTGTGAGTGTGTTTGTACACTCTCCAGGTTCTCACCTGGAGAGTCATTTAATCAATTTTATCAATAACTTTATTGATCATGGAAAAAGATTACATAACAAATTACAGGAGTTTACAAACGTAAACTCTCACTACAATGAAATTAAGAAACTAACTTATTTATAAGCTCTATTTTCTCACTTAATTTAGTTATAAATCACTTGGAAAACTAACAAGTGTCCATTTACAGTAAATGACCTTCTAACCATCTCACTAACTTCATTCCTATTTTAGAGCCTAGGAAAGGACTCTATTCTAAAGTCCTATTTTTACTAAAAAAATACTATTTCTAAGTATCTCTAATATTTATTAACTATTCTAATTTAATAAATATATTTATCCTAACTTTACATTATTTAATTTATGTATTTTTGGATTTATAATTGTCTTTATGAAAGAGGCTAACAATACTTGCCCACTTTCAATACACATCAACCTTGAACATTGCAAAAGCATCCAAGTTCCATGACTTGGCATAACCAAATCCATGTGGACTCAAGAAAAAGGGTCTAGAGGTGAAGATAAAACCCTAAGACTATGAGATGACGAGCCCTGTTCACAGTTATTTGTCATGTAAAACTCTCAAAGGACCACTTTAAATCTTAGGATGAAGATTCCCAAAATATGTTTTTGGAGATGAAATGTAAGTGCAAGTTCACTGACATCGACAAGATCAAATTAACCTTCAAGGTGCAACATATTTACAATGATACAACATATTGATAAAGAAAAAATGATGAAGAAATGATTATGGTTATTCAAACTCCCCCCTCATAGGATTTTTATGGAGCACAACCATGAAGCGTTCCCTTGATAACAAAAACACATCATCATCATCCAAATATTCACTACAAGAAGGCAAGGAAAAAAATATTCCCCTTGTTGTGAAAGCTCAAGAGGTTAAGAGTTGATGATCACTGTAAAGGCATTAGAATATATGTATTCCTCATCGCAAAAGATTTTAAATGGAATACTTTTATTATTATTGTTGAAAATTGTTTTCAGGAACAAATTCTATTGACTGGACCTGAGGATGGGTCCCTTGAATGAGATGTAGGCATCCTAATCAACTTAAATGCAATGACACAAACATTTAGACATAACTAGAAGCAATTCTAAAAACATTTAAATTTAAAAATTTAATAATTTGTAGATGTTGGAGTTTGTTTGCATCAATAATTAATCAATGAATCACTCGCTTTTTTTTCAAGGAAACATAACCCAAATTTCCAACTTATGTTTGTCATTAAAGACCTACAAGTGTATATCTACAATTTCTAGAAGCATCCTAAGTAGTCATGCTAAGTGCAATGATGATTTGAAATATGACACGACTGAGATAAAGATCCCACCAATAAAACAAAATTAAAATTCAACCTTGTCGAGAAAACAAGACGTTATAGGAAGTTTATGAGGTGTTATTATGGCATCACTTTATTTAGGGATGAATTTCACTAAAAGGATGTTCAATTTTTATTCTTAGATGATCTTTGAGAATCTTTTGATATATTGAAGAAGAATCTAATCAAATCTCTTACTCTATGAATTCCTGATGGGAACAAGTCATTTAGTGTGCAAGTTGACACCATGAATATTGGTGTTTATGTCATATCACCTCAACATAGGGAGGGAAAGATTGACCATCCACATTGTCATGTCAAGAAAAAATTGGACAAGGTAGAAAGGAACAATCTGATGATAGAAGGGAAGTTCTTGGAATGGCATTGATCTGTATATGTAAACTTGAAGGTTTATGCTAAAATTTGCAAGTGAAATTTTAGGTTTTTTATGAAATTTAACAAGTTATACTAGCTCATTAAACAGGTGATTAAACTCAATTATACAACAAATAATGGAGATGACAGTACCATAACAACAAACACAAGACAACAAAGGATGAATGAGTTCACCCCTCCTAGGCTACATCTCCTGGTCCAACTTCCAATGTTGGGTCTCTTTCATTATTCTCAAAAATATGTGTTTACATCAATTTTCAATGCTCATAATGAAAAAATATTGTCACCAATGGCTCAAGAACAGTAAAAAAACCTCTGATTGGGCTCTTTCTGCACTAAAAAATGTCAAAAAATGACTGAGTTAAGCTCCATAGAAGTTTTTATGCTAACTTTCCTCCAAATCGCTCCAGTTTCTATCCATCCTACAATTTTTTCCTTTTTTGGCCACGTGGGGCGACAAATTTTCCCCGCGTTAGGGAGATTCGTGCCGGTTTGGGTGCAGATTGTCGAACCATTAAATTGTCTACCAACCCCCAAAAATCGGTAAAATTGGGCCAAGTGGTGAATTACGGGTCGTTGATCTTGGTTGGTTTGAACTGCTCTTGCCATCCAATTGACCCATCTATGACTGGGGTTCGATTGCATGAACTATGGCTAGGTTTTGAAATTTTTTTCACCTGAACTCCAAACCATAACTCCCGTTACACCAGGGTTATACCATGCTCCATGGGTTAGTTCAAGCTTCAACTGCACGCCGAAACAAACTACGACCTCTATTTATACCATGGTTTGTTTCTGTCAGGGGTTAGCTAATTTCACCACAACATAAACCATGACCACCATATATGTTCACATGTGTTGTCATACGTATTGTCTGCCGCTAGTTGGACTGTATACAAACGAAGACTCTGGTTTGAAGTTGCAATTGCAACTGAACTGTGGTTTGAGGTAAGGTTCCCATCGTTGGTTAGCTGCGCCAACATATAACTTAACAGTGCCCATTCATAACTATTACATGTGTTGACTTTTAGAACCTTTATAACCATAACCATCCCCACCATTATCGTTTACCATTGAGTGTTGAGTTTCTTTGAAACTTTGGTTTATGCAGTGGTAACATTATCGTATGGTTCGGGAAATATAATATAAGGTTTGACATAACATATAGTTCAACGTTATATGTTGACACATGGTGTTGGGGTCGGGGTTGACGCTGCCCCCTGTCTGCTTCAGCTGCGATCTCATGGCCATGGGGTGGACTGGGGGCCAAGGGTTAGCCCCAGCCCCGACCCCCAATTTTGCATTACCATAAACTTCAAATAGTACTTGACTCCGAAACTTATTAAGTAATACTTGTGGCGCGGTGGTGGAGAACCATGCTGCCACCCCAGAGGTTTTTTGTTCGAATCTTGTGGAGGCCCTTCCCAATGATACACCAATAAGAGGAGGCCACATGGCTGTCACTGATTGGCCCACGTGGCTCTCCCTAATTGGTCCAACAAAATGAACCTTGAACCAATCAAAACACACCTTTCACAACCAATAAAAAAGAGACAAGTGTCAACACACCATTGGACCATATAAATACAGTCAACTTCCCAATCATTGTATGCATTGCTAACTCGACATCCTTGCAACTTCATTTTAAGTGTCAACACACCATTGGACCATATAAATACACTCAACTTTCCAGTCATTTCCTAGTCATTGTATGGATTGCTAACTCGACATCCTTGCAACTTCATTTTTAAAAAAATTTAGTTGTTTGGAAAATCGGTCAGAACGCGATAGTAGGAGTATACGATATCAGTTTTGAGTGAAACAAGTTGTGTTGGATTTAGGACAATGAGGATTGGCAATAAATTATTTTTTTTGAACCTCCACCTTTACAATGACAAAATATTCCCATTGAGATGTGGAACTGTATTTTTTTTTATTGAAGGAAGGCAATATTCTATGGCATATTATTCTTAAAAGAAAAACACACTCCCATCCTCACAAATTGGGAAGGTAACCCATTGTTGGATGTTATGACACCCTATTTCACCTCGAGGTGGAGTGTTGGAATACCACTATTAAATGAATTTGAAGTCGAAGTTACATAATTGGGATAGATCAATGGCTCACATCTAATCTAATGTTGAGATTAGCTCAATGTCTCACATCTATTCCATTGATGAGATTAGATCAAGGGATCACAATCGAAAGTAAAGAGAATAGAGGAAATCCCCAAGGACATGAGACTAATGTTGTAAAGAGAATAAAGCACCACAATCACTTTCGAAGCAATATAAAATATGAAAGAATATTTTAGGCAATGGTTTTTACTATTAGGGTTTTCAACTTGAAAGATATGTTTATTTTGCATTTGTGTGATTATTTTTGTCGTATTTATTTGGTTTTTCTAAAAATATCACTAGGGTGTTTAAGAAATGAAATGAAGAATTAGATATCCCACAATTGGATGTGAGATGGACTAAAATTATAGTGTCATCCATTACATGAAGTTGCATGCAAATTTGTTGAGTGGAAAACCTTTCGAAATTGGTTTTTCATCTCTTGTGAATTTCAACGTATGTGTTGAAGTTGCTATGTTACTTTCACAAGAAATAATTCTTTTGGAAACATGGTTAAGTTTCGAACCATTATGGCATTGATTGAGATAACTTCTGCCAACTATATCTTCTCATTGCAGTACCTTCTAACTCTAAATTTTGTTGACTCTTCTTTCAAACAATGAAATTACTTATGTTGGGCCATGTATAAAATCCTATGAATGTTGAATTATGAAGTATTTATTAATTTTTCCATCCAATTCTCTGTTTCACTTTTTCATGGCTTGATTTTACCCCAACCTTTGCATCTCTTCCATTGTGAAACCCAGCTCGGTTCATCCATATTTAAGGTTTTAGTGACCTCTAATATCATTTTGGCCTCAAATTTCTATGATAGATGATGTTATTATTTCCCACTTTCTCTCAACATCACAAGTCATGTCTCTTCAATAAAACTACCACCTTAAGCAATTCTCACTAGATTAATGGTCTTTTCTCTATCTCAATTATTTGGGCTTCTTGGGGCACAATGAATCGTTGGATACATTTGTGAATTTATTCTTAACTAGCGGTAGTTTATTCATTTTCACCTCATTTATTACTCGATTGACTACTTTCTTTGTTATTTATAATTATTTTAATGCTCTATCCTTGTCGCATATGTTCTCTGCCTTCATAGACTCACACCCATGAATCTTCTACTCATAAAACTATCTTTCATTCTTGTAGGTTCCATTGACTCAATTTCCAATGGTCTTTTACTCATCAAACCAACTTTTGCCAATTCATCTTGCGTTGATCCCACCTTTGTTGATTCTACTTCCATTGATATTAATTCCATGAATTTGGATGCAAATTTTCTTAATAATGCTCTTATGTTGATCGATTCACCATTCAACCTCATTTAGATTGTACAAATCTTATCAAATCCTTGCATATTATTTAACCTCTAGTTGCTATCTCCTCACTAAATTATATGTGGTCGGTTTTTTCTCAATAAATTATGCAAACTTTTGTTAGCTCAACTCCTCTTCTTCAATTTCTCTCTTTTTGTATTTTCATTAGAATTTTGGATTTCACAGCATGAACTGTAATCTTTTGAGCCAAGATGATTCTAGAGAAACACTTTTCTTATAACCAAGGCTAACAGTGGAAGAGTAGACAACACTTTCACAGATATTTAGCGCAACGATATTACATGAATTGGAAACTGACAATCCAATTTCACAATAGATTTTGTTAGAGCTTGAAGGAAGGGGAAACACCAAAGTTTCAAAATTTCATGTCTATTTTCTCATTGAGTTTGGATGATGTTCAAATTTCCATTTTAATTTTCCCAAAATGAGTTCAGTAATCCTATATCCATGGATAAAATGCAAAAATAGGGTAACCATAATTCATAGTTTTAAAAGGAGCCATTCATAATTTTTTGAGCAGTGAATATGAGGAGCCATTCACATCTATTTTGAACAATGAATGTAAGGATCCATTCACAAATATTTTGAACATTGGAGCCATTCAGGAGCCAACCAAATCCCTGTGGACTCAATAAAAAGGGTCCAGAGGCAAAGATAAAACCCTTAGGCTATGAGATGACAAGCATTGTTAAAATTTATTTGTCACATAGAACTCTCAAAGGACCACTTTAAACTGTAGGATGAAGATTACAACAATAATTTTTTGGATATGAAATGTAAGTGCAAGTTCATTGACATGGACGAGATCAAATTAACCTTCAAGGTGCAACATTTTTACAATGATACAACATATTGATAAGGAAACAATGATGAAGTAAACAATTATTATGGTTATTCAAACTACCCCTCATAGGATTTGTATCGAGCACAAATAGTAAGTGTTCCCTTGATAACACAAACACATCTTCATCATCTATAATATTCACCACAAGAACACTAGGAAGAAAATATTCCTCTTGTTTTGAAAGCTTAAAAGGTGAAGATTTTATGAACACTATAAATGCATTAGAATATATGTATTCTTCATCGCAAAATATTTAAAATGGAAGATTTTTTTATATTATTGTTGTAAGGTCGTTTGCAAGGAACAAATTCTTTTGCCTTGACTCGAGGAGGGGTATCTTGAATGAGACCTGGGTATCCTAATCAACTTAAATAAAATAACACAAACACTTAGACATAACTAGAAGTAATTTTAAAGACATTTAAATTTAAAACTTTAAAAATTTGTAGATGTTGGAGTTTGTTTGCATCCATAATTAATCAACAAATTACTCAATTTTTTTTCAAGGAAACACAACCCAAGTTTCTAGATTATGTTCATCATTTAAGATCTACAATTTTATATCTACAACTTCTAGAAGCATCCTAATCGATCATGCTAGGTGTGGTGATGATTTGAAATATGACATGGCTAAGATAAAGATACCACCAATAAACCGAAATCAAATTTGCACCTCATCAAGAAAACAATACGTTGCAATAAGTTTATTAAGTGTTATTATGGCATCGCCTTATTTATGGATGAACTTCACTAAAATGATGTTCATTTTTTTATTCTTGGATGATTTTTGAGAATATTTTGATATGTTGAAGAAGAAGCTAGTCAAATCTCTTACTCTAGGAATTCTTGATGGGAACAAGCATTTTAGTGTGCCATTTGATGCCGTCAACATTGGTGTTTATTCCATATTACCTCAACCTGGGGAGGGAAATATTGACCGCCCGCATTATCATGTCAAGAAAAACTTGGACAAGGTAAAAAGGAACAATCTGATGATAGAGAGGGAAGGCCTTGGAATGAATTTATCTTTACATCGATTCTAACTGTTGTCAATATAAATCCCCTCTGCGGACAGAGGAAATATCTTTAGGCCTAGAGTGGGTCTAGCAACATGATATTATTTCTAACATAATAATTCTTAACTAATGCTTACAATTCAAAGAGGAAAGAGATATAAATACCTTTTTCCAATCGCTATCCTCGGATCTGTTGATGGTGACCTCGATCCACGATCTTTGTAGGCCCGCTTCCAGCTACTGAGGGCGCGTGAAAACATGTGGATGATCGAGAGAAAAAAACAAATGTGATACAATATGTAATAAACGTAAACACTAGCTATCTAGAAGATCAAAGAGTACCATAATATTTGCATAAACATGTAGACAAATATAGAAAGAAAACATCAGATGTTTTTATTGGTAAATTACAAAAGGATTGCATAAAAGTAGGCCTTGATGTTGGAGGCATACTTAGGTGAAAATATGAGTCCATCACCTAGCTCAAAATAATTCCTTCTCCTGTGCACTTAGGTTTAATCACGATGCCAGCATGTGAAGGGATGAGAGTTCAGACAAGTCTGACAATGATCAACAAAGCTCTAAAATTTGGGGAATGAGGGATTTGAATATATAGCAAGGAGAAGGAGGTTGGGAGCCCATGAAAGGAGGAGGAAGGTCAAATTTCTAAGGGATTATCCCCCATGGATGAGATCAAAGCTCTAAAATGAGAGAGTTCGACCTTATAATCTTTGTTCAACAACCAACTCACCACCCTTGAGCTTCTAGAGGTCGAAGCTTCTCCTCCATTTGAGAAAGCACTGCTAGAAAGGGGATCAACGTGGTTTCCCAATAAATTAGGGTGCTGACAACATTGTGCCATAACTAGGATAAGGACATCAGTGCGGTCATGGAACCAGGAAGGGAAATGGCCTAGGAAATTAGGAAATTCACCAAGTTTCTTCAATAATATTTCAAGGAATTATTATTTGGATATTCAAGGGGATATGCTAGCATATTTATTGATGATGAAAACATTGCACAAGATTCTTCACGGGGCATTTCAGGATCAGGGATGGGAAAATGATCATGGTGACAAATTACTATGTAACATATGCCCCCTAAAGCATGAAGGCAAAATAGGGAGTGATGGATGAAATGCTTTATGAACCAAGGAAAAGAACGCAGACCACCTTCGGATAACTTGCCAAATCAAACACTTACAATATATGACATCTCTGGTTTAAATATCCCTAACCACATGATGTTGCACTAGGCATAAAATGACACATGAGTCCACGATATGGTCGCATCTATTCGTCTAAAAGAGATCATAGAAATGGATCCGCGGTATGGATGTAGCCATCCGTATAGATAGGATCATGTATACAATCATGAATACTCAATAATGCCATGCAACCTGAACCAAAAATCATACGTGACCCAGGGTCTTCACCACGATCTCAATCAACCCAATGTACGAATCTAGCCATGTGAATAAATGTATTGGTGTCGAACATGGTAGAAACCACATTATTACCAGCCAATGATGAGAACCGTTAACATGCATGAGAGAGACCACCAATAATGATGATGGAACTCAAGGTACAACACCAAAATCTACAAGTGTGAATAGATGTGCTAATGTCGAACACTTTCAGAATCATTCGATCGAAGGCCAATGATATGAAACTATCGTAAAACACGAAGAACTTGCCATTGAGGCATGAAAGCTCCAATGTACTGAAAGAAGTCTCTAAACCACTTTCCTGAACAATGAACTGAAGTCAACAGGAAGTGATTCATCAAAGGAAGGCCATAAGGATTCCCACATCATCGAAACGAAACAACAAATATCTTAAGATGACAAGAGTGATTCAGGATTGTACCAGAGGAGGTTAAAATTTGCAGAAGGTGTTTTACATAAAGGAATTATCTTGAACATATTGGTGACACGAGTTTGAAGGGTGGCATCATTTGACTCAAATAGGATCAGAGATCATGTTGAAATAATTGGTAATCAGATGAGAGGAAAATGGATTTCCCAAACCCATGGAGGCAAAGTGACGAATGTAGGATGTCCTCATCAATCACGAATTGTAGATGAGTGTCATGTTCAAGAGCAAAAAGCTGCCCAAAATACACGTAACATGTTCAATTTTAATTTTCCCCTGTTATTTATAACGAGTACCTCTTTATTTTTTATAGCCAGCGTGAAGAGGATAGCATATGCTAAAAATGTAAGTTCATTCTTTGAATAAATCCATCATAGTAATTTTAACGAGCCCTAGGAAGGAGGAACTCGGTCTCATCAGGGTGACAAGTCTTTCGTCGTTTAATCTTTAACGAGTCTAAAGAAAGGTAAACTTGGTAAATTTTCATGTTTAAGGAGTTTGAAAAGGAACAAAAAGGAAACTCCATCATGCCCCTTTTCGTAAGTCGTCTTTAGAATTTGAAAAGGTAGAGAACTATGCCCAAGAGAACCTCTTGACCATGTTTGATCAAGTATTCCTTTTTCATAAATAGTGAATCTCAGCCCGAATGTTTAAGGAGTTTGAAAAGAAACAAAAAGGAAACTCCATCATGTCCCTTTTCTTAAGTCGTCTCTTGAATCTGAAAAGGTAGAAAACTATGTCCGAGAGAACCTCTTGACCATGTTCGATCAGGGTATTCCTTTTTCATAAATAGTGAATCTCAACCCGAAAAAGGGATAAACGTATACTGAGATCATGTCAATTCATTCAATTTAACTAGTTTGAAATGACAAGTACTCGGAAATCTTTTCATTTTTCGAGAGTCAGAAAAGAGCTGAAAGTTGACTCCAGGGGGTTTCCTTTTTTGTAAACGTTTAACGAGTCCGAAAAAGAGATAAAATTCAACTCGTTTGCATCGGAAATGATCATCAATAGTGTGAAAGTCCTGTACTGCACATAAACAAAAAAAATCACAGATATCGAGGAAAAAAATTAAAATATTGGCGAAAATGTTCAAAAATCTATAAATAGACCAAAAAACAAAATCATTTTCACCTTTCCATATTTAGAAGATAATTTTGTCCATTTTCCCTCTGAATTTAAAATTAGCGGAGTGGCTGATCCAAGACACCATTTGTCGATCCGTCTCCACCAGGTAAGAGCTCTAAACCTTCTTTTGATTTTTATCTTGTTCATTTAGCATTTATTTTTCAGAATTAGGGAGTTTATGGGGGATATTTCAAAGTTTAAAATCACCTACGACTAGCATGATTTTGAGCTATCGGGGTCACGCTGGTTGCGCTCAGCCTATTCGGACAGTCACACTGGCCGCATGGAAGATTTTAACTTGAAAAAATCTACCAAATCCACCATTAAATTCTAAAAATTCTTCCATGAATGCTCCTAAAATACCAACTGGACATGTTTTGTAGGTGCTTTCAGAGAAGATGTTAGTCGAATGGAAAGAACGAGGCCATGAGGTGGAATACCACTAATCCTTGTAGGACCAAAATTGCTTCAATGCTCGGCGCAATTACGGATTGTTGAAATTCTTTCAAACATCCAGATTGAGAACTTAACTGAAGCTTCTATAGTACTTGATAAATATCTGGGATGTGGACCGATAGTTGTTCATCATCGGGGACCAATAACTTGAGCTAGATGTCATGGACACCTAATTTATCACTGGATTGTCTAGGCAATGAGAGAGAATCCAATTCTCTGGGGCTTGCCAAGGGGGTGAGAGCATGAGCATGCTCATCCAGAGACACTGTCCCAGGGCACGAAAGACAGAGAGTGGGAAGGTAGAAATATCTTCCATCACATTGCTCCCCCTACACACGATACTGCATTGTATCACCAGAGTGGCAGGAGCCCAAGTATTGCATGAGGCAACGAAATCATTGTTCCAGTATGCAGTGGATTTATTGGCACCAACAATGTTCAATTGGTGCAAGGGGTTTCTGGCTAGATCCAGCTAACCAAGTGTAAGACCAGGAGATTGAAACAATTTGACTATGGGTCAATTTTGGTGACCTTATTTCTGGAGAGAGTACCCCTATTCCAGTATTAGTGGTTGGAGATCCATGATCCAGCCCCGATGGATCTGAGGCTGATGCGATGGTGCGGCATAATACCCAGGTACATAGGAGGGCAACAGATGTGTTTCCTCAAAACCTTCTTCAGTTGGATGTGGCAACAATTGATCGTGTTCTACGAATACGCCTATGCCGACATCGACCTCAGAGGAGATCCTAATCTTCCAATCTCACCTGACACACAGTGGACTGATGCAAGTAAAAAGTGTTTTTTAAACATTTTTACTTTTTTAATGATTTTTTTTATATGTTCTAACACGTAAAATTATGATTTTTTTACATATATGGGTCCACAGATACCTCTCGACATGTCCCTGATTGCATGGCGGGTACCATGTCCAGCAGAGTATGCTCCTTATGAGGAGGGAGTAAACACATTAGCTGAGCTGGAGCAGAACCTGGTCAGCCTCACGCGAGGCATCCCAGAGTATCCCACATTTGATGAGATTCCACTGTGTTTTCATAGACACACTGTAGGAGTTTCGGGAAGACTACGTCAATTACTTTGGTGAGTAATTCGAGCAGTCACCTGTAACCATGAGAATCTTGTGGGCGGATAGTAGCCCTGTTTATACATTTTTGTACTAATTTATGCTCGAAGAGCCATTTTTGTAACAAAACATATATTTTTTGAGATTTTGGATGTAACACACATACAGACCGATATATATATATATATATATATATATATATATATATATATATATATGCATGTTTCTACGACTATTTGTGTATCATAATGATTTCTTGATTTACATATTGCGCAAATGTATATCTAATACATGATTTTCTAGCAGAAATTGCTAGCATTGTTTGTCGTGGAATATGTTTATATGTGATAAAATCAAAATGTCTTTCCAAAAATCTAACACGTAAATACATACGCAAAATTTGAGGATTGCGCACAGAGTAACGCCTATTTAGTTGTAACACAACGAGTTGTGAGTCCAACTTAACAACCAAATTTCTTATCCCAAGATCAATGGGGTCCGATAATAGTTCGATCACTGCACTATACTTGGAAAAATTGTTAGTTTTCCAACCCAAACAAATTTCTTGTAAATTAATCAACTTGCCATCAGGAGAAAAGAGTGCCCATGCTGCAGAAGACAGGTTCTGTGTGCTACGGCAAGCACCATCAGCAAAACCAACGTAGTGATCCGAAGACATCTACAAACCAAATGGAACACAAGGTGAGCAGAGGAAAAATGTATGCAAGGCAAACAATCACACAATAAATCAACTCAAAGAAAAATAATGAATAACACACTAATGTAAAAATTTATCACACTTAATATTAAGTGTAATATTTCTTCAAATAGAGCCCATTTCAGGGCTCATCCAAAGGATTGCCTTCATAATCAGCTAGCTCATAGGCTCCACGTTCCAAGACACATTGAATAATATAGGGCCCATGCCACATAGGCTCGAGCTTTCCAACTCCCAACTTATCATGGGCTTGGTCATACAGAAGGACCAAGTCACCTTCAGAGAAAACGTGAGGTGTGGCAGATTTGTCATATTTCACCTTAACTTGTCATTTCTGTGCTTCAAGAACTAAAGCAATAAGCCTTCTAGTCTCATCGAGACGCTCGAGGCACAACAAACGTTCCTCTTCTAGTGAAGTACCAGGAAGGAGTTTGATATCCAGCTTCAGGGAAGGAATCTCACACTCGATCGGGAGTGTGGCCTCTAGAATGTACACCAATTGAAAAGGTGTGAATCCAGTGCCAGTCTTAGCGGAGGTTCGGTATTCCCACAGAGAAGAGAAAATCATGAGGTTCTAGTCTCTCTTGTGCTTCCCAATGGTTCATTGGAGCATAGTCACCAAGACTTTATTGACAACTTAAACTTGGCCAGTGGCCTATGGATAGTAAGGGGTGGAGTTATCGTGACATAGCCCTAACTGAGCAGAGAGATTTTTGATCATATGATTACAAAAATGAGTGCGATGATCATTGACAATCACTTTCGCGATGCCAAACCGAGCTATGACATGATTGAATAAGAATTGTGTTGCAGTGAGACCTTCATTATCATATGTAGGCATCGCCTCAGCCCATTTAGTGAAATAGTCAAGATCAACGATGATATAGCCATGCCCATCGGCTGAGCGAGCGTTACAGGTCATAAAATCAATGCCCCATTTCGCAAAAGGACCGATGGCCACAACTGGGTGCAAGGGTGAGGGTGGGGCACGTATTTTCAAGAGAAAATCTGGCAATCATGACATTTTTGGCCTGCGATGATGCAGTCTTTAAAAATAGACGGCCATAATAGAAATAGATGGCCATAAATAACTTGCATGAAGGATATTTTGAGCGGTGGCATAACCAGACATGTGACCACCACAGGCCCTGGAGTGGTAGTCATTTAGATCTTTCTCAGCTTCCTCGAGAGTCACACAATGACGAAGGATAGAGTCAACACTAGTACAATAGAGGGTGTCCCCAACGATGCGATATGGTTGGGACTGGTAGCGAATCTCTCTTCACTCAGAGTGTGATAGCTTTGGTCAATAAGTTTGGGTTTGGAGATATATGATGATGTCCCCATACCATGGATCATGAGTACTAATGAGAAAGAGAGTCTCATCGAGGATGGACTCATCGAAAGGAGTGGGATCATTCGTAGTAGGAAGATCACAGATATACTCGGAAAAGACCAGTGATTTCTTCGACTTAGCAGCAGTGAATTCTAAATCGAACTCTTGTAGGATAATGATCCATTTTAAGTATTTTCCCCCAAGTAACTGACATGTGAGAATGTAAGTCATGGGGTTGAAATCAGAAATCACTAGGGTTTTGCGCAGGAGAATGTAGTGACGGAAACGTTGAACGACATGAACAACAACCAATGCCAGTTTCTCTATGTGAGCATATCGGGTCTTAGTATCGAATAGATTATGGCTCAAGTAGTATACTACATGTTCCTGACCCTCGTCATCGTCCTGAACCAAAACAATGCCAATAGTGTTGTCGGCGACGGAAAAATACAAGCAATAGTCACAGTCATAATTGGGAGGATGTAGTAACGACGTTGTGATGAGGGCTCACTTTACTGCATCGAAAGAGCTCTGAGAAATTTCATCCCACAAGAATGGGATTCCCTTTTTCAACAAACTTGTAAAACCTTTTGCAAGCTCAGCGTAATTCAGTATGAATCGACGAAGGAAATCAGCTTTCCCCTACAAAATTTGTAGTTGATGAATGGAAGAAGGAGGAAAATTGACAATTGCCTCGACTTTCAGAGGACCGATGTGGATGCCTTCTTTAGAAACCACGAAGCCTAGGAGCCGTCAAAATTCAACGCAAAAGACACACTTATGAGGATTTAACCTAATATTATAGTGTTGACAACATAGGAAGATAGCTCTAAGGTGCTCCAGATGATCTCGACGTTTCGCGGAATGAGAAGGAAGGCCGTTGAGATATGGTTGAACTATGTGCTTGATGTCATGGAATGCATAAGACATAGCTCACTGGAAGGTTTCTCCAGTGTTCTTGAGGCCGAAAGGGAGCTTCTTATAGGCGAAATTCCCCCATGGACAGATAAAAGTGGTTTTATGTTTATTTGCAGGAGCGATGTTAATTTGGTTGTAGCTAGAGAAACCATCCATAAAGGAAAATATCTCACTCCTGTCACATTTATCAATGATCAGATCGATAAACGGAGTGGGGTAATTGTCCTTAGGACAAGCTTGATTGATATCTCGGTAATCAACACAAACCCTAATGGTCCCTTTCTTCTTATTGATAGGAACAATATTAGAGACCCAATCTGTCAATGGTATGGGGTAGATAAAACCAGCTTTAAGAAGTTTTTCAAATTCACCCTTAATAGCGGCAGCCTTTCTTGGATGCACAGGACGAAGTTGTTGGCAAATGGACTTTGACTCTGGATAAGTGGGAATTTCATGCACCATGATACTCAGATCAATGTCGGGCATTTCTTCATAGGACCATGCAAAGACATCACGGAACTCTTGAGAAAGTTACTTATAGATCTTGATCTCATCGGGAGAATAAGACGCACCGATGTGCACATTCTCGACAATCCCTGGTTTAACAGAGATTTCGATCAAAATGGTTATAGTGATATTTCCCATGTTGCCCTCGGACAACACTTCGTGAATCAAACCGGGATTCTGAAGTGGGTTAGTCGGTATCGGAAAAGCATGGGATCCTAGACAGGTGGAGATGTCACCTGGGATTGGGAAAAATGAGGAATGATGATGTCCATCATCCCATGGAGTTTCTTTGAGAGACATGACCTCCACAATACTCTCGTTAGTGGGGAAGGTTTCATTCAAGGGATCATCAAAGTCCCAAGAACCAAACTAGGGAGACTGGGCATGAGTGTCTAGGGATGAAACCAAATGAGTATTGGTCTCGGATGCAGCCTCAAAAGCCGTGAGGATATATTGATACATCTACTCAGCTGGGCTAAGAGGCATAGCGTCACCAAAACTCTCAATCTGGTCGGGATTGGGAACAATCCATGGATCATGACTAGATGAGATCATATTGACAGAGGCGACATTCAGAGGCGAAACCGGGAAAACTCCCATAATAGATGAGTCTTTGAAAAGACCCGACCCAATGTTCTCATAAGGAGTAGCGGCCTTCCCAACATATGGAATGTTGCTTGCTGAAGACTCAGAGGGGAAGAAATCCAACTGATCCACAGTTACTATCTTCCCTTTATGAGGGAAAAATAGGAGGTGAAAGAGGGTAGAGACCATACAAACCATAGCATTTTTCCAACTACGTCCAAGAAGGAAATTGTAGTTCAAGTTTGCGTCTACCACCTCAACTTCCATGTTCACCATTTTCCCCTCCAACAGGATCGAAAATGCCTTGATAATGGAGTACGACCGCGAACCTTGATCATCGAAAGCTTCTAAGGTATTCGGGGACTGACTCAATGGGGGAGAGTCGATGGCTTTCCAGCATGCGACGGACATGATGCAGGTCGAAGCGCCTTCATCAACAACAGTCCGATGAATATTCTTTCTCGTAATGGTAACTTGAATCAGAAAAACTACCTGAGATGGGAGGCGAGGAAAAAAATTCTCGAGATCAAAAATAATCAAATTGGAATCTAATGAATCAATCCCTCCAATGGAAGTGAGTAATGTCTTCCGTTGTGATGGGCATGACTGAAGGACCTCCAAAGCCGACATCATCGCAGGCGTCTGAGACAAATCTTCTACAATATTGTAGTGTTGTGTTGCTCTTGCATTCGTATTGTAAGACGATTTCCGAAGAACACCTTTTGGGGGTGGTCAGATGATGGAGTCATTACTCGATCTCTCGATTTGTAGAGGACCATAGGTAGGATACATGGAAGAGGAAGAGTGATATGGGACTTCTGATTCCACAGGAGCCTTGGATGGATTGGGATAATCTTTCATTCTCATGGTGATGGTGATGGATTGTGTTCCAGCCATGAACACCTGAGAGCTACCAGATGATTGAGCTTGGTCTACCATTTACGACCTTCTAGGAAGGAAACGGTTCTTTCAAAATTGCCTGAGTCTCGGGTGTGCCCTTCAGAAGACAGGAAACTTCAGCACGCCAAGGAAAATCCTTGGTGTAATGATCGTCATCACATATTAGACAAGGATATTTGAGCTTACGTGATGAAGAATCACCAGCAGAAGACTTATTTTAATCATGTTTAGTGTTATCAGATTTAGACTTCCCTTTGCCCTTTTTCTTACCCTTCGAGGATTTGTCTGCTACGGTAGAGTGAACAACATTTACGTCTGAGGTTTTACCAAGATTATTCTTATTCTGAGAAGGAGAGGGCGCAGTGGCAGTAGTGGATTTGGACTTCGAAGAAGCCTTAGGCACACTACTATCAGTATGAGCCACTGTCTCATTAACACCATCCACTGGAGGCGTAGCAGGGGACGGAGATGACAAAGGATTAGTCGAAGGATGCAACGCATCAGGTAAAAACTCATATAGAGTCCCAAACTGGGAATAAACCAAGTTAAGGTATTGAGCTCTAGCGATGACCTCCTCTTCATTGACACACCCTCCCATTGCAAGATCTTTTGCAATTTTGGGAATGAATGATTTTGTGAATCATTCAGTCAACAACTGATCTGGGATCTCAAATTTGATAAGGCGATAGTGACGCTGCCATTCATGGATGTGATTCTAGATATGTGTAGCAGTCGAATACTTCAACGAAGTGAGAAAATGGGTGTTGGTTTCATACCAGACAAGCAACTGGAAATGAGTGAGGAAGGCCATAGCCAAGGAATTGAAATCGAATAAAATTCCTCGAGGATGCTCAATGTACCATTTGGCCACGACATCGGTCAAAGTGCGCTGGAAGAGATGAAAACGAATAGAATCGTCAACCCAAGAATTAGAGGAACACCACAAATGGTATGTCATAACATGGGTTTGAGGGTCTTCCCCATATTTGTCTTTGAACTTCGGACAATCTCCTGGAATCTTAGTTGGAATCGGCAACTAATGCAGTTGATGATGGATGGGGTCATTTATGAGCTTTGACACATCTGGCAATTCCAACGCAGCCAAGAATGGTAAAAAAGGATGATGAGGCGAGAAAGGTCAGGGGTTGCAACTTGATTGATAAGTATTTTCGCCCCAATAGGGCAGATTCTGACCCGAATATGCATATTTCCCCCATGGATGGTAAGGACCTTCCTACGTATATTGTTGATAGGGACCCACTTGAGGTTTTTGGTATGGCCCCTGTGGGTACTGAGTCTATGTAAATTTCTGGAAATGGGGTCTAGGATAGGGTCCCTGTTGATCATAAGGTCTAGTTTGCGTCCCCTGCTAAAAGTAGGGTCCATCTTGCGGTCCCTGCTAAACATGAGGTCCAGCCTATGGCCCCTGCTGAACATTAGGTCCAACCTGCGGTCCTTGCTAAACATAAGGTCCAACTTGAGGTCTTGGCTAAGCCTGCTGGTACTGAGGAATTTGCTGATATGGAGCACTAGGTTGAGGCCTAGTCTAGGGTTGTTGGTACTGACCTTGAGGAAAAGGTTGGTATTGAGTACCAGACTAATTAGGGAAAGGAACAGATCGACCAAAAGGAGATTCAGACCAGTTTTGGTGTAAGAACCAAACTTAGGATTGGTCACAACAACACTAACCAAAGGCTGGGGCTGTTGGACATTTACTGATATTTTACATTCAACCTTTGAACATAAGGAATGTTTGGTTGCAAAAAATGCAAATATACTGGGTTCGACTATGGAAAGGGCTACTAAACCTGGGAATATTGAACATGAGGCTGAATTTCCCCAGGAATAGATCCAGAACTCAGCTGCCCCCACCCAAAAGGGGAGGGATATAGAGAGGGTTAGACTGCCCCCCAGGCACTGACGAAACCATGGAATTCCTACTCAATGGTGGGACTATAGTAGTAGTAGATGGCGAAAAGGGGATAGTGTATCCGAACAACATAGTCATTTGACCAATGGTGACCGTCGGTTTAACAGAAGGTTGAGACACTGCGGCCACATTTGAAACAAATGGGTTGGAAGACAGAGGAATACCTGTTGACCAAATGGGATCCATAAATAATGGTGTACCAGCGTAAGCTCCAGAAATGAGGTTTCCTAAAGAGGTATAATCATGTGGGAGCGTGGACGCAACATAAGTAGACTATATTTCAGTTCCATTACCTGAATCATGAGATGTGGGTATGAAAAATTCTCCCTTAGAGGGAAAAAACAACAAAGAGATTTTTGGGATATAGGAGCATTGACAAACAGAACATCATCAACATTTTACGCCATTTCTTCAGGAAACAACCGACGAACGATAGAGCGAGATGCTACCAAAGAAGCTTGAAAAGGGATTCTAGGCTGATTGAAAGCACTATAAGGTCGCTAAGGAGAGACTACAATCAGATCAAAGAGCGGATTCAAAGGAAAGACCGAGAACTATGCAGCTGGTTTTGGGATTTCCGGCTAAGATTCTTCTGAGGAGAATTGTCAAGAGGTTCTTGAGATGATATGGATTGAACACTGATGACAATTCAAAGTTCCTCATCTTGCGCTTCGAGAGGTCCAATCGAAAAATGAGGAACATATGGAGGAGGTTTCTGAGATCTGTTAGAGTAGGGAGTGGGTGAATTCGACGATTTAGCCACGATGACTTTTGAGAAGAAGATCAAAAAGGAAAGAGGTGAAAAAAATCACAACTTACCAAGAAATAAAAGCTGGAGAACTTCACAGATGAGATATTTTCATGGGTAGTTACTTTTAGAATTAACAAAAATAAATAAATAAATAAAAAGGGATGTGATAGGCATAAAGGTTTACCAAGTATCTGTGAACTGCCATATACACCTTGGTGATCAAATGAAATAGAAATGACCAAGGACTTAATGTACGACAACCAATCTCCCCGAATGTTGTGTTCGACGTATCATGTCTACAAGGCAGCCGACACAGTTACCTATGGCAGGCTTGCAACCTAGTGGTGTCTCCAAAAATATATGCCACATTACGTGGGAGTCCAGTCCGTAGTAGTGTTGTTGAATGCATAACCGTTCGATGAGAGCATCCCAAATATACTTAATATACATCAATATACTTCCATACGTGGGCTGGGATATCACCCCTGGGTTGTAACATTGACCGTTACTGACAACTCCTAGGCTTAACGACACTAGAACATGTCTCTAGCCTAGACCACTAAATATTCTCGTTAATTCCAATGCCCCTTAAAGTAAATTGGGTTCATTTTAAGTTAATCTTGATTAAAGTTTCAATTTGAAGGCTCAAAATGAATGTTACCTGAATCCTTATGATGCAGACTAAATGCGAGAAATAAGATTTCAATTTCGATGAATTCTAAACTACTTAGGGAAGAGAGACAAAGAATAATGCACTCAATGTAGCAATGAAAATGCCCCCAAACTAGTTCAGAGTTACAAAAATGCAATTCTTTTCATATTGAATTCACTTTCCCAACAAATGCAACTTAATTGAAAATGAAAATTCCTTTCCTTTCTCTAAAATGGACGAAAATACTTTTTTTTCACTTTAAAATGAAAGAAAAACAATTGAGCGAAGGAAGAAATACAAAATCTCTTTACTTTTATTTTAATCCAACCAAACAAAAATCGCTTTAAAGACTGCACAAGTGAAATATTTTTCTCTTTTCTTAAAACGACGAGGATAATCTAAATAAAAAATGAAAAATAAAACCACTTCCAATTTCTTTGAATTTAGACAAAACACACTCTTCTATACTTGCGTGTCAAACAAAATGTAATCTCATGCTTGACTGAACCGAAGGGAAACAGTCAAAAATGCAAAGATGGCCAAAGCATACACCAACTCTCTTTGAAACAGGACAATAAAAATGTGACAAAGAGTGTTTGAAATGGAAAAAAGTTCCCAAACTTACAACAACTCAAAGAGACAAAACATACTCGCTCAGAGGAGATAGGTAAGTTAAACACACAACAAGGAGATCACTGAGATCTCACATATTCATTCAAGGGCCAAGACACACTAGATAATCAGAGGGGAAACTCAAATTTTCCCAAGGTTGAAATCAACACTTCTGTACTGAGAACAATAGTGTTGAAAGGCCAATCAATGCAGCTGTACTATATAGAACATCACTGCCAGCGCTACTCTGAGGACAGAAAGGGTGCTCGTCATTAAAAACAAGGAAAAAAAGAGAGAGTCTCACAAAAACACTTGACCTGACACAATAAAGTGACAAACAACCTTTACACAAGCTAACAAAGACCTAAGTAGATTTAAATTTCATAAATTGGAGAAACTGATCCGAGATCAGTTCAGGGAAGGAGGACTTAAAAGGCTAAAGCTCCCTAGTGGATTCTCCAATTCTGTTGTCAAGATAAATCCCCTCTACGGATGGAGGTGATCTCTCTGGCCCTAGAGTGGGTCTAGAAACATGATATTCTTTCTAGCATAAGCCTTCTTAACTAATGCTTACAACACAAAGAGGAAAGAGACATAAATACCTTTTTCCAATCGTTATCCTTGTATCCATTGATAGTGACCTCGATCCACAATCCTTGTAGGCCCTATTCTTGCTACTAATGGGGCATGACTACCTGTGGATTATCAAGAGACAATAAAAAACATGATACAATATATAGTAAACATAAACACTGCTATCTAGCAAATCAAGGAGTACCAGAATATTTGAATAATCATGTACACAAATATAGAAAGAAAACATCATATGTTATTATTGATAAATTACAAAAGGAGAGCTTACAACCAGGCCTTGATGTTGGAGGTGTCCTTAGGTGAAAACATGAGTCCTTCACCCAACTCAAAAGCATTCCTTCTCCTGTGCACTTAGGCTTAATCACAATGCAAGCATGCGAAGGGATGAGAGTTCAGACTTGTTTGACAATGATCAACCAAGCTCTATAATTGGGGGAATCATTAGGAGAATTTTGAGTTATAAAATGGGCCTCCTAAGGAAATTATAAAATAATAGTGGAAATAATAAAATAAGGTTTGATGACATCATCAAATTTTAGAGGGAAAAAAAGAAAAAAACTACTTTTTCAACTCGTATTTTCAACTTATCTCCCAAAGTTTTTACTCAAATTTCAAGCGAGAGTACTCATTGGATGAAAAATTTAATTCCTTATCCAAGGAGTACCCATGTTCCATACTTTCGATGGACCCTAGTATGTGAAAAATGAGAAATACATGAAAACGTGATCGCAACCATGTTTTTTCATGTATTTCTCATTTTTTGGATAGCAGGGTCCATCGAAAGTATGCAACATGGGTACTCCTTGGATGTGGAATTAAATTTTGCATCCAATGAGTACTCTCGCTCTAAATTTGAGTAAAAAATTTGGGATATAAGTTGAAAATACGAGTTGAAAAAGTAGTTTTATTATTTTATTATTTTTTAATCTTTTTACCCTTTTACTTAAAAAATGGTGAATCATCCCCCATGGTTGACTTCATCATATTGAATCCTATTGGTTCTTATAAAGTTTATTTTGGTTGTACATTTTTCTTAGGAGGCCCATTCTAGACCTCAAAGTTTCCCTAATGGAGGGATGTGAATTTATAGCAAGGAGAAGGAGGTTGGGAGCCCATGAAAGGAGGAGGAAGGTCCACTTTCTAAGGGATGATCCCCCATGGATGAAATCAAAGCTCAAAAATGAGAGAGTTTGACCTTATCATCTCTATTCAACAACCAACTCGCCACCCTTGATTCTCTAGAGGTCGAAGCTTCTCCTCCATTTGAGGAAGCACTGCCAGAAAGGGGATCAACGCAATTTCCCAATAAATTATGGCACTGACAGCACTAGGCCAGAACTGGGATAAGGACATCAACACGGTAATGGCACCAGCAAGGGCGCTGGCCCAATAAACTAGGAAATTGACCAGGTTTCTTCGGTAATCTTTCAAGGAAGTCTTATTTGGATCTTCAAGGGGATATGTCAGCATATTTCTTGATGATGGAAACATTGCACAAGATTCATCATGGGGCATTTCGAGATCAGGGACGGGAAAATGAGCATGGTGAAAAATTACTGTGTAACACTAACATTACCCATGGTGAAACTATTTTGTTGTTAAAACTAATTAATTTACACTGCTAGTGCATCATGATCATTGTCGCATATGGATCTTTCTCTCCGAAGAAATCGACTCTCAAACTATTGAAAAAACATACAAGTCTCACCTCAAGCGAGATATTCATTGGGAATCGACCCAAGGGAAGGACTGATGGCATAAATGATAAAATCCACCTGGACATCTATTCAAATTAAAAGAATTCCAAAAGGACCTAGTGGAGATATATCATTTCCATGACATCCAATTGTCCGTAGACATACAATAACGTAAGAAATATATGTTTTGATAACCTATTGGAGACTTCCACATTTATACATATTTTTGTTGAAGAATTCACAAAAGCCATAGATTTTTATTCTGGAAATTTTCAACAACAATATATGTTGTTGTTAACATTGTCTACTACACATTGACTAGTGTAAACATGTACAAACCGGGGTTCAATAATATCTTGAGGAGATGTGTCCTTGATCATGAAATATGGGGAATCATTGAAGAAGCACATGGTCGTGCGTCAAAATGAAATTATCAGATAGATACAAGAGGAAAAAAAATCCTCCATGCAATGCTATTGTGGCATGATTTGGAAAAATACAATAGAACCGAGTCTTCTCCCCATAAAAAAATATGTGGGTAAATCTAAAAGGACGCTCTCTCACATTTCTGGATGGCATCCTCAGTAACCTCCTTAGCGTTGGTAAATGCACCTAGCCTAAATGGGTTCGCACTTAGCACCTACTCACACTAAACCACAAAAATTACCAACGTTATTGGTCACAACGGGTCGAGCCAACCCCTTAATTACATTGACTATAGAACTTATATAGGTACTTGACATAAATTTTAAGGGAATGGGTATATCTATATAGAAATAGTAGATCCATTTAGAACCCATTATTCCATAGTCACCATTTGACATGTGTGCCATAGGTTTTTTAGGCACGAATTTTACCGAAGGAAGTATGATTAAATCCAAATAGATGAAAATAAAACAATGATATTCACGAAGTGGGTATAAATAGAACTAGTTTGGGACTATATCGTATAGAAAAAACCGATGTTTATTTATGAGAATGTGATTGCAATGTTTTGGTTCCCCTTGCAAATAATAAGTTATGAATGGACCCACTTTAAATGCTGCTATTAGGATATTAATGCATGAATTCATGGTTCAACATACAAAGGGCTCCCTTTGTCACCCTGTTGACGGGAAAATTTGTCCGGCCAACAGTATGGGATCTCCCCGGTAAAAAGTCCCAATTAGACCTTGAACCGTTTGGAGTAGGGATCCCATCCGGGGTGTGGGTCCGGCTACCGCTTAAGACGACTTCCCTTCGGTCTCAAAAGAACCTGTCTGAACCTACGGACATACACTTATTCACATGATACAGAATACAGGATTGATGTATTAAACACGAATCAAACACTATGCGTAGCAAGATTATAGATAAAGCACGTACACCTCAAGAGATGTCATTAGCAACACATCTTTTGGGGGTAATGCTTATAAGGTAGTCTGATCACAAAAGAAATATTTCTTAATGATAAGATACCCCTTTACTTCCTGAAAGATAAAACGAAATGCTAACAAAATAGTTCATTAACATTCATTAATAGAATAGATGATAAAATGAACATCATTGATACAACACAGATAGTCATGACGCATAAATGATGACATGAAGAGTGCAGCTTCATTAATCATAGGATGTTCTGAAACTGTACAAGGAATACACACAGTGTTCGCACAACAAAACACATCATAACCATAGGGTGTTTTAACAAGAATCTATATTCATATGCTCAAGTGTATAATCTTTCAATACAATGCCATGTAGCTCTTGAGTTCCAAAAAAGAAAAGCCCTTTACACTTTCCCCGTAGGGAGCTTTATAGCACAAAACTTGCCCTTTGGGCTTCCCGACTCTTCGCCTGCCTGCCTGTTGGGTTGCCTCGCGACCTTGGAGAGGTTGCGACCTGCGACCTGTCTGGTATGTGCGACCTGCGACCTGGATAGACAGTGCGACTTGCGACTTGTCCAGTTGGTGCGACCTGCGACCTCCCTCTAACTGTTGCTCATGACTTGCTGCTACCGGGCTGTGGAGATGGACGCGCAATGTTGAGGTCAGGGGCGTCAATCTGCTGCTCCTTGAGAAAATCTTGCCATGTCTGGTACTCAGCTACTATGGGGGAAACCAATGGAACCTCCTCTTTCAACCGATGCATGCATTCCAAAGCATTTGGCACCAAGGTTTCCCTTTTCTGCGAGATCTGGTTTGAAAGCGAGGCAAGCTTGGTATAAATCCGAGCTGGAGTGGCAATGAACTGACTCAGATGTTCTTGAGATGCTGAGGGCTCGGATGCAGCAGCGGCTTGCTTGATAGGGTGCAGAAATGACTGGATTTCCTGATCCACTTGCTCCCAGGCTTTCTCTTCGTCCAATGCCCCAAGAGACGGAATGTGTTGCAAAGTGTGCATCGAGTCGATACCGCTGATCAGGTGATTGTATGAAGACATTACCTTGTCCAGGTCCTTAGATAGTTTGTCTTTAGATTGTATAGCCATACGTAGCTGAACCTTAGCATCCTGTGTGTGAATCCAATCCCTCTTGGGCAAATTTTCAGGTGCCTGAGGGTATTGTACTGTCCAGCCCATCATCCTGTCTAAGGCCTGTGCGGATTCCCTGAGCTGCTCGTGCTTTTGCCTGGTTTCTGCTCGTGCTCTTGCCAGTGGGGCGACTGTTTGTTTGATGGTGAACATCTCTCCATACACCTGCCTCATGGTTGCTTCTAATACTTCACACTCGTTGAAAATGGCCAGTGGGACTTCATTTACCGGTGGAGTCTGGTTTCGAAGTTGTTGAACTTCCGCTCTCAACTCTGCTTTCTCCTGCTCTGCTCTTTGCTCGCGCTGCTCAGCTGCTTGAAGTCTATTTTGCAGCGAGACTATTTCTCTACTCATCCTGGTCACGTTCTCTTCCGTGGCCGCGGCGAAAGCAGTACCCGCCGATGCTATCATTACAGGATTAGTCCTGGTATCAAGGACTATATCTTTTCCTGTTGCAATTGTGGATGTGGCAGAGGGACTTTGCGCCAGTGACTTTCTTTTCTCTTGCCGGATTTTGAAAGAGAATTGGTCGAATGTGAGTCTGGTGAGGTCGAATACATCCTCTTCCTGCCCCTGGGGGGATCTAACATCAGAAAGCTTGGTACTGCCCAGAGGTATATCGAGGGGAGTTACCTCGATGTCATCTAGCATGTCATCCTCCCTCTCTTCAGTGTTCTTTTCCTCTTCTTCCTTTAGCCGGCGTTCAGCTTCTGCTACTGCTTCTATTTCGGCCTTCTTCTTCTGCTCAGCTGCAGCAGCCTGTTCGGCCTTCTTTTGGCACTCAGCTTCTACTTTGTCCAGCTCTGCCTTGAGTGCCCGTTCTGCTGCGGCCTGCGCCTCCTTTTCCTCCTTTTATTTCCTGGCCTCCTTGGCCTGCTTCTTCTTCTATGTTGCTGACGCACTCTTCTGTCGTGCTTCCTCATCCTCTTTTATCTTCTTTTCCCTTTCTTGCTGGGCTTTTTCTTCTGCATATTTCTGTTGGATCGATGTAGTAAGCCCTGTGTTGGTCCGAGTCTTCTTGGGTAAAGAGGAAGAGGAACCTCCCAACTGACGACTTCTGTCTTCTAGGCTCTGATCATCTGGATCTTTTTGGACCACGACTATTCCCAGAGGAAATTGTATTTCAGTGTTATACCAGTTCCTTCTCTCATCTTCTGCCGGGCGCTCAATATGCTGATAAGTCCACTTGAATTTAGCTTTCAGGCAGTGTTCAGGAACTATTCTCTCCGGGTCATATGTCCGGTGTTCTAGCGCCCCAAGCTGATAGCTTTTCACTGCTTCTCCCTCTGTTGCTACTTCCCTAAAGTCTTTAACTGTGCACGCGCCAATGGTGAGGGGTAGCGTGGGCCACGGCTTCTTTTTGCCTTTGGACAAGACGCTGGAGAAGCCTTGAGACATTTGGAAGCATACCTCCTGAATGAGCATTTTGTTTGTCACAAAGCGAGGCATAGCATGTGGTGCCCTGTAAGATCCAAAGACTCGGATGAAGGTATATCCGGGGAAAGGGAACCAGTGTGCTACTTTGAATAGCGTTTCCTTGGCCCGCCAAGACATGCAGGGGGCGTCTTGGACAAATAAGTGTCTATACAGAGAGGGAATAAATATCTGGGAGATATGATCTATATCCTGTTTGTATTTGGACTCCCAAAATACCCTGATTTGCAGATGAATTGCACGTGACTGCTCGGGATCCCAGTTGTGTGCCCATCCCTCAAAGTGTACTCTTGCGCAGACAGCATCTAGTAGGTAAGAGGCCATGTAAAATTCGGCAGGCATTCCTTCATCTGGGGCCAATGCCGCGTTCAATTTGGTCTGCATCGAAGTCATCAATATGCCTGCCCAATTGAAACGGGTGCCGTGTGTTGTCACATACTCCATGATAGTAGCCCAACTACCGCTGAAAGTGGAGCAATCCGGGCGCCCGTAAAGCCTGCAAAGCATGGCGGCAACCAATTTATAAACCTTTCTCAGGCTAGCCACCAGATATTCTTGGTCTTTCTTGACCTTAAACTTCTCGGGCTCCTCCCACCATTGTCTAATAGTATCAACTATCGGAACAGCGTGAGAAATAGCCCATTCTGGAGTGAAATTCTCATCTGGGCGAGGCAACGAGTAGTAAAGGTGGGCATCCGAGCCTACGAGTGTAGCGAAAGCCTTGCCTTCGCTGTCTCGGATCACAAACTTCTTGGGATCCGTCTTTTGTATGATCCAATCTATAACCTCTGGACATGGAAATATGGCTGGATGCGCCCCTGCCAGATGTAGTTTGGACTTTTTGACTGCCAAGTATATTTCCCGGTCTGGGAGATCTTCTGGAAATTCCTCTTCCGGTATGGCGAACTCATGATACACCTGGTACCATCTCATACTGTCTTCTTTTGCAAAGGTACATAGTGTATCCCTGTATATTGGGGGTGGGGACACCACTTCCAGCTCATCAATCTCTTCCACTACTTTCTTGTCCTTCCTCCGAGATAGCGGGGGTGCCATGTCACTAGAATCTGATAAAACAGGTATGCACTCTATGTCTTCTTGAAGTTCACCTGTCAAATTCATAAAGGAATCCCAAGATAAGAACGACATGATGATATAAAACCAGTTGCAATTTAGTGATGAAATTTAGCTGAGACACATGTAAAACTAGGTTACTGGTTTATGGGTTGCTGGGTCGCGGATTGCACGAAAAAGGCTCGGGCGCGACCTTGCGACCTCGCGACCAGGTCGCTGGGTCGCTGGGTCGCAACTCTCTGAAACAAATGGGAAATGTGACCTTGCGACCTCGCGACTAGGTCGTTGGGTCGCTGGGTCGCAGATTCCAGAAATATGGAAAATTGCGACTTTGCGACCTCGCGACTAGGTCGCTGGGCCGCAGGTCGCGATAAGACTTGCCGGGGGGGGGGTTTGCGCGCGCGCAGCCGTGAGTCTTCTTTTCTTCCTCCTCTTGAGGATTTATAAGCTGGCTGGGTCCAGGCAGAGATGAAGAATGATTTTAAGAGAAAGGGGCAAAGCTACGGGAGTTTGAACCAGAAATGTGGTGAAGTTGGGCATTTGTGGATGGAAGCAGATTCAAAAAACACTCAAAAAATATAAAAGCTCAGACAAAGGGAAATTTAAAGGCCTAAGGGAAGATGGGTTTTGGCAAGAAATGCTCATAATAGAAACAGCAGGAGGAAATGGCAACTTACCCGGGAAAATCGCGCCAGTCAAGCTATCAGAGGCGTTTTCTTTCAAATCGCTGAATGTGTAAAATGCAACCTGGCGACCTCCCTTATATAGAAGGTCGCACGTGCGGGCAATAAATGCGGGTCGCTGGGTTGCAAATCAATTAATTCCATAGTTTTTCGACCTTGCGACCTTGCGACCTGGAGACCTGGGGTCGCGGGGTCGCAAGGTCGCTGGGTCGCACTTTTCATAAAAATTGGATAATTGCGACCTAGCGACCTGGGGTCGCTAGGTCGCTGGGTCGCACTTTTCGTTAAATTCTGGGATTTGCGACCTTGCGACCTGGCGACCTGGGGTCGCGAGGTCGCAAGGTCGCTAGGTCGCGGTTTTCATCCATGATTTATCTTTGCGACTTGGCGACTTGGCGACTTAATAGTTTCTCTTTAGTTTTAAGGGGCTCCAAAAATTTGAAATGGTGGTCTTTTTTGGAGGGTGTTGTAGGGGCTACAACAAATGGCGATTCACTGGACGAACTCAGAGTCTCTGCTGATGGTTAGTCTCGGTGGGGGAGGGAGGGGCCTATGCTGACTGTTTTCTTTTACCTTGCGGTTGACATTTCCTAACCTTTGGCACCTAGCTGGGTTGCTCAATATGCTGGTCTGTTTAGGCGCCATTCAATCAAATTCATTTCTTCAGGTCTCCGGACTGGAAGGGTTGGAGGACTCCAGGCGGCTACAGGGTCTGGTACGATTATTTTTTCCTCATCATGTTGCTCTGCTGCCAGGGAACCTCTCGGTCCCGGCGGAGTCACTGCCTAGGAATCGTGAACGTTGCTCCGCTGCCAGCGAGCCTGGTCAGTACCCCGGCGGAGTTGTTACATCACCTCTCTGCGCAGGAAGCCTTTCTCAATCCTTTACCCTTTATTAGTGTGCTATTTCACTTATTTTGAATGTGCCTGAGGCACTTATTTGAGATGTGCTCGTGGCACTTATTTGAGATGGCAATTTAGCCTGGGCGGATGAGGGATCCCGACTTATTTTTCTTGCAGAGAGGTTGTTCCTGGTCTGGTATGAGGACTTTGGTTTTTCCCAGATACTCTGTCGTAGCATAGAGTACCTCTTTTCCCTTCTGGTCTGGTTACCATTCACACTACGTTTTCTTTTGCGGACACCCTCTCAGACTGGTGAGGTAAGCTTTCCTGCTTGATGACTCGAGTTCGGTGATATGCTACCTTTAGGTGCAGAGAATAAGCAAGCTTTTGCCGCCTTTGAGTCTATCGGAAAGGGATTTCCATCAGCATAGAACCTGTTGCAGTGTGCCAATTGCGTGGCTCTAACAAATCCTTCCTCAAAAATTTTTTATTACTATTTTTTTTTTTTATTTTTTTTTTATTTTTTTTTTTTTTTATTTTTTATTTTTTAGACAAGTACGAGATAAGAAAATATGGTACAAGGATAATATAGCCCTCTAAGGGCAGCTAGGTGAAATAGTGTTTGAGGTCATGCCCATTGACTAGGAGGACCTCGACTCGTCCATCAAGGGTTTGCAATCTAAATGTGTGGGATCCTATCTTCTCATTAATTTGGAAAGGGCCTGTCCAAAGTGATTGGAACTTGGAATGCTTCCCCTTTTCCTCATGGGCTTTGTCCCACTTGAGGACCAGGTCTCCTACTTCAAAAATTTTGATCCCTGCGGACTTTTTATCAAACCATTTTTTGATTCAGCTTTGATGGATGGCAAACTTTTCCCGGGTCTTTTGCCTTTCTTCCTCCAATTTCAGCAAGGTATCGATTCAAGTCTGTAAGGTGGGACACGGGGTACCATGACATTCTTGGGACAGTTGGAGGGCCGGGAGAGATAGATTAGGAGGGAGAAAAACTTCTTTTCCATACACGAGGAAAAATGGGGAGGTGCCTAAAGAGGACTTGGGAGTGATACGGTCAGCCCACAGTGCATTGTGAAGGGCATTGTGCCAGTTGCGATGGTGGGATAGCAGAGTATTTTTAATAATACGGATAAGATTCTTGTTAGTGGACTCAGCTAATCCATTTCCCTGGGGATAGTAATTTGCAGAATGTTTCAGAATAATACCATTTTCCAGCGCAAAATCATATAATTTAAAAGATGAGAAATAAGTCGCATTATCAAAAACTAAAGAAGTCGGAACGCCAAACCTGGTCATGATGGAATGTGTGAGGAATTCTATTACCTCTTGATCGTTGATTCGACGTAAAGGCGTTGCCTCGACCCACCTGGTGAAGTAATCAGTAGCTGTAAGGATATACCGATGTTGTTTAGAAGAGTGAGGTGTGATTTCACCAATTACGTCCAAACCCCACTGTTGGAAAGGTTCCTCTACTGCTACTGAGAGTAAGGGGGCGGCTGGCCGTGCTTCTCGGTTGGCGAACTTCTGGCACTGAATGCATTTCCGAACGTATGCATGCGCATCTCTAAAAAGAGTAGGCCAATAGTATCCTGCGCGCATTATCTTATGGGCAGTAGTATCTCCGGCAAAATGACCTCCAGCTGGTCCGTCATGCAGCTCAGTTAATATTTTTCACGCTTCGTCAGTTTCCAAGCAGCGTAACAGGACCCCATTGTGGTGTTTCTTGAACAACTTACCTTGGATCAGTTGGCGAGATGCGGCCTTGAGTCTTATTGCGCGTTTTTGCCGGGCAGTAAGAGCAGGGTCCATGGTGCCTTGGGCCAAATATGTTGAAACGTCTGAATACCAAGAAGTGTTACTTCGCTGAGGCAGATGGTCGCTTTGATACATGTCGATCTCTTGTTCCCAGCATTCCTCTTCAATTTCATGAGCACTTGCAGCCTCCGCGGCCATTTGGCATAAGCCCTATCCTTTAACGGTATGTGTCGGTTTAAATTCTAAATCGTATTCCTGCAAACACGCCACCCAGTTGCCCCGCCTTTCGCCTAGCTCCTGCTGCACGAAAAGTGAGCGGACCGCTGGGTGTGGCACAAAAACCGTGACATGATTTTTCAAGATGTAGGGCCTAAAATGTTTTACCGCCTTGTAGACCGCATAAGCTTGTTTCTCGATTTCTGGGTAATTCAACTCAGCTCCTTGTAAACCAGTACTCATGAAAGAAATGGGCCGTTCATTGTTGTTATCATCTTTCTACGTGAGGACAGCCGCAAGCGGGGAGTCTGAAGCAAAAGTGTACAGGATGAAACCTTTATCAAAATCCGGACTTTGGAGGGAAGGAGTTTCAGCTATAGCCCTTTTGATTTTATCGAAGGCCTCTCTCTCTGGGGAATTCCATTGGAATACAGCATTATTTTTAATCATTCCCTGTAGTGGTCTGACTATCTGGGTGAAATCTGAAATGAATTTACGGACAAAATTAATTTTCCCCAGGAAGGATTGCATCGCTTTCTTGTTGCTTGGGGGAGGAATCTGAGCAATGGCTTTCGCTCGTTCTGGATCAAACACAATGCCTTGCTTAGTGATAATGTGGCCTAGCAAGTTTCCCTCTGCCACAGCGAAAATGCTCTTTTTAGGGTTGAGCGATATTCCGTACCTCCTGCACCTCTCGAAGATTTGCTTGAGGTGGCGTAAATGATCGCCCCTGCGTTTTGAAAATACAGTGACGTCGTCCAAATAGACCACCACGCTCTTCCCTATTAAACCACGGAAGGCTATATCCATGGCTCGTTGGAAAGTTTCCCCTGCATTGATCAAGCCAAAGGGCATGCGTCTGAAAGCAAAGGTTCCCCATTTTGTCCGGAAGGTGGTTTTCAGTCTGTCGGGCTCAGCTACCAGCACCTGGTTATAGCCAGAGAAGTCGTCTAATAGGGAGAACATCTCAGATCCATACACAGCTTGTAATATCTATTCCATGGGGGGCACCAGGTAGTTGTCTTTGTTTGAGGCCCGGTTCAGATTATGGAAATCTACACACAAGCGGATCTCGCCAGACTTCTTTCGTACGGGTACCAAATTTGACACCCACGTGGAGTGACGAACTTTGAAAATAATGCGTGCATCCAGGAGCTTCTTAAGTTCCTTTAGAATCATTGGCTCCAATGTTGGATGCAATTTCCTGAGTTTCTGTTGGAAGGGTTTAACGCCTTCCCTCATGGGTATTACATGCTGAATGATACGGGTATCGTATGTACGTAGATCTTCATATGTCCAAGCGAATACATCGCAATACTTACGGAATAACTGGGTGAAGGCTCGTGCCTCCTCATCACTATATTCTTTGCCGAGGTTAACGAACTTTGGGTTCTCATCTGATCCCAAGTTCACTTGCCGATGTGCCAATATGGAACTTTGCACTTTGGTGTTCGGAGGCCTGCGGAATCGGCTTTGCAGATCAAAGAGCCTTTCTAGTGACACCACCCCCTTGGGCATAATGTTCTCTTTGCGTTCATCATGCTCTCTCTGTAAAGCATGCTCGTGCTCTTCCTCGTCTATCGCCGCGTCCTTGAATACTTCAGCATTGCACATAAAGTCCAAAATCTGTTGATCATCGTTAAAAACGCGTAAATTAGAAATGTTGTCTGGCACAGAGGGTCTATATACAACTTCAATAAAAAAACCGTCCCTTAAGGGGGTAAATCTAGCAGCAGCATTAGCCAGAGTATCAGCTGCTGCATTGTGCATCCTGAGGACAGATTTAATTCCAAATGCATCAAAACTAGAAATCAATCGACATACCTCTTGTTGATACGCCTTTAAATGTGGAGATAAACAGTGAATAGTGTTGCGTACCTGGCGGGTGATAATCTCGGAATCTCCAATGACCTGTAAGCATTTTACCTTCAAATCTAGTGCTTTCTTAAGTCCAAGGATTAACGCTTCGTACTTAGCAGTGTTGTTAGTGCACTGGAATTCTAACCGGCATGAGATTAAGTATTTATTCTTGTGAGGGTCAAGCAATATGCAACCAGCACCAGCTCCATCATGGGTCTTGGAACCGTCATAATACAAGGTCCACATGTCACTTTCCGGCTCCTTCGGGGTAATAGGTAGGGGAGGGGTTTCGGTTGAGTGTGAGACAGAAGTGACTTGCTCCTCTGTGACAAGTGCTAGTTCAGATTGGACCTCGGGGCCTACAAAAGACTGAGGGGGTTGGTAGCATCCGAATAAGGCTTCCAGAAAACACATACCAAGTTCTTCTTGTGCGAAGCTGATGGGTTCATTAACGGCATCCAAATCAATGACAGTGTGTTTCATATAAGGTTCACTTTCTACCCTGATTTGATTATTCCGCCCCTTGTAAGGAAGCCACAAGTGGGACCAGTCGGTGGCGAAATAACCTTGTAACTTGCTGGACCAGTCCCTACTAAGCAATAGCTCGTATGCTTCTGGGATGTCGACAACCACAATGTCAATGCATTGATGGACCCTTGAGTCTGACGACAAATGGATGATGACATTGTTCAACTCTCCTACGGCTGGTACTTGTGATCTGTCAAGTTGTATAATCTTTGCGTTAGTTTTTTCCGGGCGAATGTTCAGCTTTTTACAGATGGATAGGGGCATGACGTTTGTTGAGGCACCGGAGTCAACTAGACAGTTGTGGACGTTGAAGTTAAAAATCTCGAAGGACAAAAGGAAAGGAGGTGTGGATCCTCTTGAGTTGGTATTGATGGCGTTTACTATGGACTGTACATCTGGTCCGGCTTGCGCAGACGTGTTGCTCACAGTCTTCGTAGCTGAAGTATTTGCGAAAGCCTTAAAAATGAGCTCCTTTTGATTAGTAATGCGGGACAGCTCATAGAGAGAAATGTTTGCTCTTGTTTTCTTCATATCTTCAACAATGTTATAGCTGGGCTCTGGTTGAGGGCTAGGCTCGGCGGAGGTCTTAGAGGATTACGTTGGAAGTTTTCTCTTTTGACTCGCTCGGGTAGTGTTGTTGGGGAGCTTCTCCGGGATAGATTGTTTTCCGTTTCCTAGGGGCAGGATTTTCCTTAGGAAAGCCCTTTTCTTGTCTTCATAGGATTTCTCGGGAACAGATCCTTTGCTTCTGAGGCTATAATTCCGCACGGGCTGATCTTTGGGAGCATCTGCCATGTTGATATCAATGGAGGTAAGGTTTTCCCCACCTCGGATTATGTCAAAAGAAAGGATAGAGGATCCTGGTTCTTCGTTTGAGGGCGGATCCTCATCGTGATATGAAACATCATCCTCCGTCACATCCCCTGGAGTTTGGTCATCTAAAAGTTGATTAACTACTGCTGTCATGCTGCCAATCCATTGAGGGCACGTTTTTTCAGAGTGGGCAGCTTGGTGGAAAGAACAGAAATTATCTTTCCCTATCTCTTCCACATTGAGAGAAGTATTTGTGTTAGACGGAGGTCTGTTAGTGTTGGGATTAATTTTTCTGAAGAAAGGTTTGGGTGGTTTAGTGCTAGTTGTGGCTTCCGTGCCCTTTCTCCTTAGGTCAGTGACTTCATTCGTCAAATGCTTGAGCGTTTCTGCCATGCTTTCAAAATCAAATGCATCCCTATCCCTATCAGTGGTCTTAGGAGTGGAGGACTGACCTCTTTTTGTGTTAGGCTTGTGATCATCTCTCCCTTCATGATCGATGGATCCTATCGAAAGCATGTCTTTCTCTACGGCGAGAGCAGCCTCATAATTAGCCATAAGGGTAGCGCGGGCTTCACGTTTGACAAAAACGACAATGTCCCTAGGCAGGGCCTTGGTATAGTAATCAATGGTGATTGAGTCATCCAACGCTAGGTTGGGGGGAAATTTCTGCAGTATGGTAGTGAAGTGTTGGTTGAAGTCCTTAACCTTTTCCTTTTTATGACATTTGATGGTGCTCAATTCAGTGAGAAGCATGGAAGGAGTTTTATCTTCTGAAAACTTATGCAGGAATGTGCGACAGAATTGGTCCCATGAAGTGATGGAGGCACTGGGGAGAGAGCGGTACCATGTGGCCGCCTTGTTTTCGAGGGTATGGGGAAACAATCGACATGCGACATCATCAGACTGGACTCTCATGATTTGTAGAGACAAATAGAAGCTACTGATATGATCTTCAGCTAAGGTGCCTTTCTCAGGGTCGAACTTAGGGAGATGTTTCTCCGGATGCCTAGGCAGATCTTGGAGCGGGCCCAGAATATTTAATGGGGATTAAGCCATCCATGCTAGGGGTTGCACTCTCCTAGCCCGCTGGTGTTGCCTAAACTCATGCTCAGATTCGCCTCCCAAACCTGAGACCGATGCTTCTGACTCGTGACGGGAGTGTTCGTCTTGGTGTCTCCCGCGGTGCAGAAAATCTCTAAGATATCCCAAGTTGTGTACAGGGGGCCTCATTGGGTTTGGTTGAAGATTGCGAGCTTGGTTTCCTTGACCTCAGCCCCTGTCTCCTCTACCTCCGGCCCCTCGGCCTCTATTTCCTTCTTCTTCATTTCTGCGAGCTCTATTCCTTTCTCCTTCATTTCTACGAGCCCTATTCCCCCCGTCTACATTTCCTCGGCCTCTGTCTCCCTCACCATCCCCGGGTGGGGGGTGTGCCTGGTTGTTGTTTTGTCGTGTCTGGTTAGGCTGGGAGTCGGGGAAAGGCTCGGTGTCAGAAAATTCTTCGCCCTCTTGGAGAA
Source organism: Pinus albicaulis (assembly GCA_034641835.2). Classification (NCBI taxonomy): domain Eukaryota; kingdom Viridiplantae; phylum Streptophyta; class Pinopsida; order Pinales; family Pinaceae; genus Pinus; species Pinus albicaulis. Next base: position 707,624,546 of record CM076580.1, on the reverse strand, counting down.
TCAGGTCATTTTCCTCAACAGCATTTGCGAGGTCTTCCAACATGATATTTATGAGCTCGGGTATGGTACTCGCAAGGGCACCGTTTCGAGTGATGTTCTCGGGAGGAGTTCTAGTATGGGCAAGGTATTCCATGATTGGAGTAAATCGTAAGTTGTTGATAAGATCACAGGTAGCTGGGCGCAAGGCTCTCAACTGCGCCCTAGTGATTTCAAAATATCGAGTCTCCCTCTCTGGAATATCTTCTAGAGGAGGAGAAACAGTTTCATTGTTTATGACCTCCCCTTGGGGAGTTTGTGATGGAAAGTTCGCTGTGTGCTGGGAGGCTGCCATTCAGGCCCTCCTTCTAGCGCCAATTCTATTGACGGGAAAATTTTTCCAGCCAACAGTAGGGGATCTCCCCGGTAGAAATTCCCAATTAGACCTTGAACCGTTTGGAATAGGGATCCCATCCGGGGTGTGGGTCCGGCTACCGCTTAAGATGACTTCCCTTCGGTCTCAAAAGAACCTGTTTGAACCTGCGGATGTACACTTATTCACATGATACAGAATACAGGATTGATGTATTAAACACGAATCAAACACTATGCGTAGCAAGATTATAGATAAAGCACATACACCTCAAGAGATGTCATTAGCAACACATCTTTTGTGGGGTAATGCTTGTAAGGTAGTCTGATCACAAAAGAAATAGTTCTTTATGATAAGATACCTCTTTACTTCCTGAAAGATAAAAAGAAATGCTAACAAAATAGTTCATTAACATTCATTAATAGAACAGATAATAAAATGAACATCATTGATAAAACACAGATAGCCATGACGCATAAATGATGACATGAAGAGTGCAGCTTCATTAATCATAGGATGTTTTGAAACTGTACAAGGAATACACACAGTGTTCGCACAGCAAAACACATCATAACCATAGGGTGTTTTAACAAGAATCTATATTCATATGCTCAAGTGTAGAATCTTTCAATACAATTGCATGTAGCTCTTGAGTTTCCAAAAAAGAAAAGCCCCTGTGTCTTTCCCCGTAGGGAGTTTTATAGCACCAAACTTGCCCTTTGGGCTTCCCGACTTTTCGCCTGCCTGCCTGTTGAGCTGCCTCGCGACCTTGAAGAGGTTGCGACTTGCGACCCTGCTGGTATGCGCGACTTGCGACCTGGGTAGGCGGTGCGACCTGCAACCTGTCCTGTTGGTGCGACTTGCGACCTAGCTCTACTTGCTGCTCATGACTTGCTGCTACCGGGCTGTGGAGATGGACGCGAAATGTTAATGTCAGGGACGTCAACCTGTTGCTCCTTGAGAAAATCCTGCCATGTCCGGTACTCTGACGCTATGGGGGAAACCAGAGGGACTTCCTCCTTTAATCGGTGCACACATTCCAACGCATTTGGTACTAAGGTTTCCCTTTTCTGTGCGATCTGATTTGAAAGCGAGGCAAGCTTGGTATAAATCCGCGCTGGAGTGGCAATAAATTGACTCAGATGCTCTTGAGATGCTGAGGGCTTTGGATCAGCAGCGACTTGCTTGATAGGTTGCAAAAATGATTGGATGTCCTGGTCCACTTGTTCCCAGGTTTTCTCTTCGTCTAATGCCCCAAGCGATGGAATGTGGTGTAATGTATGCATTGAGTCGATACCACTGATCAGGTGGTTGTACGAGGACATTACTTTGTCTAGGTCCTTAGACAGTTTGTCTTTAGATTGAATCGCCATGCGGAGCTGAACCTTTGCATCCTGCGTGTGAATCCAATCCCTCTTAGACAAATTTTCAGGTGCCTGAGGGTACTGTATTGTCCATCCCATCATCCTATCTAAGGCTTGCGAAGCCTCCCTGAGCTGCTCGTGTCTTTGCCTGGTTTCCGCTCGTGCTCTTGCCAGTGGAGCGACTGTTTGTTTGATGGTGAACATTTCACCATATACCTGTCTCATGGTCACTTCCAACACTTCACACTCCTTGAAAATGGCCAGCGGGACTTCATTTACTGGTGGAGCCTGGTTTCGAAGTTGTTGAACTTCTGCTTGCAATTCTTCTTTCTCTTGCTCTGCTCTCTTCTCGCGTTGCTCAGCTGCTTGCAGTCTATTTTGTAGAGATACTATTTCTCTACTCATTCGGGTTACATTCTCTTCCGTAGCTGCGGCGAAAGCAGTACCCGCTGATGCTATCATTACAGGATTAGTCCTAGTATCAAGGACTATGTCTTTGCCTGTTGCCATTGTGGATGTGGCAGAGGGACTTTGCGCCAGTGACCTCCTCTTCTCTTGCCGGATTTTGAACGAAAACTGATCGAATGTGAGTCTGGTCAGGTCAAACACATCTTCTTCCTGTCCCCGGGGCGATCTAACGTCAGAGAGTTTGGTACTGCCCAGAGGTATGTCGAGGGGAGTCACCTCGAGTTCGTCCAACATGTCATCCTCCCTTTCTTCTGTGTTCTTTTCTTCTTCTTCCTTTCACCGGCGTTCAGCTTCTGCTGCTGCTTCTATTTCGGCCTTCTTCTTCTGCTCAGCTGCAGCAGCCTGTTCGGCTTTCTTTTGGCATTCAGCCTCTACTTTGTCCAGCTCTGCCTTAAGTGCCCGTTCTGCTGTGGCCTGTGCCTCCTTGGCCTCTTTTTATTTCCTGGTCTCTTTGGCCTGCTTCTTCTTTTGTGTTGCTGTTGCACTCTTTTGGCGCGCTTCCTCATCCTCTTTTATTTTCTTCTCTCTTTCTTGTTGGGCTTTTGCCTCTGCTTCCTTTTGTTTGATGGATGGAGTAAGCCATGTGTTGGTTCGAGATTTCTTGGGTAAAGAGGAAGAGGAACCTCCTAACTGACGACTTCTGTCTTCTAAGCTCTGATCATCTAGGTCTTCTTGGACCACGTCTGCTCCCGGGGCAATTTGTCTTTCAGCATTATACCAGTTCCTTCTCTCATCTTCCGCCGGGCGCTCAAGATGCTGATAAGTCCACTTGAATTTAGCTCTCAGGCAGTGTTCAAGAACTATTCTCTCTGGGTCATATGTTCGGTGTTCAAGCGCCCCGAGCTGATAACTTCTCATTGCTTCTGCTTCTGCTGCTACTTCCCTGAAGTCTTTAACTGTGTATGCACCAATGGTGAGGGGTAGCGTGGGCCACGGCTTCTTTTTTCCTTTAGACAGGATGCTGGAGAAGCCGTGCGACATTTGAAAGCATACCTCCTGAATAAGCATTTTGTCTGTAACAAAGTGAGGCATAGCATGTGGTGCCTTGTAAGTTCCAAAGACTCGGATGAAGGTGTATCCATGGAAAGGGAACCAGTGTGCCACTTTGACTAGAGTCTCCTTGGCCCGCCAAGACATGCAGGGGGCGTCTTGGCCAAATAAATGTCTGTACAGAGAGGGGATAAATACTTGGGAAATCTGATCTATATCCTGTTTGTATTTGGACTCCCAAAATACCTTGATTTTCAGATGAATTGCGCGTGACTGCTCGGAATCCCAGTTGTGCACCCATCCCTCAAATTGTACTCTTGTGCAGACATCATCTAGTAGGTAAGAGGCCATGTAGAATTCGGCAGGCATTCCTTCATCTGGGGCCAATGCCGCGTTCAAGTTGGTCTGCATCGAAGTCATCAATATGCCGGCCCAGTTGAAACGGGTGCCATATGTTGTCACATACTCCATGATAGTAGCCCAACTGCCGCTGAAAGTGGAGCAATCTGGGCGCCCGTAAATTCTGCAAAGCATGGCGGCAACCAATTTATAAACCTTCCTCAGGCTCGCCACCGGGTATTCTTGGTCTTTCTTGACCTTGAACTTCCCGGGCTCCTCCCACCATTGTCTAATAGTATCAACTATCGGAACGACGTGAGCAATAGCCCATTCTGGAGAGAAATGCTCATCTGGGCGAGGCAGTGAGTAATAAACGTGAGCATCCACGCCTACCAGCGTAGCGAAAGCTCTGCCTTCGCTGTCCCGGATCACAAACTTCTTGGGGTCTGTCTTTTGTATGATCCAATCTATAACCTCTGGACAGGGAATATGGCTGGATGTGCCCCTGCCAGATGTAGTTTGGACTTCTTCACCGCCAAGTATATTTCCCGGTCTGGGAGATCTTCTGGAAATTCCTCTTCCGGTATGGCGAACTCATGATATACTTGGTACCATCGCATGCTGTCATCTTTTGTAAACGTACATAGTGTATCCCTGTATATTGGGGGTGGGGACACCACTTCCAGCTCATCAATCTCTTCCACTACTTTCTTGTCCTTCCTCCGAGATAGCGGGGGCGCCATGTCACTAGAATCTGATAACACAGGTATGCACTCTATGTCTTCTTGAATTTCACCTGTCAAATTCATAAAGGAATCCCACGATAAGAACGACATGGTGATATAAAACCAGTTACAGTTTAGTGATGAAATTTAGCTGTGACACGTGAAACTGGGCTACTGGTTTACTGGGTCGCTAGGTCGCGGGTTGCAAATAAAAGGTTCAGGCGTGATCTTGCAACCTCGCGACCAGGTCGCTGGGTCGCTAGGTCACAATTCTTCGAAACAAATGAAAAATGCGACCTTGCGACCTCGCGACTAGGTCGCTGGGTCGCTGGGTCGCAAATTTCAGAAATTTGGAAAATTGCGACTTTGCGACCTCGCGACTAGGTCGCTGGGTCACAAGTCGTGATAAAGCTTGCCCGGGGGTTTTGCGCGCGCGCGGCCGTGAGACTTCTTTTCTCCCTCCTTTTGAGGAATTACAAGTTAGCTGGGTCTAGGCAGCGCTGAGGCATGATTTTAAGGGCAAGGGACAAAGCCATGAGTGTTTGAATCAGGAAAGTGGTGAGGTTTGGACATTCATGTAGAAAACAGATTCACAAAACACTCAAAAATATAAAAGCTCAGACAAATGGCAATTTAAACGCCTAAGGGGACATGGGTTTGGTAAGAAATGCATCATAATGGAAACAGCAGGAGGAAATGGCAACTTACCCAGGAAAAATGCGCCAGTTGAGCTGTCAGAGGCGTTTTCTTTCAAATCGCTGAATGTGAAAAATGCGACCTGGCGACCTCCCTTATATAGAAGGTCGCACGTGCGGGCAATAAATGCGGGTCGTTGGGTCGCAAATCAGTTAATTTCATTGTTTTGCAACCTTGCGACCTTGCGACCTGGCGACCTGGGGTCGCTGGGTCGCAAGGTCGTTGGGTCGCGCTTTTCATTAAATCAGAAAATTGCGACCTAGCGACCTAGCGACTTGGCGACCTGGGGTCGCTGGGTCGCAAGGTCGCGGGGTCACTTTTTTCGTTAATTTTGGGGATTCGCGACCCTGCGACTTGGCGACCTGGCGACCTGGGGTCGCAAGGTCGCAAGGTTGCAAGGTCGCGGTTTTCATCAATAACTTAACTTTGCGACTTGGCGACTTGGCGACTTAAAAGTTTCTCTTTAGTTTTAAGGGGCTCCAAAAATTTGAAATGGTGGTCTTTTTTGGAGGGTGTTGTAGGGGCTACAACAACGTCATAAGAGAGTACTAAGAAGCTTAAGTATGGTAAATCCACCTTCACCTATCATTTGAACATAGAGCATAGAATTATCTTAATCATCAATTTTATGGATAAGAGACATTTGGGCCCTTTTTAACCCTTGGGGATGGTTAATTAATCTCAGTTTAGATAATTTATATTAATAAATTATCTACAATCATATTTCCATAATTCCTCTTTGAACGACCAATATTCCACTTCTTTGGAACTTTTCACCTAAGTCAGAATAACAAACATCATGAAGACCAAAAGTAAGAAGAAAACATCAGTTCATAATCAAGGAATCTAGTGATTTCTTTAAGGATCATAATTCAATACTTTAGTGCCTTTTAAAGATCATTTATTTTCCCATCAGATAAAAGGCAACAATCAAATTTTGTAGTGACAAGAATGGGAACAAATTTTGAATGTAATAACTCCCTTCCCTAGTGATAGTACATTTATGTTTTGAAATGAAAAAAAAAATCCGATCTTTTAAATAATAGATTCCTCCCCAAGTGACCCTTTAGAGATACCTTTTTTTCAACTGATTGCAATAGGTAAGTGTCTTTTGTATAGTATTTTCTGAGTCATTGAATTTAAGGGCAAATGTAAAGAGACTACTAGACAAAAAAGATCAGAGTGATTGAATGTCAAATGAAAATAGCATTGAGGAATCTCTTCTAATTTTCTCATGTGGGCCTTTTTCAATTGATGAGGTAGTAGGAACTTTCTCCTCCAGAATAAGTGATGGAGAATTATGTTGAGTGAACTACTACTCATGTAACTTTGGCTCGTCCTTACAATTGGAATGTTTCTCTTCCCATAAATCTATCTTGGGTTATAATTCTAGCTTTCTCTTGTTTATGAATAAATTGCCTCCATATCACTATTGTCTGTCTCTTTTTGAGCACTTGCTTGAATCAGTGAAATAATGTAGCTCATATGGATTCCAATATCCTTGAGTAACCCATTTTCTGAAGAGTCCCCTTCTGTTTTTAATTATGTTATTTGGTCCTCCATACCCTTGTCAACGTCGTTTCCTTCTAAAGAATCATACATTCTTGTTAGGTATCCATTGTCATGCTTTTCTTCTTCCATATACTTCAGATCTAAATGAATGGAACATGAGATAAACTTTGTGACATTTTCCAAATTCCAAGATTTTTCATTGCACTTCTAATGTGTATCAGGGAAAATAAATTCCATACATTCGATCTTATGCCTTTTTAGGACTTGTTGTAAGGTTGGAAGTTTCTCTTCACCATGTCTCTTTTCTTCTGTATCCTTGACTTTGATACAAACAATTCTTATCGACCCTTTAAAGGTAAATTTAGTGTTATTTAAAAAATGAGAATTATGAACATTCATCATTATTGCTTAAGATAAATCTTGTCCTTTGAAATAATTTGGAAATTTAAAAAATATCACATATTTTAAAAAAATTCATTATTAATTTAATTTTTTATATATTAAGAAATAATACTCATGAATTATAAAACAGTTGTAACATAAATAATATATAACAACAAATTCATGTATTTTTGGAATAATAAAATAGTTATAACAAAATTAATAGAAAACAAGAAAAACTATGAATATTTGGATGTATGAAAATTTAAATACATTTTATTAAGTAAAATTTTAAAAAAAATAATGGTTATAAACATTTAAAAATAATTTTATTAAATAATTAGTTTAGATCGAGAGTTAAGATTGATTTTATTTATAGTTTATCATTATTTTATTTTATTATTTTTATTTTTTATTGTATTTTGACCTAGTTAAAATGTTTATTACATTATGTCAATATTTTTATTTTATTTTATTTTATTTTTATTTTTGTGTAAATTCAATCTGACTTATTAAAAAGAAAAAAACTAACATTGTAAAAAACATATATAAAAATATTTACTTGATCTATTGGCCTAAATCATTTCAATTGTCTAACATTTGATCTAATGGCTCAAACATAGACACAGTGGCAGCGAGGGTAGTTGTTTTCAAATAGTAACACCTTATGACGTAATTAAAAAATTAAATTAATGATATTTTTTAAATTTAAGTTATTACATAAATTTTAAAAAATAAAGATAAAAGAGTATTTAAATACATAATTATTAATATGATAAAAATATATGTACTTTGAAACTTATGTTAAGTGTATAATTTATTTTTAGCTTGTAAGTAAAAGTGGTATATTTTTTCTTGTTCGTTGTATCATTTATTTTTAGTTTATAAGTAAAAGTAGTATATTTTTTTAAGTTAATGAAATTGTCATAATAAAAAGGAGATGACTTTTTATATATTGTAAGTGAAGTCAAACCAGATAATTACAATTAGATATCTTGATTTTTTCAATATTGTGAGTGAAATTAAACAAGACAATTACAATTGGATATCTTGTTCTCAAATCTCTTTAGCAACCTCCAATTCAAATAATATAGATTTTTTTTTACATCTAACCTATTTTGATTCATAAAATATGTGTATGGTCATTCTTTCTTTATTGATACATGCTTGAGTAATTTAACCTCGTAAAATGGATTTATAGTCATTTTATTTCACGTTTATCAATGCCTCAAATAAGACATACAAGAATAATTAACAATAATTATTTATATGTACCGGTGGGATTTTACAATTATAATTACATGGACAGGCTTTTACAATTATAAGTACACATGTAAAGATTTTACAATTGTAGTTACACATGTAATAGACATACAAGTATAGCTATTTATATGTATTAGTGGGATTACAATTATAATTTTATGGATAGAATTTTACAATTATATTTACATATGTACGATTTGGGGAAGGATTTTTTTATCAAGAAGTTCATCATAAAATCATTAATCTCATTCTTGATTTGCTATAGATTTTTTAAACCCAAATTATATAAGATTTTGAAATTTACAATAAATAACACAAATGCAATAAATATATAAAAATTAAAAATTATTGAGGATTCGCAATAATAATAACCATTAATTTTCTAATTAATTAATATATATAGTGGTGAGCCTTGGTAATTCACCAAGAGTGCTGCAACTCTCAGGGGTTGTCCTACTTTACTTTATCAACCCGAGGTTTATACAAACTTTGAGGTGACAGTGTTATATACATAGCAGATGCATTATGTTCATGTCACCCTCTTTTGCTTTGCGAAATGGTGCTACTTCTAGGAGTTCTCAGTGAACTCTATCACACTTCAATGAAACTAAACTAAATTGTAGAAAAGAAATGACAGAAATGTAACTAATTTAATGTGCATGAAGGAAATGACTGTAAGAAACTAAATTAAATTGCTGAAAATAAATGACAGAAAGAAAAATAATTTAATTTTGCAAAAAACAAATAGCAGAAAGGAAACTAATCCTAAACCACACTTAACTTGGCCAAATGGCTAAATGCACTCTAATTATTCTATGATCTATTTACCATGCTCCTAGTCATGAAACTAAGCTATCTATGCCTTAATTTTAATTAAAAAGAGTTAATTTGCAGCTTAGAGGGAAGAAAAAAGCTAAAAGAGGCTTGGAAGCAGAAAGAGGGCGTTAAACCCTTATGAAACTCTATTATAGCGTGAGAAATGAATTTGGAGCTGATAGAACTCAAAAGATCAATGGCGAAGTGTGATAGAGGACAAAATTTGCGATGTGTGATGTCGTAATCACAACTTCGCAAGTTTAAAGGGATAACGGTAAAGGTTAACAGGACGAAATAAAATGTGTGAAGTGTGATTTGCGACACGTGACGTGGAAAAGTTATCACATCGGAGGAATAAACGGTAAGTGTTATGTAAAAAGGTAAATTATGCGATTTGTGATTTGTGATTTCGCAATATCGTAATGACAGGAACAAGTGGTAAGTGTTTAAAGGTAAAAGCTAAATGGTGTGAAGTGCGATTTGCGATGGGCGATGTGGTGGTGGGACTGACAGCGGGGCACAATCGCAATATCGCAATCGGCCAGAACAGTGGTAAGTGTTAAGGGAGAAAGTAAAAATTTGTGGGATGCGATTTGCGATAGGATAAAAAAAATGTGAGATGTGATTTGTGATAGGATAAAAAAACTGCAGGATGTGATTTGGGATAGGATTAAAAAACTACGATATGTGATTTGCGATAGGCATGACATGGCAGTGGGACCAACAATAGGGCGTGATTTCGTAGTATCGTAATAGCAAAAACCAGCGATAAGTGTTAAGGGAAAAGCTAAACGGTGCAAAGTGCAATTTGTGATTTTGCAATATCACAATCACAAAGAACGAGCAGTAATTATTAAAGGTAAAAGACAAATGTTGCGATTTTCGAAGTGCAATGTACGGTGGTGGGAGACTCGAGAAGCAAAGGCATAGGTTGGGTTTTTGGTGGTTCTGAATGGTTTTTCACATGTTTTTCATAAAAAAGGTAAGGCAGTCATGAACGAAAAAAAATAGAGAAATAAGGCTTTGAAGGGTTTAAGTGCATTAGGAAAAGAAAAGGTAAGTACACCGTTAAGATCAGAAGAAAAGGAGGGGAATGGAGGTGTAAGAGCCGTGCTCAGAAGTGAGGAACAACTGTTTATTCATGCACGGGAAATAGACAGAAATGCAGGATGAAACAGTGAAAGAAAGGCTTGGACTTGGTAATACAAATTCTTCCCAAAACTCAAACAGAAAATAATTTTTGGCCTGTGGGAGGGATTACCCTACTCGAATCCTATTGACAGAGATGAGAAGGGGGAGACTTGACCACAGTTTTTGGGGTTTTTCCTCTATTTTACTAAGCATAAGCAATTAAAACTACAGTAGCATAAAAACTAAACATCAATGAAACTTATCAGAAGAAAATCTAACTTAAATGGCAGAAGAAAAACTAGCTAAATGACAGAAAGGAAAATATAGTAACAGCATAGAAGCAGAGGTACATGGATTAGGCCCTAACCCATGAGCCTAGCCCTTTGAAACTTAAATCAGTCGAATGAAACTAGTGTGCTCATTTCATAAAAGAATACCTGCATACATCTCTAAAATTTTGATCCCTGAATAAAACAAAAATCCCAATACCTCACAAAAATAATTCTGAATGGAATCGAGACTAGAATAGACTAACTGGCTAACTAACTAACTAACGTTCCTAGCTCTTTCTCTGCTCTATTTATTCTAAAAGGCAGCTACCAATAGCTCACTTTAAAATTTTGGCTGGGTCCACTTTGACTCCACGTAAACATAGCTTGAGTGTCCTTCATCTTCGGTTTCTTGGCTGCCTCTTGGAATTTGATTTGTTGGAGACTCCAAGTGAAGTATGGCTTAAGTGCACTTGGTCTTGAGTTACTTGGCTAGCTCTGGAATTTGAATTCCTGGAGGGGGATCTCATAAGGATCCTTTGGCTACCTTTGAGAGTTAAGGAGGGTGGACAATCCCCTTGAATATCTCCAATATTTCTCCCTAATTTCCTGATGTTGTTCTCATTTATTCTCCAATCCTGATCTTCCAGCGGTAGGGAGAAAGTCCCTAAAGCATCTCCTTCTCCAAATCTGTATAATCTTCCAAATATTCTTACAATATTCTACAAAAATAACCAATATTAGGCACAAATATGAAATTACCTTTAAACCTTCCTAAGAAAATATTAAAGCATAAGAAAACATTATTAACAGTAGAAGGAGAGATTTAATATATCTTTTCATGTGCATAAGGAAGGTCGATGGGCTTAAGAAAGGTTAGATTGACCTTATTTTAGTTCTAATTTAGAGGCCCATCATCACCCCCCTACTGAAATTGTTGCTTATCCTCTGAGCAACCTATTCATCCTCACTGCCTTATGTTTCTTCCTGCATGCTGGCTTATTTCATTTTCTGTTTTATTGTCTCAAGTGTTGCTCCCCTTTCTTAATCTTCTTGCTACACCTCTATCTACAATTCTTCTTGTGGGTGCTTCATGGAGGTTCTCAAGTGCTTTAAGAATTTTTTTTTACATGCCAAGAGGTGGTGGGTCCACCTTTTATTCTATTTTTCTTTTGTTTATATTTTTTTCTTTCCCCTTTTTTTTCCTTCTTTTTTTCAAATTTTTCGTTGCATGCAAAATAAACTCAACTTTTTTTTTTCTTCTTCTAACTGATTTCTCCCTTGGTTACCCCTTTGGCATTCCTTGTCTTCCATTGCATGAACTGCTTACTACCAACTTTCTTAATTCCTTTGTACTTTTGTCTTGTTCCTCTTCTTGGTGGAAAAAGTGAGGCTAGTTGCTAGATAAGGCTAAGGTTGCTCTGCTACTGATTTTGGGCTATATAAAAAATTTACTTCTCACAATTTTTAATGTTTTAATAAGTTAAAATCAATTCGAAGAAAGGGTTAGATGATTTCATACCTGAGCCTTATCATTGATTTGTTTTTGCATGTGATATTGAAGTTGTTGATATGGTTGTTGAAGCTGTCCTTGGTGGTTCTGAAGTTGCATTTGATAATTTTCTTGAGGTCCTTTTGGAGCTTCTAAGCAGAGGAAGAGGAAGTCCAAGTTTGACTACCTTTTACTAAAGTGTTGACCAAATTTTCTTTCTGTGCCAACTTGTTGTTTTCTGCTTGCAAAGGTTGGAGAGCATCTGGATTCATTAGAGAGAGATATATGGAGAAACATATATATATATATATATATATATATATATATATATATATATATATATATATTTGAAGGCCTACTAGCTACCTCAATGAGGTTTTCCACTTGTAGGTTTGCCTAGGTGCCTCAAAGGAGGTTTTCACCTAGGATCTTTTTCTTTTCTTTTTTTATAATTTTTTTCAACCCAATGACTGCCTCTTTGGAGGTTTTCAATTAGTGAGCCAATCTTAGAAACATGAAAGAGGTTTTCATATCATATTTTATTATTTCACTTTTTTTCTTTTTTCACTTTCCTACTCTACTTGAAAAAAACAAAACCTTTTTCAAGTATAGGAATACTTCCAATGGAGCCATATACACATCAAGATGGTAGATAAAATCATGTGCACACTTGGAATACATTCTTTGACATGTACCTTAATATGAGAGATGACTTTCTTTGACTGGGATTGTATCAAGTGCTGTTGGAGAAGAGTGTGTTGGTGCAACTTAATGACTATTTGGAACCATATGTCAATATAGTTGTGATGCCCCTGGTTCACTTGTTGAGTTGGATCACCTTGGATGTCCTCTTCTATTATGGAAGTCAATTATTCCTCTTTTTTCTTATTTTTCTCTTGAACACATGGAGGAAATTGTGTAAACATGAGGGAACTCTCTCAACATCTGATTCTGATACCTTCTATTCATCAAGTGCAACACTTGATCTTTTGATCTCCTCATTTGGATCTTCTTCTTCTTGATGTTTTCCTTCAATGACATTGATAAAACCTCTTCTTTGCAATACCTTTCTTGAACTAAGATGTAGACCATTTAGATCAGGAGGATATGTTTGATAGTGTTGTACCTCAGCATTGTAAGTGGGTTGAGATACTTCATGGTGTGGATTTGGAAATGGTGGTACACGTAGTTGAGTGGGGGTGGATATATGAGATGGATGTGGTTGAGGTTGTGGTTGTGGTTGTGGTGGAGGTGGATAGTAGGGATAGCGTGGAGTTGGGTATGGAGGATATTGAGGGAAATATTGAGGATGTTGAGGATTTTCCCAATAAGGTCCTTGCCAATCATGTTGCCAAGATTGGGTTTGAGGTTGAGATGGTAAAGGTTGCTAAGGAGGGAGTGTATCCCAATAAGTTTGAGATGGATGTCAATAAGCTTTACATTGCGAATTAGGTCCTTGCATCATATTAATTTGACCAGGATTCCAAGGTCTCCTTGGAGCTACATAACATAGCTTCTTTGGTGATTAGCTTGCTCCATCGTCCTCCCGGTAAGCTTCTTTAAACCTGGGGAATGATGAACAACAATTAGTAGCATATGATTCTGCATGGATAACAAAAATATCAACATCTTCTTCTTTTTTCATTTTGCATTCTTAACATTTCTACTTGTCCACTTAGATTACTAAGGATTTATTTTTTAAAGTTGTTAAGAAAATTTCCAAGCTCATCTTGCCTTACCAATGTTGATGTTGGATTACTTAATCTTTCCCTTCCTCTTGATATGCACTTGCATGTTTCACAAATTTCTTCAAATGACAATTGATATACATCTCCTTTTCTCATGATATTAAGGAGATGAATCCACCTCATCCCTAACTCTTCTAAGAGGGTTTTTAGTGTGTCAAATCCTAGATGTTGCATTTTTTCCCTCTTAACATTATACATCAAACTCTCCATTAGATCCTCAAGGCTCTCATCTTCTTCTTGGTTCATTCTAAAAATTTCTTCTCTAATATCAAGATCCTTATATTTTTCTAGAAATATCTTTTGCATATCATTACATGATCTTATTGAATTAGTACCTATACTCATGAACCATTTAAGAGCTCTAGCATTCAATGTTGTAGGAAATGATCTCAGTTTTTGAGTGTGTGATAAGTAGCCATAAGACCTACAAAGTATCTCAAATTCGAAGAAAAATGTTTCTGAATCCTTTGTCCTCATACCAAGGAATTTGGGAAGGAAAGATGGAGGGATATTCTTCATAGGTACACTGATGTCCATATCTTGAATGGGAAACCCAATAATATCTTCTCCATTGTCATCATATCCATCCATCTCTTCTTCCTTAAAAAGTGTATGGTGATGTGGTTCTTACTGCACAACGTGGTCAAGTGATCTGAAATTAACCAATTAACTTCTTAAATCTATTACAGAGATTTACTGTAGGGGAATTTACTGTATATGTCACCTTTTATAAAAGGATGAGGTCCAGAGGCTACTTGGCCCTTTAGAGATTCTGTATTTAGAATTAATAGAAGTTAATACTCATGTTCTGAAAATGCGGAAAATTGAATGAATAAAGTGCTGAGGTAGTTTGATTAGTTTTTCCTTTAGATTGACTATTAACTGAAGTATGCTTTAATGAAAAATTACATAAACCAGCAGCATAAATGAATTAAATAACAGCAATAATCTGAGAGAATAAGAGGCAAACAATTTGATGATGGAGTTCGTCCCTCTTGGACTACATCTCCAGGTCCGCTTTTAAGTGGGTGTCAGTTTTTATTAGGATTGATTGTGAGGAATATTTACACTGAAATAGAATAGAATGATTGTGTTCACAGGTAATTCTGAATCCTGTAAATAGAAATTACTCTTCCTCGCCTTTCCGATGCCTATCTCTGTGCTCAATTCTGACCACCGACGGCTAAGCAATGCTACAAACAAAATCGCCTCTCAACTTCTGAAACTGTACTATGTCTTTACAAAACCAAAGATGAATTCATGAAGATTTTAAATGGCTTTAATAGGCTGCCTCGAATCTTCATTTAGCAATTTGTTGAGAAAATGAAGTGATAAAAGGTTTCGAAATCCCTTCAACACAAACCTAGGGATAATGATATCCAATCTTAGCACACAAATTAAATTTAAAAACCCATTTTAAACCATTTAATAAAAACTTAACCCGACATTTAGGCTAACCACGTGGGGAGTTGTAACCATTCCCATGTGAATGGGCGGAATAAATCTCGGCGATTATAGACAATTCTAATCCTGCCGCAGTTAACTCTTCACGGTCATATGCACGTGGTTTTCCCTGTAGTTTACAATCCGCGGTTTTTAAAACTATTACCCAAACATTTTCCGCGCGGTTCTTACACCTGTTCACATATATTGGCGGTTACGTTTTCTGCTACAGTCTTGAAAACACGTGTTTATTTAACACTGTGGGTTTTTAATATAAGTTTTATTTTAAAGTTTTAACATATGGTCCGAACGTGGGTTTTCAATTTAACACCCGAACCATTGAATAATATCTGAACCTTTATAATATGGTTTTTGACCATTCATCCTCTGAACCTTTAATAAGGTT
The DNA here is from genome assembly GCA_034641835.2 of Pinus albicaulis. Taxonomy (NCBI): domain Eukaryota; kingdom Viridiplantae; phylum Streptophyta; class Pinopsida; order Pinales; family Pinaceae; genus Pinus; species Pinus albicaulis. The sequence goes on along the minus strand of CM076580.1, from coordinate 707,609,154 downwards.
TTTGGTAAGGTTTTTTTTAATATGGTTTGTAATGTTGCGCTAGGAATTTTTTATTAGGATTTATAACTTAGGATAAGGTATTAGGTTTCATTTAGGTTTAGAGATAGGTTTTTTTAGACTTAGGGTCCTTTACATAATGTTTAGATCCTTAGTACTAGGATTAGACCTTAGGATTTAGGTCTTAGCACTTAGGAGAATTACATCATCATTTTAACCCAAAAATTCAACTTCTCATTCACATGACAACCATAATATTTGAAGAACCTTTCACTGGCGATTTGACAATTCTGAAGACTGAACTGGACGTTGATTGTTGAAATTGACTTGGAACTCTGTTGACCTGTACTGATCAAGATCCTCCTGGATCAATCCTCTCCACTTAAAAATCTTTTGGACCACAACAGCTTGATTTTAAACTGAAAATAAGTGAGAATATAACTCTCTCACTTTCATCTTGACTTTGATGATGTACCAATACATTCGATCAATCAACTATAAGTGATGACCCTAATGCTAACCATGGTACTTTTTGAACTGGTGACCTGTTCCACATTTCTGCAGTATGTACAACTTGCGATGATGGTGAAACAACCTATTATAAACATGGAAATTGACTTCTTTCCACAAGATACCATGAGTTAGTGATTCAAAATCTCTGAAAACATTCTCTATAGGATATTTTTCAATACCAATGACTTGTATTAACAATCTATTTTGCAGAATGACAAAGACTATTAAAGACATTTTTGACATCACTATTTGATGTTTCCATTGATTAGCACTTTCCCCTGATGCATAAGCTGAATAATTTGACACTGATTTTAGAAAGGCTTTGATATGAAAACAAAAATGCTCCCTCTCCACTTGAAAAGAGGCTTCTAATGGTGACACAATACAAGAGAAATCAAACACTGACTTTCCCCAATACTGACCTGTATCCCTGCATCTGTTAAGTTTCGAACTTAAACAGATTTGATTCATTCTGACATTAGGAAGAAGAGATCTAGGCATCATCTGTAATGCATGTTGTATTCCCTACTTATGAGTAAGATGTTTGTTTCCTTTAATCAAACTATCTTTAAACTAGGACTCATAACTTGAACTAACATATGGTCGACTCTTATGTTGTTCCTTTACACACATGATTACAAATATTTTAATTTCTTTATTTCTTTATGCTCTACAACTAACTTGTGGCACATTCCATTATTAGAGGCATCAGGCATCAACTACATCTCATGTGATATTTCCTTATTATGAAGTAGATGTTTTGGTTCCTTAACTAGATCTTGTAATGAATCTAACTTTTTAACCAAATTACCTTCATTTTGGAATTCACAACCTGAACAAGTATCCTTAAGATCCTTATGTTGCTCTTTTATCAACATGAGTATGTACCTCTTACTTGAACTAATTAAGCGCTTCATCTGATTAGCATTAATTAAATTCAAGTGATTTTGAGTTTTATGTGCCTGAACGATGTACTTAATCCCATATTTTATGAGATGATACATATGTTCCTTTCTATAAAATACTGCATCATGGTCATAGAGATAAGGGCTACCTAAGAAAATTCCACAAATTTCTAATGGTATCACATCCAGATCTACTTCATCGATATAGTCAGATGTGATTGCAGATTTTAACCGACACTGCTTGGTAACATGAATTTGAGATTTTTCCTTTAACCACCCTAAAGGATATGACTTTGGATGATTATTTGTTTTCAAACCCAATTTTTTAACTAATGACTCAGAAATAAAAT